>JAPXFY010000017.1:41024736-41069736 GCA_030674185.1 Monoplex corrugatus
TTTGCACGTTCAAAGGTAACCTCACTGAGTGTGATGATCCTTAAAAAAAAAGGGCCAGCACAAAGTTAACCTCCCTGAGTGCGACGATGATCCTTAAAAAATTTTTTAAAACGGATGGAACCCTGGCCCTCCGATTTGGATGTCCGATGTCTTACCCACTTGACTATCGCGCCTGTCGAAGAAAGGTTGAACATGAGAACTCTGCACTGTGTCTGCAACTCTACCAGGCGGGCTTCAGACAAGCAGCTTTGCGATGTTGACGGAGTGCAGTCTTTGGGGTGCCTGCAGGGTTTTGTTTGGGACCTGGGGAGAGAGAAAACAAAGCTGCTGTTCAGATAAGCCTGGGCGGTGTGTAATCCTTACACGCATCTGTGTCTAGAGTTGCAGCAGGCCGGTTGTTATGACGTAACCAGAGTACAGAGTCGTACGAATACACACGCACGCACGCGCGCGAAACACACCACACACACACACACACACACACACACACACACACACACACAACACACATATATATATATACATACGTACGTACGTACGTTACATACATACATACATACATACATACATACATACATACATACATACATACATACATACATACATACATACATGCACGCACACTACATACACACACCATCGTCATAAATCATTTCTTTGTCAGATTAACATTATTATTTTACATTTATAAACGATCATAAAACCTTAGAAAAGTCAGAACCTTCCAGTCGGTAGTCCGTTGCGTTCACCACTACACAACGGCCACTGGTCCCATGTTACTTTTTATAGGGGAATGAGGGACCGGAGATGTCACTGCTGTAGGACTGGCATTTTGAGGTTAGGTTCCACTTCTCTTGATTGCTGCCTTTTTTCTCCAACACCTTGTAGGTTCAGGAGACCATACGAAGCTGTGTGGACCAAAGGGTGCATGTACGATGTATTTGCCAAGCCAGACTTGAATTTATACTGTCAGATCAGAAGGCTAGAAGTCTATGCAAACTGGGCAAGGTTATTTCTTGCTTTCTGTTCTTTTTCTTCTTCTTCTTTTATCTTACATTTGTACCATCATGGAGTTCCTGGGAAGAAGCTGATAGTCAGTGGTGAGCTGGAAGGTTTCATGAGGACATGTAACGTAGAAAGTCTTCTTCAAGGTTGTGGGTACATAATCCATGTGACTTTTCTTTCACCAATACTTTTCTTTTCCAATCACACGAAACCTTGGTCACCACACATGTATTAGAAAGCATATAGCGAGTTAACTGACTCAGTTTGCCTATAGCGAGTTAACTGGCTCAATCAGCCTGTAGTGAGTTAACTGGTTCAATCAGTCAACCAATAGAGCCGTGGATTCATTATCTGGTACCTCACGTTTACTGACCACGAGCAGCAGCAAATAACTGCTTTCAAGACGCCAGCCTGTGATGTGTAGCAACGTTTTCTGCTCTCATAGGTGACAACAACGTGCCCAGCAATTGTGTGTGTGTGTTTGTGTATGTATGTGTGTGTGTGTGTTTGTATGTGTGTGTGTGTGGCTATGTGTGTGTGTTTGTGTGTGTTTGTATGTGTGTGTGTTTGTATGTGTGTGTGTGTGTGTGTGTCAAAACTTTTGGCAGCGATCAACGATATATTTAGAAGGAGGTTTTGTGGCTTGTCCAACGAAATAGCTTTATATATATATATATATATATATATATATATATATATATATATAATATATATATATATATATATATATATATATATATATACAGGGTGTTTCAAAAAGAATACGCCAAAATCATTACGCAGTTTTTTCAGGTCTATAGCATTGTAGTAGACTGAATCAGTGGTTATTTGATAGAGTAGTTATCAAAGTTTGATTGGGTGTCAGTTTCACCGCTGTCGTTAGTATAACTTCCGGTGCAGCTGAATTGTGGGAAGATCAATCAAAATGGCGACTCCTCAGCAGAAGGCGTTTTGCGTGCTTGAGTTCGCGAAAACAAACGCCATTGTCACGGTGCAACGTGCTTTCAGAACAGAATTCGGCATTGATCCGCCCCATCGTGAGAGCATTCGACGGTGGGTTAGACAGTTTAAAGAGAGTGGGTGTCTGTGCAAAGGAAAGAGTCCTGGAAGACCACGTGTTACAGAGGAGCAAGTGGAGAGGATTCATGATGCATTTGAGAGCAGCCCACGTAAGTCCGTACGTCGAGCAAGTCTTCAGCTTGCCATCCCTCATACCACTGTCTGGCGTGTGTTAAAGAGACGATTACACATGAAACCATACAAACTAAGCCTCGTCCAAGCACTTACTAATGATGACAAGGTGATGCGGAGGACATTCTGTGAGTCAATGCTGGAGATGGAGGAAGGTGATGAAACTCTCTTTTCACGTTTAGTTTTTAGTGACGAAGCGACTTTCCATTTGAGCGGCACAGTCAATCGTCACAATGTGCGCATTTGGGGAACAGATCACCCACATGAAACTGTTGAGCATGAAAGAGATTCCCCTAAAGTGAACGTCTTCTGTGCTGTGTCTCAAGACAAGGTCTATGGTCCCTTTTTCTTTGAAGGAAACACCGTTACAGGACAAACCTATCTCGAAATGCTCCAAAACTGGCTATTCACTTTACTGCAAGCAGATTCGAATGACTTCATTTTTCAGCAAGATGGAGCACCACCCCATTGGCATCTCGGGGTTAGAGCTTATCTGAATGAAAACGTGCCTCAGCGATGGATTGGGAGGAGAGGTGCTAAAGACCTTGCTCTCTGTGCTTGGCCTGCCAGATCCCCGGACCTCACTGTGTGTGACTTTTTCTTGTGGGGGTATGTTAAAGACCAAGTTTATGTTCCACCACTTCCAGCAAGTATCGATGACTTGAAAGATCGAATAACAGCTGCAATCAACACGGTGGACCGTGACATGCTGAGGCGCGTTTGGGAGGAATTCTTATATCGGCTTGATGTTGTCCGCGCTGCCGGTGGTGGCCACATTGAGCACTTATAAAACATGAAATGAAACTTGAATGTATATACAACACATGTGTTCATGCTAGAGGTTTGTAATTTTTTTCGTTTTTGACACATCACGTGATGATTTTGGCGTATTCTGTTTGAAACACCCTGTATAATATATGTGTGTGTGTGTGTGTGTGTGTGTGTGTGTGTGTGTGTGTGTGTGTGTGTGTGTGTGTGTGTGTGTGTGTGTGTGTGTGTGTGTGTTATACCTGTGTTGTGCGTGTGTTTGTTTTGTGTCTGATCGTTAACGAAACAAAAATTATGAAATAGGACGAATAGATTCTCAACAAGTGACGATATTGAAACTTAAGTCACACTGAAAGGAGAAATTTGAAACTGTTGTCTTAAATAGATGAAAAAGGGAGGGGGTTACTGTTACTCTTATTGCTTCCCCTGTCCCCGCTTGTTAGATGCCGGAAAAGTACAGCTCTCGACCCCCCACCCCCACCCCCTTTTAAAAACGCGATAATCAATCAGTTTGGTCCTCTATCACATTATTCTTGTCTCACAAATTCTTTATTATCACATTACGTCTGTGACATTTCATGTCACAAACGAGCCAAAATGTGTGTAAATACAACTGAGGTTCGCATATCAACAAACTTTTCTTATGAAATAACGAAAACCAATGGCTGCTTTCATTTGTCAATTCTTTTGCTAGAAACATCGCTTTTATGTTTTCTTTTCTGGTTATAATTGTAATAAGATTTGAAAACTTTAGCGTAAGTTCTTTTACACAGTGAAAAACTTAATTAGGAGGAGGAACAAAGTTACGTGTCCTCAAAGCCTTCTTCTGTCAAATCTTTCTTTTTTGCGAAATGGTAATAGCATTTTCGTTCTGTTTTGTTTTGCTTTGTTTTGCTGTGTTTTGTTTTGTTTTGTATCACTTTGCTTTTCTTTGTTTTTTGTGTTTTTAAATAAATAATATAGCATCTCCAAATGGTGCCTTTAAAGCCATAGTCTTCAATTTTCTTGCTTTCGTGGCGCTCAGGAGTTACCATAATCATACATTGATCATTATTAGTACTTGCTGGTTAGATAGAACGAGTTTGCGTTTCATGTTTCTTCTGAAACGCTGTTCCATGGACCAGAAACGAGCGATAAAGTAGTGTTGCTTGGCAACTTGGAGGATACTCTCTGCTCTGACAGTCGCTGGGCTTGGCCATTTTCACCATGCACGCTGAATCGCCGGTTTGAGTGATATATTGAATGGATAAGACAAGGAATATGAGTTTCTGGTATCGTTGCTATAGTTGTCGCATGTAGTCGGTCAGCCGAGATGTGGTTTCTAAGAAGAATGTTGAAGAGTTCCATGGGCAGCAAAGAAAACAAACGAGACAGTCTTGATGGAGGCAGACACAAGAAGATCATTCATAAGGAAGATTAGAAAAAGGCAGGCAACATTTAGAGGCCATTTTATAAGGAAAGGGGAATCAGAGCACCTGGTCACAACAGGAAAGCTGGAGGGAAAGAGAGCACAAGGGAAAAAATATTGGACGGGACTTACAGGGTGACTGAGGACAGAGAGGATGGAAGATGTGCTTGCGGCAACAAGGAATAGATACAAATGGAGGGCCATGATCGCCAACGCCGTGCGGCAGGGCACATGATGATGATGATGATTTAGTGGGTCTTTGCACGTTGATGTTAGATGATCTAGGGGGAAAGCTGTGCTTGACGTCATGTTCTTAAGCCTAAGCCATCCAGTCTTTGACAACTGCATATATGGCGGTATAGTAGCCATGTTATAGTGGGGTTTGTTTTTCTTATCTCCATTATCCAGACATTTTTGGTCCGGTAACGATGGAGCGCCTTCCCTGTGTCTTTTAGACAAAGCAGATGTCTGCTTACATTAAAAAAGCACCCCAAAGCCATCTAAGTCTGGTGTTATGTTACTAATGGTCACTGAATGTGAATGGGTGGAGTGAATGTGTGTGTCTGTGCGTGTGTGTGTGTTCGTTCGTTCTTTGATTTAACGTCTTTTCACTATAAGTGATATTAGACGGTGTGTGTGTGTGCGCGCGCGCGTGTGTGTGTATGTGTGTGCGTGTGTGTATGTGTGTGTGTGTGTGTGTGCGGGCACGTACGTGTGAGCGTTCAAATATATGTGCGTGTATGCAAGACTTTTATATATCAAATGATGTTGACATTTTTGTACGAATGGTACTACTACCTATTTCTGTTCACATTTTATTATCTGTTGTTACTCTTGATGGAGTGACAATGTTTATACTGCATTAATTTACAGACTCGATAAACGAGGGTGAGTTTTCTTCATCATTAATCCTGTGTAAAGTGCAACGAGCATGCTTCACCGATTATGTACTGTTTTTGCTGTACACGTGGAAATATTAACCCTTTGACTCCTGCACTCTATCCACCAACTGCAAAAACTTAACCCTTTTGCTCCCTCACCCTATCCACCAGCTTCCTGCAAGGAGTCAGTGGATTACGTTTTTGCTTTGATAGTATAATTGACAATGCAAGAAGCTGGTGGACAGGGTGCGGGAGTCAAAGGGTTAATCTTTTCCATTATCATTATTATCAGTTGTTGTTGTTGTAGTAACTACTATAACTGCTGCTGCTGTTGTTGCTGCTGCTTCTATTTTTTTGTATGTGTGTGTGTGTGTGTGTATCCATTATCATTATAATCAGTTGTTGTAGTAACTACTGCTACTGTACTACTGCTGCTTCTGCTATTACTAATAGTGGTAGTAGTAGCAGTAATAGTAGTAGTGAGTCTGTTATTGTATCAAAGGCCATAGAATCTGAAGGTGTTTTCAATCAGTGTCTTATAAGAACGAGGTGGAGGAAGAGAGGCGTGGGATCAGTCTTCACATACACCTGGGGATGGTGGGTAAAGGATGCACACTTCACGACCTCTCAGGTCAACACGCGTGCAAACCTGCCTGTGTCTAAACCCTCACCGTGTGCACACGCGTGCAAACCTGCCTGTGTCTGAACCCTCATCGTGTGCACACGCGTACAGAACATTAAACATGCACGTTATATATTCTGCAAGTCATGTCAGTGGCTGGCTTATGCAAACATGAAAACAAACAACATACACGGCCAACAAAGGTGCAGACTGTGCAACAACATTGTGGACTGTGGTCAGCTTGCCGTACAGCTTCTGTTCTGCGTGCTTCGCTAAAGAGTCTAATTATATATATAATGCGCTTGTGATCCAAATGAATTCGCGGAGCAGCTTTATACAAGACTGATTTGAAATTGATTAAAAGAGAGAGAGAGAGAGGAGGGGGGGGGGGGATAACTGACGAAATTACCGGATATGCGGACAACCAGCGTCGGTCAAGTTGGGGACAAGAGATCAATAAATTTAACGAGAAACTTCACTTTTTAAGGATCATTGCACTCAGCGAAGTTACCCCCGTGCTCACCTTTTTTTTTTTTCTTTTTTTTCTTTTTTTTTTTTTTGTCCCTTTCTCCACGCCACCCCAATGGCCACAGAAGCTGGAACAGTCTTTACAATGCCATGATGACAATGTCAATGAGGATGATAATCATGATGCTATGGAGTCCCATCTAGGATTGAGAAATTTCATTTTCTATTTTTGACAATTGCAAATATCATTATGATAACCTTTTTGGAGTTAGGTTTTTCCCCCGTTTTAGTTTCTGAAGATAGCGTCTTCGTGCTGGGAATAAATTCCATATGCACTGACCGTCACATATACCATATGATGTTCATGATCCCAACTAATTATGGCATACGCCATGAGCCTATGCGTACTTCCGAAGTGCTAACACCCATACAGGCAGGCTTTTAGGTTTTCTAGCTCTGTGGCTCATTAGCTCAGCTGGGAACATAGAGTAAGGCTTATTTCCTTTCAGTGAGAAAGACTAGACCTTTCCCAGCACAATGTTTAGGGAGAAAATAACACCGCTCATGAACAATTGACAAGTTTGAAGCACAATTTTAAAATTGTTGCTCTGTTAAAGGGTGTTTCATATCGACCTGAGAGAGGTGTCTGTCTGTATGCCTCTGTCTGTCTGCTTGCCTGCCTGCCTGCTTGCCTGCTTGTCAGCCAGCCTGCCTGCCTGCCTGCTGCTTGCCTCCTTGCCTGCCTGCCTGCCTGTCAGCCAGTCTGCCTGCCTGTCAGCCTGTCTGCCTGCCTGTCAGCCTACCAGCCTGCCTGCCAGCCCGCCCGCCTGCCTGCCTCTCTGTCTGTCTGACTGTCTCAGCTGTTTTAGGATGGATCTTTGCCAAATTTAGATCAAATGAGTAGACCACTGATGAGTTGCGAATGTTCAGGTTGAAAAGTAACAGCGCGAAAGTCAAGGTCGCAAAGACCAAAAATCAGCACTTTGTAAGGAAGATATGCGAACAGCACTTTCTCTGGAATTTCTGACAATATTCCAAAGTTGTTTTCACTGAAGCTTCTTCAAGCTATTAATGACCTTGAGAAGTACGAAATCTGGATTTTGATAATGATTTTGTTTCTTTCTTTGTTGGTTGGCTGGCAGAAAAGAATAGGAAGAAATGACAGAAAGCAAAGGAGCAAGAAAGAAACAAAGCGAGTGACAGAAAAGAGGAAATTTCTAGCACAGAAGTTTCAGAAGGTGGGGGGGGGGGGGGGGGGGGGGGGGGAGAGGATACTGTTTATACTGAAAGAGCCCACGGCATCCCCACGGGGGCGCATGAAACGGTTATATGATCAGAAAGGGAAATGAATAAGTAGTCTCGTGATTAAACTCCTTGCTCAGACGCATGAAGGATGTTTTTGTTTTATTTTGATATATTGTTTTCTGTAATATATTGTTCTGTTCTTGTTGTCTGGATTTCTCTCGGAAAAGGAAGATATTGATATGGTTAGACCATCTATTTTTCATCCGATTTTGCTGACCCAACAGGAAACTACAGCGTGCGATCTGACTCTTGAATAATTCAAGAAGACAGTGATATCGCTGTGTGTGTTTTTTTTTGTACACTGCACAGAGCAGTCTTCGAATCGATGCGACCCTCTGCTTTCACTCGATCACGTTCCGATGTTTGAAGTTTTACTGATGATATGTATATGTATAGTAACATTGATGATACTTACCGTGACACGGATGATATGTATTGTAACACTGGTGATGTATATAAAACATTGATGATAATGTGTAGTAACATTAACGACATTTATATAGGATTTATATGTATGTGTGTGTATATATGCATATGTAAATATATATATATGTGTATGTATATACATACATGTATATATGTATATACATACATATATATGCATACATATATATGTGTATGTGTGTGTGTGTGTGTATAATATATGTATGTATAGTGAAAAATGGTCCATATAGTTACACTGCTGAAATTTATAGTATAACGTAGTGTTAGCCATGATGTGGTTCTTGTAGTCGACTGGGTATAAACAATATGAACCTGAACGTGAACCTGAAATTTATAGTAACACCGATGATGTCCATAGTAACATTGATGACATTTATAGTAACACCAGTTATATTTACAGCAAACGTGATGGTATTTATTGTAACATTGATGCCATTTTGGTAACACCAGTTATATTTACAGCAAAAGTGATGGTGTTTATTGTAACATTGATGCCATTTTGGTAACACTAATGACGTTTGTAGTAACACTGATTGGTATAACTCGCCAATTTTCTAGCTTATGTCGGCCATAGAATTGATTCCGACTTGTGTCTGCGGCCTGGTTCCCACAGAGTGTAAGACGTTTAGTCCTTTGATTCCTGCACACCATCCACCTACTGCAAAGTCTCAATCCTTGACTCCCTCACCCTATCCACCAACTTCCTGCAGGAAGCTGGTGGATAGGATGAGTGAGTCAAAGGGTTAAGTTTTTGTTTTGCTAGCATGGTTGGCAATGCAGGATGCTGGTGAACAGGGTGTAGGAGTCAAAGGGTTAGGGCCGAAACACGTGCGTGAGTGGAGCTTCTTCTTTGAACACCTGCTGTACAACTCTCCCAGAGTTTCTAGCTACTGCTAACTGTCATATTTACGCCTTTGTACTTTGAAATAACACCGAGAGGGTTAGAAGCTGTTGTTTTCTAATTAACCCCGTCAGTGCCAAGTGTATTATTTTACTGGTTTTGCTGTTGTAACACTGATGATGTTTATAGAACATTGATGATATGTGTAGTAACATTAATGGCATTATATATGCTAGTGTTTGCCATTTGCCAAGCGATTTTTGCGTGGGTAGGGTGATAATTAACAAACAAAGTCTAGCATACAAACGAGTTTGGGTGAAAATATTCATAACCGTTTTTTTTTCTGAAAGGAAACTGAACAGACTATCCATTGATGATGGTTTAAAGTTTATTTGATATTTTTGGTTATTAAAGAATGGCCCATTAACAGACTATCCATTTATGATAGTTTAAAGTTTATCTGACATTTTTGGTTAGTGAAGAATGGTCCATTTATTTGATATAAATAATTTTTACACTATTCCTTGTCATACATGACAAACAAAATATCCAGGAAAACATACATAAAAAAAATAATGGAGACATGTCTCCTTACTGTATGTGCATATGAACTACTCAACAGTAACACACGCACTCACACTCAATTTGCTTAACTTATCTTTAAACATCTAGCAATGATTTCTTGTCGTATATCATACATACACGTATTCATGCGAATGAGCGCGAGTGAAGTTATGTGCTTGCATGAATGCATACCTGCGCATCTTTGTGTGTGTATTTGTCTGTGCGTGCGTAGCATCACCTTCTGTTGAATGTTTTTCTTTGTTTTATTTCTGAGCTGGTGATAGTGATTGTTTGGTTTTGTGAGTGTGTGCGTGCATGTGTGTGTGTGTGTGGTTTTGTGTGTGTGTGCTATGCGTGTGCATTTGTGTGAATGTGTGTGCGTGTACGTGTGTGTGTGTGTGTGTGTGTGTGTGTGTGTGTGTGTGTGTGTGTGTGTATGTGTGTGTGTGTGTGTGTTCGTATTCGTGTGTGTTGTATGTGTATGCATTTGTATGTGTGTGTATGTATGTGTGTGTGCGCGCGTGCGCTTGAGCACGTGAGTGTTTCTTTTTATTGTTGTTATTTAAAACGAACAGCGAGGCAGTACATGTTCCATGGTATCCGTTCGCTGGTGGCCTTACGAAGGCTCAACATTTAGAACTCTTTACTGTCGACTCAGCCTTTCTGGCAAACTACCACTAAACGAACCTGAGTTTGAAAATGTTTGGAAAAAGCCAAATGAACCACGTTGAGGTAATTATCCGGTCTGATGCTGTTCAGAAGAGGGGATAGACAGGGAAAAACTTAACCCTTTCACTCCCTCAACCAATCCACCAGTTTCTTGGAGAAAGTTTTATAGTTTCACTCCCTTACCCTATCCACCAGCTTCCCGGGGAAAATTTCATCTTTTCTATGTATCCCACACACACACACACACACACATATATATATATATATATATATATATATATATATATATATATATGTATATATGTGTGTGTGTATGTATGTATATATGTATGTGTGTGTGTGTATGTATGTATATGTGTATAGATTGTGTGTATATATGTATATATAATATGATATGTGTATATATATATATATATATATAATATATTATTATATATATATATATATATATATATATTATATATATTGTGTGTGTGTTGTGTGTGTGTGTGTGTGTGTGTATACGTATGTGTATATAATATATATGTATTACAATCAATGCTTGTTTTTCTACATTTTGTTAGATCTGTTGATTATGCATTGTATACATTTCGAGATGTGTGTAAATGTTATGTATTTGAAAATGAATAAAAAGAAGTCAATAAAAAGTTTCATCGTGTCACTCCCTCATCCTATCTAACAGCTTCCTGGGAAAACAGAATGGCATTTCACTCTCTCACCCTATCCACCAGCTTCCTGAAAAAAGTCTGTCATTTCAATCCTTCACCCTATCCATTAATTTCCCGAGAAAACAGTTTCATCCTTTCATTCCCTCACCCTATCCACCAGCGTCGGCACGAAATTGTGGGATAGAATGAGGATGTGAAAAATAAACTTTTTCCGTAAGTGTCCTGTAAGGTCTCTGGATATATTCAGAGAGTGAAAGAGAAACTTTTTTCCCTTTTATCCTGCGACAAGCTGGCGGAAAGGGTGAGAGAGTGAAACGATTAACATTAAACGTTTCTCGTAGTGTACATGTACATGTAAGAAACTGGTGGATAGGATGAGCGAGTGAAACAGTTAACATTAAACGTTTCTCGAAGTGTATATGTAAGAAACTGGTAGATAGGGTGAGAGGGGGAAAGGGTTAATTGCGGTGAAAAACCTTTCACGCAGGAAGTGAAGTGGGAGCCATTAGAACCTCTGCCGGAACTGCGACCTCCATTAGTCTGTCTGACCATTCTTCTAACGCGTTTATTGATTGGTTAGTTACTGACTGCTGGGAGTTGTCTGCCCTCAAATGCCCGCATGATATCCGTCCATGAAAAATGGACTTTGGGGACGTCTCTGGCTGCACTGACTGGCATGTTTACATGACAGATTGGACATTTCTTTAGGTGAATGTTTGTTTCTTCTTCCGTTTGTTCGTTCGTGCGTGCGTTCTTTCGTTTGTTTGTTTGTTTGTTGCTTCCTGTATTTTCCTGTTTTTGCTTGCTGTTTCAGGTTTGGAATACATTTCTATTATCCCTTCACCTAACACCTACCTACCCTTTCTGCTTTCAAGTCCAATTTAAAAACTCACCTCTATTCCCGACAGTGAATTTTACAACTAGTTACCTCTTCCTCTCACTTTGTGTAGGTCTTTGTGTTTTTGTATATTGTATGAAGTCTGTGTTGATCGAATGCGTGTATCTGGTGCGTGAATAGGCTTTGATTTGAATCGTCAAAATTTAGTGTTACGTAAGTACTGTCATTATGGAAGGCCATGGTCGCCAACGCCATGCGGCAAGGCACTTGATGATGATGATGATGATGGTGATGATGTCATTAATTTTAATTATTATTAACGAAAATCGTTGTCAACAGATTTCATTTCTGATTTGAAACAGTTTGAATTTCTTTCAACATTTCTTTTGTTAAAAAAAAAAAAAAAAAAGAAACAAACAAACATAAACAGATAAGTGAATGGATGAATGAACACAAACCCATATGAAATGACTGAAACTCTTGTTGAAAGCTTCCTGGAATCTGATCTCAAGCAACAAATCTCACACTATTTCCCCCGAGACAGAAAATTCACAAATTTGATAAGAAGGACGAAACATTTCGAGAGATATGGTGAGAGATGGGAATCCTTCAGTTCAGGGGTATTGAAAACCTAAGGAACAGACAAATGGCCAGTTTAAGCTCAGCCTATTTGCAGTGGTAAATGTAGTGACGTGATTAGCATGGAAATCACATCGATGGTCTGGATAGAAAGGAATGAGGTAGGTCTGTGCTTAAAAGTGGTATTACATGACGGAAACAAATACAGACTGGGTTAAATACTTTAGTCAACTCGCGCACCTCTCTGCACGTATACATACATAACACGTATACACACACACACGCATACACTGACACATATACACACATCCATACACAAAGAAGCACACACATACACGGAAACACAAACACATACACACGCTCACAACTACACGCAAGCATGCGTGCACGCTGGCGCATCTCTGTGTGTGCTCACGTGTTTGTGTGGGAGGGGGAGGGTGCATGTGTATATATATGAGTGTATAAGCATATCTGTGTGTATATGTGCGAGTGCATGTGTGTGTGTGTATGTGGAGGGGAGTGTGTGATGATGATGATGACGATGATGATGATGATGATGAGACAGGTAATGGGAAGAAGTAATGCGTGATCCATGATCTTGTTTGGATTGTGATCTCACAGCTACTTACAGCTATAATTTTCAGTTTTAACTTCCTGCGCGCTGCTTGGGAGCAATGACAAATCAGACCTTAATTTGGGCCAATGTTTCACCAAGTCAACTGAGCGGCGTGAGAATAGGCAATTAATACCGCCTGATGCGCTTCAGAAGAAGAGACAGATATAGAACAGTTAACCCCCTCCCTTCCTCCCTCACTCTATCCACTAGCTTTCTGGGAAAGTTAACCCTTTCACCACCACCCCTACCGCTATATCTATCAGGTTCCTTGGAAATGTTAACCCTTTCACCACCACCACACGTCACACAGTTCATCAGCTTTGTGTAGGAGGTAAATGTAAACATTTTCGCTCTCTCACCAGGAAGCTGGTGGACTGGGTGAGAGAGTGAAATGGTTAACATTTTCCTTTGGTGTACTTGAAAGAAGCTGATGGATTGGGTGAGGGAGGGAAAAGGTTAACTTTTCCCGTTATGCTCTGTAAGAAGCTGGTGGAAACAATGAGAGAGTGAAAGGGTTAGCTTTTCCCGTTATGTCTTGTAAGAAGCTGATGGATAGTGCAGAGGGGTGAAAAGGTTAACTTTTCCCGCTGTGCCCTTTAAAATGTTGGTAGATAAGGTGAGGTGAGGGATTGATATGGTTAACTTTCTCGTTGTGTCCTGTAAGAAGTTGGTTGATAGGACGGGAGATTTAAAGGGTTAACTTTTCCTTCAAGGTTAACTTTCCTGGTTGTGTCTTCTAAGAAACTGGTGGATAGGGTGAGAGAGTAAAAGGGTTAACTTTTCCCGCTTTGTCCTTTAAGAAGTTGATAGCTAGGGTGAGGGATTGGTAGGGTTAACTTTCCTAGTTGTGTCCTGTAAGAAACTGGTGGATAGGGTGAGAGAGTAAGAGGATTAACTTTTCCTGCTGTGTCCTTTAAGAAGTTGGTGAATAGGACGAAGGAGCGAAAGAGTTAACTTTTCCTTTTATGTCATGTAAGATGTTGGTTGATAGGGTGAAGAAGTGAAAGGGTTAACTTTACCTTTTGTCGTGTGAGACGTTTGTGGACAGAATGGGGAATGAAAGGGTTAACTTTTCCCTTTCAGTCCTGTAAGGTGTTGGAGGATAGGACAAAGAAGTAGAAGGGTTAACCTTTCCCTTTCTGTCCTGTAAGGTGTTGGAGGGTAGGACAAAGAAGTAAAAGGGTTAACCTTTCCCTATGTGTCATATAAGATGTTGGTGGATAGGGCAAATGAGTAAAAGGGTTAACTTTTCCCTTTGTGTCATGTAAGATGTTGGTGGATAGTGCGAAGGAGTGAAAGGGTCTACTTTTCCCTTGGTGTCCTGTAAACTGTTGGTGGCAAGCGAAGGGCGAGGGAAGGCGAAAGAGTTCACCGCGGTGAAGAACATTTTGCACAGGAAGTAAGGTGGAAGCTATTAGAAGCTCTGCTCGACTCTGACCCCCATTAATCTGTCTGCTTGGTCTTCTAACGCGTTTATCGATTGGTTAGTCGTTGACCGCTGGCAGTCGTCTGCCCTCGGATGACGGATGATAATTGTCCATGAAAAATGGACTCCTGGGAACCTCTTTACTGCATTGGTTGGTCGCTGTATGTTGGGTTCAGTTTTTGGAGATGACCGTGTGATGGTGTATTTCTTTCTTTCTTTCTTTCATTTCTTTCTTTTTTTCTTTCCTTCTTTCTTTTCTCTTTTTTCTTTCTTTCTTTCTTCCTTTTTTTTTTGTTTTGTTTGTTTGTTTCTTTCTTTCTGTTTTTTCTTCTTATTTTAATTAAACTTACTTTTTATCATATTAAAAAAAATTCGAAGGAGGAAGGACACAAAGAAGTCCCCATACATACAGATATGCCTACATATGTACGTAGATTGATATCTACATACAGACATACATAAATACAATAACACATACATAGGCCTACAGCATACATACGTGTGCGATGAAATTTACGCTGAATTACATGAAAACGTGAATGAACAAAGGGGAAAAACATAAGTCTGATGTGAGAAAAATTCCACGTTCTTTCAGCTTGGCAATAAAACATCTTTACCTGGAATAAAGTAATGGTTTGTTTGTTTGTTTGTTTAGTTCCTTTGCTGGGTTGAAAACATTCTGCTTCTAGTTTGCTTTTTGATACAAAATAGACGAAGAAAATTAATAAATAGAATGAAACTAATATTCTGTTTCTAGTTTAATTTTTAAATAAAAAACTAGAAGATTATGAATAAATACGATGAGACCCATGTTCAATGATTGAAGAAGAAAAAAACTTGCTGAAATGTACGATAAAAGATCCAGAACAAGAAAATCTTAAACTTCATTTCTAGACACTGAAATGTCACGATTTTAATTAGAATGTTGAGACAGTGAGAGTGATACGGGAATAGATGTGGAGCCTTCTGTTCAAAGTGCCAGATTACCGAGGAACACACGATTTGCCAGTTTAAACCTGAACTAAGTTTGCAGTAGTACTGTTAGTGACTGCTTAGCATGGAAATAGCTATTAACTGTCTGGTTAGAAAAGTATGATGCAGAGTGATGCTTTAGGTGGTAGTACGTTTAGGGAAGAAATACAAAATGGGTTAATCTTTTCAGAGAGCGCATGCACCCACATACACATACACATATACATAGGGACGTACACACGCGCGCGCGCACGCACACACACACACACTCACACACACACACACGTGCACACATTGGCACTGGTGGTTGTGGGGAGTGAAGGGTTAACATTTTTCTTTTATTTACGTCAGAAACTGCTGGAGAGAGTGAGAGGGTTAAACTGCGGAGAAGAACTGTTCACATAGGAAGTGAGGTGGGAGCCATTAGACGCTGTGCCGACTACGCCCCCATTTATCTGTCTGCGCAGTCTTCTAACGCCTTTATTGATTGGTTAGTCACTGACCGCTGGGAGTTGTCTGCCCTCAGATGCACGATGATAACCGCCCCTGAAAAACGCACTGCAGGGACCTCTCTCTTCTATATTGATTGGCAAGCATGAGAATTAGCATCAACTTTCAGAGATAAATGTTTCTTTCGTGTGTTTGTTTGTTTATCACAAAATAGTGTTAACAGCAAATATTTTCATTTCAGATTCAGAATGTTTTAGGTTTCTCGTATCGACTTTAAAACCCTGTTCACTGACAAAAACACTTTCCGTTTTTTTACATATTGAAAATCCTATTAGTCAATAACCAAAATTTCCCAAAAACAGAACGCGTATTTAATACAATTAGACAAGACAGGCGCAATTTTTCGGTCAACTAGCCTCTGTCAAGCATAAACGTGAGATCACAAACGAACAAACAACGCCTAGAAAAATTAGGAGAAAAAGACTGAAACTTTTCTGCTGCTTAGTTCTTTTCTCCCACTGGACGAAGCAGCAGGGAAGTTTTGATCTTTTCATCCAAATTTTTGCATTTGGTGTTTGTTCTTTTGTGATCTTACGTTTACGTTTGACAAAGGCCAGTTGGCCGAAAATTTACCCTGTCTTGTCTGGTTGTATTTAAGACGAGTTTTGATTCTGTTTCCGTGTTTTTCTGGTTCCTGTTTGCTTGAACGCGGGCGGTCGCACTTATTTTGGATTTCAAAATTTGCATAATGAAGTTGCTGAAACACCCCTAAAATCCGATCATTTGCAAGAAGTCTTATATGTGTATACTACCTGTCTATTGTATCTACTCTTTCCATATATCAAAATGGGAAAAAAGATGATCACATGACGGATAGAAGAGAGTGGTTGGAATCCTTAAAGTACTGAATAGTAAAGCAAGATCGTCAAGCCATTCAAACAAGTTCCATTTTTGTACAAAAATCATCACATAAAATCCAATTTTGTGCTTTTCAGTGTCACTGTGACCTTGAAGATGCATCAGATGAAATATAATTTGACGTGTATCAAGACTGGTAGATAGTCACAACCGGGAACAAGTGTTTTAAACATTGTCAGCAGTTCTTCAGAAAGTGCTGTTCACGCGTCTTCATCGCGCAGTTCTGATTTTCGGCAATTCTTTTGGGCTGGGTGACTTTGACTTCGATTTATTGTCTTCCAAATGTATGTTTGTGGGACTCTCTTATAGTTGTGTGTAGGGTAGTGCAGAGTATAAAGGTAGGCTTGGGCGCTCCTTTTTTTTGAGGAGTGTTCTGAGCTTACGGTTTTTGTGCTTTGTATCTGCTTCTGTGCTAGCTGAATGGGTAGCGCAAACTATGTTAGATTTGAGAAGTTCCACAACATGGGAGATAATTCCTACGTGACTCTCAAGAGTTATGTCCTTTGGTTGATATTCCAAATGTATGTTTGTGGGACTCTACAATGGTCAGCACCTTTGAACAAAATTTGGAAAAGGTCTACCCAGAAACAGCATAGAAAATTTTGCTAACACACTTCGGTAACACGTATACACACGCGCGTGCACTCGCACGAACGCGCGCACAACACACACACGTACACACACAGACTTACATATACGCACACACACACACATACATACGCACACACACATACACACGCACACACACATGCACACACACACACACACATACACACACACATACACACCTACACACATACATTCATACACGCACATAAACACACACACCCTGGTCGATATAAAATAATCTCCATTCTCTTTCTTTTTCAAAGTAGATTTTTAAAAAGATCAACCTGTTTGTTTTAACAGTTTTAGCGAATCAAATTAGATAGAAATAATGTCAAACGTCTAGACAGAACGGGGTGGTTAGGATGATGTTCACAGAATGGATATTATGCTTACAAAATAAATACCGGACTCTGTTCTTTGGGGAATGCGCTCACACATAAATACGATCAAAAGCTTCTCTCTGCATTCACACAAGCTCTGTGTGTGTCTGTCTGTCTGTGTCTGGGTTATGTCTTGTCTGATGTGCACGCGTGCATGTGTGTGTGTGTGTGGTGTGCCTCTGTGTGTGTCTGCGTGTATGTTTATGTCTCTCTGTGTGTATGTGCGTATATGCATATCTGAGTATGTGTGGTTATATGTGTATGTGTGTGTGTTTTCACTAATCAACACACAGGCCGATTCAGTGCGAGAGCAAATAAACCAAACATTACATTTACAGAAAAAAAATCTGAAGTCTACATGTTGAATGTGCTGTTCCATTTAATACTCCTACTGACACGTTCTATAAGAAAACAAAATCCAGAAATATATGTCCCTCTGCATAGAAATGAACAATCCGTGTTTTATCTTAGGGTGATAATCATTGTTATTAACGTTTAGTCGTAAACACAAGCGTGTGGTACCGAAACCTATAGTTTTATGAATTCCTCACTTCTAAGTCAAATGACCAGCTTGATACCTCAACGTCAGTTAAGCGCTAGGGTCCTTTCAGTCCTGGCAAACAACATGTAAGGACATGACCGTGGAAATTTAATGTCAATATGTTATATCTGGACGAAACGATTGGGAGACAAATTATATTATTTTGTCAGTACTTTTTGTCATTCTTCCTGAATGCACTAAGATATCTGACAAAGTTGTAATGCGCAGTGAGTCCAAACTCAGTTTAGAGACTAGCTCAATACAAAGATAATGCCTACTAAGAAGAACACGTAGAGAATAATTGCATAGACTGAAAAAAGCAGACAAACTGGCTGGTGTGTTGATATTGAAACTCTACTAAGAAGAATATGTAGACTATAGTTGTATAGACTGAAACAGCAGACAAACTGGCTGGTGTGTTGATACTGAAACTCCACTAAGAAGAATTGTAGACTATAGTTGTATAGACTGAAAAAAGCAGACAAACTGGCTGGTGTGTTGATACTGAAACTCCACTAAGAAGAATATGTAGACTATAGTTGTGTAGACTGAAAAAAGCAGACAAACTGGCTGGTGTGTTGATATTGAAACCCTACCTGTATCCAGAAAATGGATGAGGTGTGATCTCCTGGAGACTGACACACACAGACATGGACATTGATGAAGTGATTGTGGAATGCCTGGTGAAGACATACCCTGAGGACAGATACAGTGTCTCTGCTGCTTCATCCAACGCATTAGTTTCGCCCATGAGCTGTGTTTGCAATCATGTGAGATAGCGTCCTGTAATCAGCAGTCCAATATGATAGACGACGGAATGATGCCCTGGGGCTCTCTGCCGACTGGCCTATCAGGACGCTCTCTTGTTGCCTTTCGCACTTCACAACGAGGGAGCGTTTTGATCTAAAAGCAATCCCTGGACATAACAAACAATTTTCACTGAAAGGTCATTGTGTGCATGGGCTATGGCTGGACTATTAGTTTCAAGGCTATGGCTGGACTATTTGGTTTCTAGGCTATTGGCTGGACTATTAGTTTCTAGGCTATGGCTGGACTATAGGTTTCTAGGCTATGGCTGGACTATTTGTTTCTAGGCTATGGCTGGACTATTAGTTTCTAGGCTATGGCTGGACTATTGGTTTCTAGGCTATGACTGAACTATTTGTTTCTAGGCTATGACTGGACTATTAGTTTCTAGGCTATGACTGGACTATTAGTTTCTAGGCTATGGCTGGACTTAGTTTCTAGGCTATGGCTGGACTATAGGTTTCTAGGCTATGGCTGGACTATAGGTTTCAAGGCTATGGCTGGACTATTAGTTTCTAGGCTATGACTGGACTATAGGTTTCTAGGCTATGGCTGGACTATAGGTTTCTAGGCTATGGCTGGACTATTTGTTTCTAGGCTATGGCTGGACTATTAGTTTCTATGGCTGGACTATTAGTTTCTAGGCTATGGCTGGACTATTAGTTTCTAGGCTATGGCTGGAATATTAGTTTCTAGGCTATGGCTGGACTATAGGTTTCTAGGCTATGGCTGGACTATTAGTTTCAAGGCTGTGGCTGGACTATTGGTTTCCAGGCTATGGCTGGACTATAGGTTTCCAGGCTATGGCTGGACTATTTGTTTCTAGGCTATGGCTGGACTATTGGTTTTTAGGCTATGGCTGGACTATTAGTTTCTAGGCTATGACTGGACTATAGGTTTCTAGGCCATGGCTGGACTATAGGTTTTTAGGCTATGACTGGACTATAGGTTTTTAGGCTATAGGTTTTTAGGCTATGACTGGACTATAGGTTTCTAGACTATGGCTGGACTATTGGTTTTTAGGCTATGGCTGGACTATTAGTTTCTAGGCTATGGCTGGACTATTAGTTTCCAGGCTATGACTGGACTATACGTTTTTAGGCTATGACTGGACTATAGGTTTTTAGGCTATGACTGGACTATAGGTTTCTAGGCTATGACTGGACTATTGGTTTCTAGGCTATGACTGGACTATTTGTTTCAAGGCTATGGCTGGACTATTTGTTTCTAGGCTATGACTGGACTATAGGTTTCTAGGCTATGGCTGGACTATAGGTTTCTAGGCTATGGCTGGACTATTTGTTTCCAGGCTATGGCTGGACTATAGGTTTCTAGGCTATGGTTGGACTATTTGTTTCTAGACTATGGCTGGACTATTTGTTTCTAGGCTATGGCTGGACTATAGGTTTCTAGGCTATGGCTGGACTATTGGTTTCTAGGCTATGGTTGGACTATTGGTTTTTAGGCTATGACTGGACTATTTGTTTCTAGGCATTAGTTGGACTATTGGTTTTTAGGCTATGGTTGGACTATTTCAAGGCAATGGCTGTACTATTGGTTTCAAGGCTATGGCTGTACTATTAGTTTCAAGGCTATGGCTGGACTATTGGCTTCAACCCTGTGTTTTGCTCGTAAACTTTTCCCTATAGCCACCAAAGATAACAGGAACCAGAAGAAAAAAACACGAAAAAAGAATCAGAACGCGCATTCAATATTTAATACAACCAGACAAGACAGGCGCAAATTTTCTGCCAACTGGCCTTTGCCAAGCGTAAGCGTAAAGGTAAGATCACAAACGAGTAAACACCAAATACAAAACTTAGCAGAAAAAGACTAAAACTTCCCTGCAGCTTCGTCCGGTGGGAGAAAAGGACTAAGATGAAATCAAAATGTGTTCGTGAGTAATGGTAAGAACTCCACAAAGATAATGTCGTTTTATCATAAACTTGGTGTTTGTTCTAGTGTCTAAGGAAACATTATGAATATCATGCTACATCGTTTAGTCGTTTTAAATTGGGACTGTGGCTTTATGATTATGTAAAGTTTACAATCGGCCAGCGCGTGTTTCACTCTCTCTCTCGTGAAACATGCAATGGCGTAGAAATGGAAGAAGAACAAAAACAACAAAAAACCACTACAACCACCCACCCCTCTCCTCTCCTCTCCTCCGAAGTTGCAGTGTCTGCTGCTGCATGTCAACTGCAGTGTAGTGTCTTTTTTTCTGGTAACTGATTCACTACCCTGTGTCACCAAACTATCAGTTAACCAAAATGAAAACAGAGTGGCATCAACTGGCTCAATACAAACGCAACAAGATTCCAGAAACACTTTGTATAGCCACCGGGACTGCCGATCAGATGTGTATAATTCTTGTATATTTGTGTTAACATCTCTCTCTCTCTCTGTCTCTTTTTTCTCTCTCTCTCTCTTTCTATTTTTCTTTCTTTCTCCCCCCCCCCTCTCTCTCTCTCTCTCTCTCTCTCTCTCTTCCCTCTTTCCCTCTTTTTCTCTCTCTCGTTCTCCTCTCTCTGTCTTCTCTCTCTCTTCTCTCTCTGTCTCCGTCTCTCTCTCTTTTTTTTCTCTCTCTCCTGTTCTCACATTAATGAAACCATTTAAGTATAACATATTGGGTATCAACGAAGGTGCACAATTTGACTCTGATTGCACTGCACAAAATACTACGTTGATGCTGCACAGAGTTGATTTTTTCCCCCTGATCCCTTAATATCATTACATGGGTTGTATCCCTTGACTTGAAGACCCTGCCAAGCTAATGTTAATAAAACGTCAAAGTGTCAGACCTTCTGTCTTCTTCTTCTTTTTTTTCTTCTTCTTCTCCTCCTCCTCCTCCTCCTCCTTCTTCTTCTTTTCCTTCTTTCTGTTCTTCTTCTTCTTTTCATCATCTTGGTCTTCTTCTTCTTCTTCTTCTTCTTCCTCTTCTTCTTCTCCTTCTCTCTCTCTCTCTCTCTCTGTCTTTCTCTCTGTCTCTCTCTCTCTCCTCTCTCTGTCTCTCTCTCTCTCTCTTTCTTTCTTCCTTTCTCTTTCTCTTTCTCAGTGCATGCTAAAACTGGCACCCATTCAAACCAATTACTGAGTAGACTGACAGACACTGCAATTAAGTATGGTCTAGCGCCGACGGTTTCAAATCTTGGACCTAATAAGTATAAAGACTTTCAGAGATGAGAAGATAGATTCTGAGTATCTGGGCCACTCGTGACTTGAGCTGGTTTGCTTTCCTTCTCTAAACTGAAGACACACGTGCGTGCGCGCATTCACTCATGTGCGTTCTTACGTAAGTGTACGCGCACGCGATTGCGCCCATACATGGCGTCTCTGCCATCACGACAAATATGAAAAACAGCAAATGCGCGCGCGCGCGCCACACACACACACACACAACACACACACAACACCACACGTGCACGCGTGTGCTCAAGCGTTCACACACACACACAACACAGCACGCACGTGTACACACACACACACACACATACACACACACTTACATATACATACACACACACGTTCTTTCTCTCTCTCTCTCTCTCTCTCTCTCTCTCTCTCTCTCTCTCCCTCTCTCTTTCTCTCTCTCTCCTCTCTCTCTCTCTCTGTCTCTCTCTCTCCTCTCTCTCTCTCTCTCTCTCTCTCTATCTTGTTATAATAAGTTTGAATAAATGAATATTACATTAGCTTAAATAAATGAACGTTACAATGGCTTAGATAAATGAATGTTACAATGGCTTAGATAAATGAATGTTACAATGGCTTAAATAAATGAATGTTACAATGGCTTAAATAAGAACGTTACAATAGCTTAAATAAATGAATGTTACAATGGCTTAAATAAATGAATGTTACAATGGCTTAGATAAATGAATGTTACAATGGCTTAAATAAATGAATGTTACAATGGCTTAAATAAATGAACGTTACAATGGCTTAAATAAATGAATGTTACAATGGCTTAAATAAATGAACGTTACAATGGCTTAAATAAATGAATGTTACAATGGCTTAAATAAATGAACGTTACAATGGCTTAAATAAATGAATGTTACAATGGCTTAAATAAATGAATGTTACAATGGCTTAAATAAATGAACGTTACAATGGCTTAAATAAATAAATGTTACAATAGCTTGAATAAATAAATGTTACAATAGCTTGAATAAATAAATGTTACAATGGCTTGAAATAAATAAATGTTACAATAGCTTGAATAAATAAATGTTACAATAGCTTGAATAAATAAATGTTACAATAGCTTGAATAAATAATGTTACAATAGCTTGAATAAATAAATGTTACAATAGCTTGAATAAATGAATGTTACAATAGCTTAAATGAATGAATGTTACAACGGCTTGAATAAATAAATGTTACAATAGCTTGAATAAAATGAATGTTACAATAGCTTAAATAAATGAATGTTACAATAGCTTAAATAAATGAATGTTACAATAGCTTAAATAAATGAATGTTACAATAGCTTGATAAATAAATGTTACAAAGCTTGAATAATAATGTTACAATAGCTTAAATAAATGAATGTTACAATAGCTTAAATAAATGAATGTTACAATAGCTTAACTAAATGAATGTTACAATAGCTTAAATAATGAATGTTACAATAGCTTAAATAAATGAATGTTACAACGGCTTAAATAAATGAATGTTACAATAGTTTAAATGAATGAATGTTACAATGGCTTAAATAAATGAATGTTACAATAGCTTAAATAAATGAATGTTACAATAGCTTGAGTAGATGAATGATCAAACAAACAAAAAAACTGACGGCCTCGAGAGACGCTGAACTGCCAACAAACTGTTCCAAAAGATGGCTCAAATTATTTTAAAATGTTGTCACGTCTGTCAGGCTTTGTCTCACATGCTTCTGTAAAGCGCTTAGGGCTCTTCGCTGATTGGCACATGAAAGTCGATATTTTATTACAATTCTTTTAATTTAACTCTCTGACACTATGTGTTATGATTCATAATTCTTTTTATCACAGCATTAGAGCTGTCATGTCTTCCCTCTCCTTTTTTTTTAGTTTTTTTTTTTTATCCCTTTTGTTTTTTATGCTTGCTTCATTTTCTTCCTTTTTGTTTCTGTATTTGTAATTTACGTTTGTTGTTGTTGTTGTAGCTGTTTTTGCTGTTGCTGTTATTGTTGCTGCTGCTTCTGCTATTGTTTTCGTTGTTGTTGTTGTCGTGGTCGTTTTAGGGGTTGTTGTTTTCTTGGGGTTTTGTTTCTTTCTTTGCTTCTTTCTTTCTTTCAAGTTCACTGTTATTTTATTTGTTTAGTGTTTAGTTCATATATTTCACTTTTATGTTTTATAGTTATACGGGTAAAGTAGCAAGGACTATCAACGGGACAGGTCCAGTGGGACCTAATGCTACTATCCTCGAGTAACAAAGTGTTTCAAAGTTTCAAAGTTTGAAGAAAAACTTTACCTGAACTTCAGGATAAGATTTACGTGTGAATTGGTACTTAAAGGGTTTAACAGGGTGTGTAAAATGGTGTTTAACGAGTGAACGATCATGAAAATAGACATCACCCTCCATCACACAGGAAGTGGATTGTCAGGAAGCGGAAGTTAAACCCACGCCGCTCAAGTCCTTTCCTCGCCCGCCTATACGTGTTATTCTTTTTCCGTTTTCATTTCGTTCTTATAATGTGGTGGTGATGGTTCTTTGTTTGGTTGGCTGAGATTTTCCTAAACGCTGATTTCCATGAAATCGATTCTCTCTCTCTCTCTCTCTCTCTCTCTCTCTCTCTCTCCTCTCTCCTCTCTCTCTCTCTCTCTCTCTCTCTCTCTCTCATATGACGTACATGTATATGACGTAAACTGGATGTGAAAAAAGCATTAATGTCTTTAATAAAGGCATTAAGCATTAAATAAATCACGATCCTCAAAAATGGTTCTTCTTGTTGCTCTCTCTCTCTCTGTCTCTCTCTCGCTCTCTCTCTCCTCTCTCTCTCTCTCTCTCTCTCTCTCTCTCTCTCTCTCTCTCTCTCTCTCTGTTGTATAGTTAATGCGTTGCGTAGATACATTTATGTAATAGTACATTATTGTTGTTCGATAGATTATCCTTTAAAGGGACTGTGACCTGTATGAATGAGCCAACTGAAGAATGAATCTCTCTGTCTCTCTCTCTCTCTCTCTCTCTCTCTCTCTCTCTCTCTCTCTTTCTCTCTCTCTCTCTATCTATCTCTGTCTCTCCCTCTCTCTCTCTTTCGCTGTCTCTCTCGCTGCTCTCTCTCCCTCTCTCTCTCCGTCTCTCTCTCTCTCTCCCCTCTCTCTCTCTCTGCCTCTCTCTCTCGCTCTCTCCCTCCTTTCATTCCTCTCTCTGTCCTATTGTTTCAATCTGAACATATTCCGAAGCCTGACCCCTTTCTTCTCCTTCTTTTTTCTTCTCTTTTTCCATCATCATCATCATCATATCGTAATCTTCCTCTTTTTCTTATTCTCCTTTTTCATCATCATCATCATCATCATCGTCGTCGTCGTCGTCTTGTCTACTTCTTCTTCTCTTCTTCCTCCTCCTCCTTCTTCTTCTTCTTCTTCTCCTTCTTCTTCTTTTTCTTCTTCTTCCTCTTCCTCTTCCTCTTCTTCTTCTTCTTCTTCCTCTTCCTCCTCTTCTTCTTCTTCTCCTCCTTCTCCTATTTCTTCTTCTTCATCATCATCATCTTCTTCTTCTTCTTCTTCCTTTTCTTCATCATCTTTATCATCATCATCATCGTCGTCGTCATATCTTCTTCTTCTTCTTCTTCTTCTTCTTCTTCTTCTTCTTCTTCTTCTCTTCTTCTTCTTCTTCTTCTTCTTTTCTTCTTCTTCTTCTTCTTCTTCTTCTCTCCTCCTCCTCCTCCTCCTCTCTCCTTCTTCTTCTCTTTCTTTCTTCCATACTGTATCTGCAGTTGTCAGCACAGATTTCCTGTCTGGCTTTTTTATGTGTGTGGAAGAGCTGTAAGCAGTCCTGAGCCTTCTCTAGAGAGAGCGGCTGACAAGGAAAACTGTGCCTCGCTGCTTGTGTGGAGTATGGAATATTTGAGAGGTCATTCTGACCCAAACTGCCCAAAGAAGAAATATTTAGAAAGAAAAAAAGGAAGAAAGAAAGAAAAATAAGAATAGAAAGCAAAACGTAAAAGAACAAATAAAGTAATGAAAGATATGGGAATCTGTAGAAGAAGCACTAGTGACGATGTTATTCATCAGTGTTATCATCAACATCGTAGGAATCATCATCACCATCTACGTCATCATTATTATTACGGATGTCTAGTCGTTGTAAAAGCAAAACTGAAAAGTAATGAAAGATATGGAAACGTGCGTAAGAAACACTAATGATGATATAATCATCAATGTTATCATCACCGTCGTAGGAATCATCATTACCATCATCATCACATATATCTACTCCTTGTTCCCTAAATGACGGAGACTCCCCCAGTTGAATAATTATATGCTAGCACGTTCAGAGAAAAAGACGACATGCGTATCTTAAAACCGCATTCCCGTACATTCTACAAAAAGTGTATAATGCATTATTTTCTCCAGAATAGTTATAACCTCACTTTCAAGATAAAGGCATCGTCTTTTTCTCTGCGTGAATTCTTTCAAAATTTTTTTGATGATGTTGATACTATTAACCCTTTGACTCCCGGAACCTATCCATCAACTTCAGAAACTTAACCCTTTGACTTCCTCACCATATCCACCAGGTTCATGCAGGAAGCTGGTGAATAGGGTGAAAGAATCAAAGGGTTAAGTTTTTGCCTTGCTAGCATGGTTGGCAATGCAGGATACTGTTGGACATGGTGCGGAAGTCAAAAGGTTAAATATGTGTAGCACAGATCTCGCGTGGGCGAGTGCTGGATGCAAAATACTCGGGAGAGGCGTAAAAGGAGGGCTTATTCAGTAACTCGTAATTTTTTTCAAGGGCTTTTTGTACTAGTCCTCCTTTTCTCCGGTTGATGGAAGTTAATCTTCCCCTCCTCCCCACCAACAATCTCCCTGTAAAGAAAAGAACGTTGCTTCATGTTGATTAGGGACAGGTGTGTGTTTGTGTGTTTATCTGCCTATGACAAAAATGTGTTATCCAGATTTTCTCAGGTCTTCTTGGGTAGGATCTTTACCAAAATATAGTCTAAACTATGGATTGTTTAGGAATAGGAAAAGCTTAAATTTGGAAGCCATGCGTCAAAGTCAAGGTCACACGGACAAAAAGTAAGAAAGAACGAAAGAAAGAAAGAAAAGCCTAAAATTAACACTTCTTTGGGAAGATGAATGAACAACTCTTTCTCAATAACTTCTGATAATACGTAAAAAATCTGTTTTTATTGTTGTGACCGGCAAAGTTGTTATCGATGCACGTCAAGTTTTTTTGTTTTTTTTTCATCTGATGTGTCTTCCAGGTCTAAGTGACCTTGACAAGTACAAAATCTGATTTTTCTATAACAATTTTATTTTAAAAAAAAGACTTAGAATGGCTTGACCATTTGAGGTGATTTTATGTGTGTATGTTTGCTGTCTTCTTTTACACCACACACACACACACACACACATATATATATGTATATATATATATATATATATATATATACACATATATATATATTTGTGTGTGTGTGTGTGTGTGTGTGTGTGTGTGTGTGTGTGTGTGTGTGTGTTTGTGTTGTGTAAAGCGAGGCAGAGTATGAGATTGAAAATGAAATGAAAGCATTGACCGCATATTTCTGTCAAGAGCATGTTTCTAAAAGCATACGTGGTGTGGGGATTGGGAGAGGCTGGGCTGGGAAGCCGTAGGTCTAAAAGTTGCTGTCTCTCTCTTTCTCTCTCTCTCTATTTCCTTCTTTCTCTTTATCTGTCTCTCTCTTTGTCTTTCTCTCTTTCTCGGTCTCTCTCTCTCTTCCTCTCTCTCTCTCTT
Source organism: Monoplex corrugatus (assembly GCA_030674185.1). Classification (NCBI taxonomy): domain Eukaryota; kingdom Metazoa; phylum Mollusca; class Gastropoda; order Littorinimorpha; family Ranellidae; genus Monoplex; species Monoplex corrugatus. The sequence continues at coordinate 41,052,638 of JAPXFY010000017.1, forward strand.
TCTCTCTCTGTCTCTTTGTCTCTTCTTCTCTCTTTCTCTCTCCTCTCTCTCTCATTCTTCTCTCTCTCTCCTCTCTCTCTCTCTCTCACTCCCTCTCATTGTTCTCTCTTTCTCTCTCCTCTTTCTCCTCTCTCTCTCTCACTCTCTCCCTCTCACTCAATCTTCTCTCTGTCTCACTCTCTCTCATTCTTCCTCTCTCTCTCTCTCTCCTCTCGCTCTCTCCCACTCCCTCTCATTCTCCTCTCTCTCTCTCTCTCCTTTCTCTTTCTTCTCTTTCTCTCTCCCTCTCTCTCTCTCTCTCTCTCTCTCTCTCTCTCTCTCTCGTTTCGATATTTAGCATTCCTCGCAAGATTAGTCTGATACTGTTCCAATGAATGTTCGCTCAAAAGGACATTACCCTTTCGGAGTCCCTGTTTGCGTAAGTAAGGTGAAATGGTTGTCCCTCAAAACCCTGAGGGTCGTATGGGAGTGAGGGCGTAGGTATCTCAACTATTTTCGGCGTCAGCATTTTGAGGGGGAATGCCCGTCTTCTTTCGCTCGGTCCTCTACTTTCTCTGTCTTTGAATAATTCAAGTATCTGTTTACAGCTGGAGGCGTGTGCACATATAAAGTTTCCCGGGCATGATGATTTGTACTCGTGCAAGCATGTGCATGTCGATTGGATGGCGAATGTTTATCGCTGGGCTAATTCTAAACCATTCCTAAAAATAGGTAATGTTTCGTCCTCGTTGTTCGATACTTCAGGCTATTTATCTTTTCCGCTTCATCTCTCCCCATCCACCACCATTTCTGTTTCCACTACCTCTCTAACCCCTTTGGACTTTTATTAGCAACATCATCATCAAGTGCCTTGCCACATGGCGTTGGCGATCATGGCCCTCCCTATGTATCTATCCCTTGTTGCCGCAAGCACATCTTCCACCCTGTCTGTCTTCAGCTACTCTGCAAGTCCGTCCAATATTTTTCCCTGGGTCTAACTGGTGCTCTATTTCCCTCCAGCTTTCCTTTTGTGACCAGGTGCTCCAATTTCCTTTTCCTCATAAAATGGCCTATAAATGTTGCCTGTCTTTTCCTAATGTTCCTTATGAATGATTTTCTTGTGTCTGCCTCCATCAAGACTGTCTCGTATGTTTTCTTTGCTGTCCATGGACTACTCAACATTCTTCTTAGAAACCACATCTCGGCTGCCTCAATCTTGTTCTGGCTTTGCTTGTTGACTGTCCACGCCTCACAACCGTATAACATTGTCGGTTCTACATAACATTCAAGAACTCTATACATAATAGATACATAGACAGATAGATAGATATTCGTCTATATCTGCCTGTGATTCTTTGGGGGAAATGTGTAAATAACATTTTCTCACCTCTCTATGGGTGGATCTTTATATCACAATATGGTCAAATGTGTGGACAGTCGAGGAGTGGCGAACGTGTAATGAGGAGGACAAATTGCCATGGTCAAGATCATACGGACAAAAACATAGTGCCTAAAATCAGCTCTTTTTGAGAAAGGTGTGTGTACAGCACCTCCACGGGAATTTCTGACAATATTTTAAAATCTATTTTCACGATTGTTGTGACAGTCTACCATTGTCTTTGATGTATGTCCAATTGTATTTCAACCATAGCTTCTTCAAGGTGACAGTGACCTTGAGAAGTATAAAATTTGAATTTTCTGTAATATTTCTGAATGAGCATGAGACAGTTAAAACGTTTTGACAACTTTGATTTTGCTTTCTTGCTATGACAGTTTTTTTTTCAGTAAAAAAAATCACGAGATCTAGAAAACTAAGCTGTACAATTATTTTCTCTGCTTGTAAAATTTCGCAGTATCCTCACTGCAACATATTTTACACCACAAGACAACACAGCTCAAGAATACACTTCCTTCAGCCATCCTCCCCACTGTCAACTTACACTTAGAACGGGATCATATATGTATATACAAGCATATGTTGGCGTTATTGGTGAGGAAGTGGGGTTGGGTGTTCAACAGTCCTCCGGATGCTGAGATTTTTGTGAAGGCATTCTATGCCTACTTGCGTATGGATAATAATAATAATAATAATATATTTTATTTATATAGCGCAAAATCTTGACAAAATCAAATCTAAGCGCTGAGCGTACACATGCACACATACCTACATACATATGAGCGTATACATGCATACATACATGCTTACATACTTACATACATAAATCTAAGCTGAGCGTATACATGCATACATACATACATAAATCTAAGCGTATACATACATACATACATACATACATACGTACGCACATGCATACATAATAATTACAATATTTATATAGCGCAAATCTCGACAAAATCAAATCCAAAGCGCCGAAAAGACACACACGCCACACGCACGCACGCACGCGCAACACACACACACACACACACACACACACACACACACACACACACACACACACACACACACACACACACACACATGCATGGCCACAAATGGGGAGAAAAGAATAAAAGCAATAAAAGCAAGAATAAAACCAATGGAAAACCACAGAGAGCACATCATATACAATTATATATTAAAACAAAGTGATTCCCCTCCGAGTGGAGACAGGCTGCGGAGGGGGGTTGAGTGAGGTTAGGATTTTATGCAGAGGAGAAAAGGTGAGTTTTGAGAGCGGACTTGAAGGAGGCAAAAGTAGGTTGCTGACGGACTGAGAGAGGAAGTTTGTTCCAGGAGAGTGGACCAGAAACAGAGAAGGCTCGTGGACCATAGGTATTGAGCTTAGTGCGTGGAAAGCGAAAAGTCAGAGGATCGGAGGCAGAGCGGAGGGTACGTGAGGGAACATAGATCTCAAGTAGGCTTGACAGGTAATCGGGGGCTGCGTTATTGAGGCTTTTGTAGCACATGGTGTCTAGTTTGTACTGTATGCGCTTTGATACAGGGAGCCAGTGAAGTTGTGCCAGGAGAGGAGATATGTGGTCAGCTTTTTTCTTTTTGAGTACAAGGCGTACAGCATTGTTTTGAATGCGCTGTAGGATGTGAATGGTGGAGGCAGGAAGACCAGACAGGAGTGAATTGCAATAGTCAATGCGAGACATTATGAAGGAGAGAACGAGTTTTGCAGTTGTTTCCACAGAGAGATACTTCCTGATCAGGCTTATACGATGGAGATGATAGTAGCAAGATCTGGCAGTTTGAGAAACAAAGTTGTTCATGGACATGGTAGAGTCAATGCAGACACCAAGGTTTTTAGCTGAATCAGAAATTGGGACTGATGTGTTACATAATGGGAGAGAAAGAGGAGGCAGCTGGGAAAGTTTCTGACGGGTGCCAATGAGGATAGCTTCTGTCTTGTCGTCATTAAGCTGAAGTCTATTGTGTGTCATCCAGTTCTTAATGTCCGAGTAACACTCAGTGGTGCGAGTCAACAGGCGCTGTATATTATCAGGTGAGTCACTATCTTGAAGTTGGGTGTCATCAGCATAGAAATGGTGTTTTATAGAGTGGGAGTTGATGATGGTGGACAGGGGGGAGGTATAAAGAGTGAAAAGAACAGGGCCAAGGACAGATCCTTGTGGAACACCACAGGTCAGGTATGCAGGTTGAGAGTAAGTGCCATTGATGAGAACACTTTGTTTTCTGTTTGATAAATACGAAGTGAAAAAGGAGAGAGCAATGTCAGAGATGCCAAAAGTATGATGAAGTCTAGAAAGGAGAATACCATGGTCAATGGTATCGAAAGCTGCAGACAGATCAAGGAGTGTGAGGAGAGAGACTTTGCCAGTATCAGTTGCAAGGAGGAGATTGTTGAGAATGTGTAGTAGGGCAGTTTCAGTGCTATGGCACTGGCGGTAGGCTGACTGGAAAGGATTGAGGAGATTGTTGGCAGACAGGTGAGAGTTCAGCTGGTTGAGGACGACTTTTTCAAGGAGTTTTGACAAGAAAGAGAGATTAGAGATTGGCCTGTAATTTTTCAGTTCATTTGGGTCTAAATTGTGTTTCTTGAGGAGAGGGTGAACAATAGCAGACTTGAAAGAATCTGGGACAGTTCCAGTTTGAAAAGAAGTGTTGATGATGTCAGTGATGAATGGGAGGAGAGTAGGGAGACAATCGGAGTAGAGAGAACCTGGAAGAGGATCCAGTTCGCAGGTTTTGAACGACATGGATACAGACAGACATATAGATACATACATACATACATACATACATACATACATACATACATACATACATACATACATACATACATACATACATACATACATGCATACATAGATGGATGGATAGATAGATAGATAGAGAGACAGACATATAGATAGATAGATAGATAGATAGATAGACAGACAGACAGACAGATAGATAGACATATAGATAGATAAAATCTGTCTGTCTGTCTGTGTCTGTCTGTCTGTCCGTCCGTCTGTCTGTCTGACAAAAGAGTGATAAGTATTGAACGGCGGATAGGCGGGTGGGTGGATCTGTCTGTCCTTCTCTCTGTGTCTACAAAAATGAAAGTATGTGTATGAGAGAGAAGAAGAAGGAAATGAACATGTATTCACAAAGGCCACAGTCCCATTTATCAAGAAAAGAAAAAAAGAAAAGAACCAAAAAAAGATCAAATTTGTATGTGTTGCCTGATCCAAAGCAGAGGAAATGAGATGGCAAAAGAATGGGAAAGATGCTTTATTTTTCAATGATGCATTATTTTTCAAGGACGAAAGCTTTTGGCTAAAACTCCATTTTTAAAATTTGTGTCAGGTTTGGTTGGGCTCGAATCATTATTTGTCAAAACGGAATTTTTCCGCCTCAAAGGCGGGACGCATCCCAGAAATAAGCAGTCGCTGTTGTACGGCGCCATCCTTTTTCCTTTCCTCTATGTGTGTATGTTTGTTTATCTGTGAAAGTGAATTCTGTCTTTAGAACTATACCAGTGATAACTCTTTTGCTGCTGTGGGTTCCTTAACGTTCGCTCCACTCATGGCTTCAGTTTAGCGTCTCATCTAAAATACTAGCGCCTAGATCACCTCTTTAAGATGTAAAAGATAGGAATGGGGAATCCCCGTCCGATCGGGAATCGAACTCGGGGGTCCTTCCATCTTAGGCAAGTGCTTTGTCCATCAGGCTACACACTCCGCGTTGCAGATTCACAGACCTGCCTAAAACCACAGTGATAGAGAGGGAGGGGGGGGGGATGGAGGGAAAGAGACAGTGACAGATGATTGTGTGCAGTCGCAGGTACAGAGAGACAGAGATCTGTCTGAAGTACGACTGCCCAACACAGCCTCTATACATTATTCTGGCAGCCTGCTTTTAATAGAAGTATGAATTTGGGTTTTCATTCTCTCTCTCTCTCTCTCTCTCTCTCTCTCTCTCTCTCTCTCTCTCTCTCTCTCTCTCCCTCCCTCTCTCTCTCTCTCTCTTCTCCTCTCTCTCTCTCTCTCTCTCTCTTCTCTCTATCTCTCTATCTCTTCTCTCTCTCATTCTCTCTCCTCTTACTCAATCTCTCTCTCTCATTCACTCACTCACTCTCCCTCTTCCTCTCCTTTCTCTCTCTCCCTCTCTTTGTCACTCACACACACAAGCACACACACACACACGCGCATGCACTCACACACACAAGCACACACACACACACAGAGATAAACATACACAAACACACGCATACATACACTCATACACATAGACACACACATACACACACAAAGAGAGATAGGGAGAGATGGAGGGAGAGAGAGAAAGACAGAGACAGAGAGAGAGAGAGGCAGAGAGAGGGGGGGAGAGAGGAGGCACAGAGACGACAGAGAGAGTGAAACAGAAAGAAATAGAGCGAGAGAGAAAAACATATTTTATCATTTTTCAGAAATACGGCATAAACGGTATATCGCTGTTTTACACCCAACCCCCGCCCACAGAGGGTCTGCATCAATGTAAATGAACCATGATGACATAAAAACATCAAAATCATGCAAACCCGGAATATCAATAGATGAGCAACAGAGAGGGAGAGAGAGAGAGACCGAGACCGAGAATGACAGACACAGAGAGAGAGAGAGAGAACAGACAGACAGAGGGAGAAGAGAGACTGACAGACAGAGGGAGAGCATTGAGACAGAAGAGAGACAGAACAGAGAGAAAAGCATTATAACACGTAGTAACCATCACCGCTGCCGTTGTTTGAAGATGTGTAAACATATTTACAAAAACTTCACCTCTTTCATGCCAAAGATAGAAATACGACTACACAGAGAGAGAGAGAGAGGGGGGGGGGGGCGCAGGAGAGAGAGAGAAAAAAAGACAGACAGACAGACAGATAGATAGAGGCAGACGATAATTAGATTTTTTTTTTTTCATGAAGGCCATTGCCACGTTTTAACTTCAGAGGACAAGGGAAAGGAGACAAAGATGGATCACATTCGTACACGCTCCATACAGGACAATGGTCCGCACGGAGTATTCATAACAGGCAGAGGTGGAATTGGGAGAGAGCCAGAATTACATGATTTATTCATCGAGGCTACTGCTGACGAGTGAGACAATCGAGTGGCCAAGACATCAGACTTACAATGGTAAGGTCTGGGTTCGATTCTGCCAGGGTATCTTCCGCCTGCTGGCTAAAGGGTGGGGAGAATTTTCAGATTTTCCAAGTCAACACGTGAGTAGATCTGTCAGCGTACACAAACTCCCGTCGTGTGCATACGCACTCAGAACATCAAATATGAACGTTAAAGATCCTGTAAATCATCTCGGCGTCCGATGGCTTAACGCTTTGACTCTTTCACCCTATCCACCACCAGCATATCCTGCATTGTCAACCGTGCTATCAAAGCAAAATGTTAACCCTTTGACTCTCTCATCCTATCCTCCACATCCCTGCAGAAAACTGGTGGATAGGGTGAGAGAGTCAAAGGTTCAGTTTTTGCAGTTGGTGGATAGGTGTGGGAGTCAAAGGTTCAGTTTTTGCAGTTGGTGGATAGGGTGTGGGAGTGAAAACTTCAGCTTTTGCAGTTGGTGGATAGGGTGTGGGAGTCAAAAGTTCAGTTTTTGCAGTTGGTGGATAGGGTGTGGGAGTCAAAAGGTTAAAGATCCTGTAAATCATATCCGTGTCCGGATAATCAGAAAAATCAGTCCCGGGTAAATTTTTTTCTCTTCAAAAATTAATTCACGACACTAGAAAGGAGAAAGAGAAAGGGAGAGAACTGAATAAATGTCCATTTGTGTTAGGCAGTGGCTATCACAAAGCTGTTGAACATAAACCAGAAGATAATTATCTACGTGCAAGGAAATAAACACATATACTCTAAAGACATATCATCTCAACAAGACAGTTGTATGACAGATAATGGCCGTGATGTGTTTCCCTGGATGTATTATGGTCGATCACTTCAGCTGCAATCGAAGAGACAGACAGAGGACACAAGAGAAAGAGGACGGAGAGAGAGAGAAAGAGAGAGAGAAACACAGAGAGAGAAAGAGAGAGAGAAAGAGAGAGAGAGGACAGAAAAAGAGGACAGAGAGAGAGAGAACAGTCAGACAGAGTCAGAGAGAGTGAGACAGGCAGAGAGACTCAAACTCAAAATGCTTCAGTTGCATGGACATTGGCCTTTACGAAAAGGTTGAACATTTGTTTCTGTACTTCTGTGAAGAAATAGTTAATTTCAGATGATTATTCAGTAGAGTTATCAAATATCATTGAGACTGTTTCTTCTTAGATAAAGGCTTCATCTGCAGACAGTCTCTCGTTTTAAAACTCTGAATACAAAAAACTTTACAAAAATCTTCACATGGTCTGTGTTTTCAAAGACACCAGTATGGCCAATCCGAAAGCAGTTGGCTGTCTGTGGATTTATCGGCAATGAGTTGTTGGCGCTGATCATCTGGCGCTGGGTAACACAAACTGAAGTGGGGAGAGAGAGAGAGAGAGAGAGTCAAACTCAAAATGCTTCAGTTGCATGGACATTGGCCTTTACGAAAAGACTGAATTTTGCTTCTATACTTCTATGACGAAAGAAATAATTTTATATGATTATGCGGTAGAATTATCAGATATCACTAAAGCCTTTTCCCCTGAAGTAAACACATCATCCGTCTTATAATACAAAGAACTTTGCAAGATCATTTACATGTTCTGTGTTTTTAAAGCTCCAGCATGAAAAGTCTGAAGGCAATTGGCTGTATGTGCACTATATCGGCAATGAGTTGTTGGCACTGATCGTCTGGTGCTGGGTATCACAAACTGTAATGGACAAAGAGAGAGAGACAGACAGACAGACACAGAGACAGGGAGAGAGCTACTTAGAGAGAGAGACAGACAGAGACAAGGTGGGGAGAGAGAGAGAGAGCGACAGAGAGACAGGGGGAGGGAGGGAGGGAGAGAGAGACCTACAGACACAGGCAATATGAATATTTAATCAGAAAGATCATATCTGGAGTTTTAGGAGAACGGGAGACAGGAATACACAACTTGATGGACATAAAGATAAATGGGAACAGGGAGATAATATTATGGAGTCGCCTGCCTGGATTGAAGATGAAATCACAACTGCTCAGATGGGTTAGCCGTTATACTTGGTGTGTGTGTGTGTGTGTGTGTGTGTGTGTGTGTGTGTTGTTGTGTGGTGTGTGTGTGTGGAGAGAGAGGGGGGGTGGAGCTGTTTGCGTGTGCGTTTGGAGGTGTGGGTGTGGGTGCAGATACCTGTCTGTGTGTGTTTGTGTGTGGGTATGTCTGTGTCTCTGTGTGTCTGTGTCTCTGTGATGTATGTATATGTATGAGTCTCTGTGTGTCTATGTGATGTGCATGTGTGTGTGGGGGGGGGGGGGAGGGTATGTGTGTAAGGGCGAGCGTGTGTGTGTACGCGTATGTATGTATTTGTGTATGTATCTGTGTGTGTGTTGTGTGTTTACGCGCGTGTCTGTGTGTATGTGTGTGTATACTCTCTGTCTGTCTGTCTATGCGTGTCTACGTGTTCGTACGTGCACGAGAATACACACGCGCGTGCAAATGTATCAGTATATGTCACGTCCTTTTGGTCGGGCTGTCTGACGTGGCTCATTCACTATAGCCGTGAGCTCAGCTTCTGTTGCCTGAAGTGCAGTCCAGCCCACGCCATAAAACAAAATGATCAGGCCCGTTGTAACAGGCTCCTCCTTAATATTAATGCAAAGAAATTATTTATCAAAAACTCCACAGTTTATGTTTCTCAGTGTCAGCCGTGAGTATATGATGAAATGGAACGTGACGTGAACTCAGGACAATGGAAGTGTGTCACAACAGTGAAAAGGCAGAATGTAAAAGTTGTCACCAATTCCAGAGAAAATGCTGTTCACGTACTTCTTCGAAAAAGCTGACTTAAAAGCACGTTTGTGTTTTGTGTGTGTGTTGTGTGTGTGTGTGGATGTGTTGTATGGGTGTGTTTTGTGTGTGTGTGTGTGTGTGTGTGTGTGTGTGTGTGTGTGTGTGTGTGTGTGTGTGTGTGTGTGTGTGTGTGTGTGTTGTGTGTGTGCACGCGCGGGTCATTCTGTCCACTATAGATTGATTTCAGCATGCACGTGACTGTTGCTCTCTGCTTGTCTTTCTTTTCTTCCTTCTTTCTTTCTTTCTTTCATTTTCTTTCTTTCTTTCATTCATTTTCTTTCTTTCTTTCTTTTCTTCTTTCTTTCTTTCTTTTTTCTTTCTTTCTTTTCTTTCTTTCCTTTTTTCTTTCTTTCTTTTTTCTGTCGTTCTTTCATTTTGTTTGCTTATTTGTTCCATCTTGTATATGAGATCAAGACCTTGTGGCCCATGACTTCCAAACGTATGCGTTCGCGATGCGTCAACAGTCTACATCTTTGATCCAAATCTGGTACAGATCCATCCAGAAACAGCTGAGGAAATCTTGTTTAACACACATCTCTCTCCCTCCCTCTCTCTGTCTGTCTGTCTGTTCTCTCTCTCTCTCTCTCTCTCTCTCTCTCTCTGTGCTCTGTCTGTCTCTCTCCCTCTCTGCTCTGTCTGTCTCTCTCCCTCTCTGCCTGTCTGTCTCTCTCTCTCTCTCTCTCTTTGTCTCTCTCTCTCTCTGTCTGTCTGTCTCTCTGGATCTCTCTCTCTCTCTCTCTCTCTGTTTGTCTGCCTGTCTCTCTCTCTCTCTCTCTGTCTCTCTCTCTCTCTCTCTCTCTCTCTCTCTCTCTCTCTCTCTCTCTCTCCCTCCGTCTATCTGTCTGTCTGTCTCTCCGTCTCTATCTGTCTCTCCTCTCTCTCTCTCTCTCTCTCTCTCTCTCTCTCTTCTCTCTCTCTCTCTTCGGTTGCAGCTGAAGTGATCGAACAAAACAGATACTGGGGAAAAGCATTACGTCCATTGTCTGTCATACAACTGTCTTGTTCAGATGATCTGTCTGTAGAATGTATGTGTTCATTTCCTTTCATATAAATGCTTATCTTCTATTCTAGTTTGTGTTCAACAGCTTTGTGATAGCCATTGCCTTATACAAGTGGACAGTTCTCTTTCTTTCTCTTTCTGCCTCCCAGAAAAAAATCATGAATTATTTTTTGAAAAAAGAAACCCTACCTGGGACTGTGATTTTTCTGATTACATGTTCATATTCTCTCTCTGTCTGTCTGTCTGTCTGTCTGTCTCTCTCTCTCTCTCTCTCTCTCTCTCTCTCTCTCACTTATTCACATACATACACACATGCACACACCACAGACACACCGATACACACAGACACTCTGATACACCACACACACACACACACACACACACACACACACACACACACACACACACACACACACACACACACACACACACACACACACACACACACACACACACACACACACACTTCTCTTCGATCGATATCAAACAGTCTCCCTTTTTTTCCTAAAGACGGAAAGGGAAATTGACGAATGACAGAAATAAGCGATCAAAAGTGCACTCTCTTTATTTTTCTGCAGCTGGTTTTTAATACAATTATACTGGCGTTCGTTTGGGTTGGATGGAGAAACGGGTTTGAGTTGCAAAATCCGTAAACTTCGTCCGTTTCCGTCCAGTCTCGTTAAGTTTCGGGAATAACTTCGAGTACCGGTAGCTGTGTTCGATGCAGCGGACATCTGTTACACAGAATTAATTCAGTAATCGTTATGGTTTACTGAGAATGCAGATGGGGTCAGGTATTTGTTGTGTTAATTTTGTGCAGATCACAATAGGTGGGAAAATAATGCATAGGTAAGTAATGTGTACGAGTTAAGGAGGGGGAGCAGGTGGCGGGGAGGGGGACGTGGTGGGAGGCAATTAGTGAACAGAGTTAAAATAATATAAACTCGCTCTCGTTTTCTCTGGTTTTCTGTGCCACTCTGTCCAATGTTCAGCATGCACGTGACCTTTGCTCTGTGTGTGTGTTGGTGTGTGTGTGGTGTGTGTGTGTGTGTGTGTGTGTGTGTGTGTGTGTGTGTGTGCATGTGTGTGTGTGTGTGTGTGTGTGCCAGTGTGTGTGTATGTGTACGTGTTTGTCTGTATGTATGTATGTCCATCTGTCTTTTGTCTCTTTTGTTGTGTGTCTGTCTACTGTCTGTTTCTTTGTATGTCTGTTAGGCTATTTGGCTGTTTGTTCGTTTGTCTGCTTGTTCGTTCTGTGTATCTGTCTCTCTGCGTGTCGTCTGTCACTCTGTCTGTTGTTCATTTTTTGTCTGTCGCATGTTTGTTCGTGTGTTTGTGTTCTCTGCCTGTGCTAATCTGTTAAGTCATCACACACACACATACACACCACACCACACATACACACACACACACACCACACACACACACACACACACACACACACACACACACACACACACACACATGCGGGCGCGTGTCTGTTCATTTGCCTGTCTGTCCGCCTGTTTGTTCGTGTGTTTGTGTTCTCTGCCTGTGCTAATCTGTTAAGTCATCACACACACACACACACACACACACACACACACACACACACACACACACACACACACACACACACACACACACACACACACACACACATATATACACACCACACCACATATATCCACACGCACACATACACGCACACATCCGTAACTGCAGAGAAGAAGTGAAAAGTAGAGAAGTTGATGGTTTTTGCGCAATGCTGAGATCGTAAGAGAGTGTGGTGGTAGAGACCTCAACTTTTTCTCAGGGTCATTATTGTCATAGGAGTGCACATCTCCTCTCCCTCATTCTCCTTCACTGCCTCATCTTACACAAGCATGACCAGGGTCAGGTACCCGCTTACAGTCAGATGGACTGGAGGCTCTCTTTATCTTACACAAGCATGACCAGGGTCAGGTACCCGCTTATAGCCAGATGGACTGGAGGCTCTCTTTATCTTACACAAGCATGACCAGGGTCAGGTACCGCTTATAGTCAGATGGACTAGAAGCTCTCTTTATCTTACACAAGCATGACCAGGGTCAGGTACCCGCTTATAGTCAGATGGACTGGAGGCTCTCTTTATCTTACACAAGCATGACCAGGGTCAGGTACCCTTTTAAAAGTCAGATGGACTGGAGGCTCTCTTTATCTTACACAAGCATGACCAGGGTCAGGTACCCGCTTATAGCCAGATGGACTGGAGGCTCTCTTTATCTTACACAAGCATGACCAGGGTCAGGTACCCGCTTATAGTCAGATGGACTGGAGGCTCTCTTTATCTTACACAAGCATGACCAGGGTCAGGTACCCGCTTATAGTCAGATGGACTGGAGGCTCTCTTTATCTTACACAAGCATGACCAGGGTCAGGTACCCGCTTATAGTCAGATGGACTAGAGGCTCTCTTTATCTTACACAAGCATGACCAGGGTCAGGTACCCGCTTATAGTCAGATGGACTGGAGGCTCTCTTTATCTTACACAAGCATGACCAGGGTCAGGTACCCGTTAAAAGTCAGATGGACTGGAGGCTCTCTTTATCTTACACAAGCATGACCAGGGTCAGGTACCCGTTAATAGTCAGATGGACTAGAGGCTCTCTTTATCTTACATAAACATGACCAGGGTCATGTACCCGTTAATAGTCAGATGGACTAGAGGCTGTACGCATAAAGTACCTCCCCTTTCCTTCCCCCCCCCCCCCCCCCGACAGAATCGAACTTCTACACTCCGATCGGACGTCATGGGGTCTACCTCTACGCCAACTAAATCTTGAGAAAGGTGAAGACAGCTTCAACCCTTTGCTTCTTGCACCCCTATCCACCAACTGCAAAAACATAACCCTTTGACTCTCCCACCCTATCCACCAGTTTCCTTCAGGAAGCTGGTGAATAGGGTGAGGGAATCAAAGCGTTACGTTTTTGCTTTGTTAGCGTAGTTGGCAATGCAGGATGCTGGTGGACAGGGTGCGGGAGCCAAAGGGTGTTTAACACACTTATAAGAGCAGAGGCCATTTTATGAGGAAGAGTGATTTGGAGCACCTGGTCACAACGGGAAAGCTGGAGGAAAGAGAGCACCAGGTAGACCCAGGGAGAAAATGCTGGACGGACTTGCAGAATGGCTGGGGACGAGGAGGGTGGGGGAGATGCTAGGGGCAACGAGAGATAGGGACAGATGATCCCTGATCGCCAAGCCATGCGGCAGGGCACCTGATGATGATAAGAACAGATTATGAGGAAGGAAGGTGACGGCAGCATTAACACATAGCTGCAGATTATGAGGAAAGTGAAGGCAGCTTTAAACACACTTGTAACTGCTGAGTATGAGAAAGGTGAAGGCAGCTTAAAACACGCTTGTACTTGCGGATTGTGAGGAAGGTGACGGCAGCTTTAAACACATAATTGCAGATTGTGAGGAAAAGTGAAGACAGTTTCAAACGCACTTATAATTACGGATGACGAGGAAGATAAAGGCAGCTTCAAACACACTTACAAATGCAGAGAAGAAGAAAGCGAAGGCAGCTTCAACAGTTTTATGACAACAAAATTAGAAGGAATATGAAGGTAACTTTAAACAAAACACGCACGCACGCACGCACACAACACAACACAACACACACACAAACAACACGACACACACACATACACACACACAAAACACGCACACACGACACACACAAACACACACAAACCACACAACACACACACGCGCGCACACGCACACACACACACACACACACACACACACACGACACAACACACACACAACACACCACACACACACACACACACACACACACACACACACACACACACTCACACACATATGCATGCTCGCCCACAGCTATGAATACGATTGTAACAGCAGACGCATTGAGTGAAAGCAGCTTTAAATGCCACATACGTTTTGTGTTCTGTGTATCACTGGACTCGATGCAATGTACAATCCCAATCGATTTCGGCTTGTGTGGCGCTTCGCAACTATACTCCGGCAAAAAATTGGATCTACACTGAGTGTGTCTATATGAGAGAGAGTCAGACAGCGAAGAGGTTTAAAACTTGTGCTGAATTTATTGTTGTTTCCAAGTTTGTCATTTTTTCCTGCTGTCTATTTAGTTGAACAGCGTGGGGTGCTTGGAAATTGGATCGACAATGTGTTGTGTGTGAGAGAGAAACAGAGACAAGAGACAGAAGCGAGGTTTTTGCGGAATTTATTGCAGTTTCAAAGTAAGTCATCGTCTTTTTTGTTTGTTTGTTTTTGTTTGTTTTGTTTTTGTTTTTGGCTTGTTTATTTGTGTTTTTGTTACTGTTGTTGTTGCTGTTGTTGTTATTGTTATTGTTGTTGTTGTCATCGTCGTCGTTGTTGTTGTTGTCGTCGTTGTTGTTGTTGTTGTACTACGAAGGTAAGCAGCAAAGTCAAGGTCACAAAGACCAAGTAAAAGATCCGTGTCTGGAATTAGTTGGCCCATACTTTCCAAGCACGGTATTTGAACAGCACTTTCTCATGATCTTCTGACAATATTTGACATGTTTTCACAGAAAAGAATTCTTCAGTGTTATATAGAACTGATACTGTTGTATGGATGTGAAGCGTGGACAAATCAACACGCAAAGTCGGAACAAGACTGAGCAGCTGCAATGTGGTTTTTAAGAAGAAAGTTAAGAGTTCCATGGACAGCAACGAAAACAAACGAGTCAAGACGTGAAAGAGGCAAACACAAAAAGAACTTTAATGGAGAAGATTAGGAAAAGACAAGCAACAGCTGTAGGACATGTTATGAGGCAAGAGAAATATGAGCACCTAGTCACAACAGGAAAGCTGGAGAGAAAAAGAGCACCAGATAGACCTAGGGAGAATATATTGGACGGATCTGCGGAGTGGCTGAGGACAGAGAGGGTGGGAGATATACTTGCAGCGACAAGGGATAGGTTCGTTTGGAGGGCCGTGATCGCCAACGCCGTGCGGCAGAGCACATGATGACGATGTTTTCACTCTTGCAGCATCTGTACCATTATCCTCGCTTCATGTGGTTTTATTTCGTCCCAGTGACCTTGAGAAATATAAAATCTGGAATTTTTGTTATAATTTCGTTTTTGATACAGAGTGAGATTATCAGAATGGCTTAACCATCTTGTTTATTCTGCTGTCTCCTTCTGTCAAGAACCCACAGTGGTTTTAAATTGGATTCTGCATTGTGCATGAGAGGGAGAGAGGCAGAAAATTGGCAAGAAGCATCGTAGTTTCAAAGTTGGTCATCTGTTTCTGCTACTGTGTACAGTCGTTGGCAACTGAGGGGTGTCTTTGAATCGAATCTGAGAACAAGAACCTATTTTTATTTTCGAGGGTAATGGCATACGTTAACCCTTTGACTCTCGCACCCTATCCACCAACTGCAAAAACTTAACCCTTTGACTCCCTCGCCCTATCCTGCAGGAAGCTGGTGGATAGGGTGAGGGAGTCAAAGGGTTAAGTTTTTGTTTTGACAGCATGATTGACAATGAAGGATGCTGGTGGACTGGGTGTGGGAGTCAAAGGGTTAAGGCTTTTACACATCCGGCCTTCGCCTATGGAGGGCCTACATTGATACAGATACGTGATAATATTCATAAAGAATCTACGTCAGTAAAAATGAGTTATGATATTATAAAGACACCAATATTATGCACAAAACTGGGATATTAATAGCATTTAGAACGAGAGGTATGGAGAGGGAGGGAGGGGGAGGAGGTAGAGATAGAGAAGGAGCAAAGTATGAAAACATGTAGGAATCATCATTACTGCAACTAGTATTAAGCCTGTTAGCAATCAATACAAAGATAAATTTCGTGAAAAATGCTATTACGGCCACAAAAGAATATAATATGTAACAAAACATAATCATGCTATGGAATGTTGGTCACCATTATACATTGAGTCAGTTCACAAAAAGAGTTTGACATATGCATTCCTACTTAAAATGTGGTATTGTATAGATGAAGTCTGTTTTCTTTTTAATGTATTTGTGAAATGCAGCAAGTAGTCTCTCAGAGGGGGGAAAGGAGAGAAGAGAGAGAGAGAGAGAGAGAGAGATCAGAATTGAAACTTGACAACACTTTATTACTCAAAGGTCACCGAGGCTTGTTCTCCAACGAACAGCTTGTTGTTTTTGTTGTTGTTGTTGTTGTGGCTGCTGTATTTTTTCACAATGTCTTCCTCAGAGGTTTCTGTCTCTGTTGTTTCAGACCAGACAGCGTGGTGTGTGTGTGTGTGTGTGTGTGTGTGTGTGTGTGTGTGTGTGTGAGTGTGTGAGTGTGTGTATGTGTGTGTGAGTGTGTGTGTTTGCTTATGCGTACATAAGTGTATGTAGATGTGCATTTATGCATTCGTATGTATGTGTGTGTGTTTGCATATGTGTGTAAAGGAGTGAGCGCATGAACGCAAATGGATGATTTGTGTGTACATGCACTTTTGAATGTGTTTCTGTGTATGTCTGTATGTGTGTGTTTGAGTGTGTATGTGTGTGTGTGTGTCTGTGTATGTGCGCGCATATGGGTACGTTAGAGAGAGAGAGACAGGCAGACAGACAGACAGACAGACAGAGGAGGTATTTTAGTGTCCAAAATGTGAGCTTTTGCATTATATGAGAAAGACATGGGCGGGAGACAGACAGACAGAAAGAGAGCAGTATACTCTTTCTCGTGTGTCTCTTCGCAATGCAGCGATCTATTGTGTGCGAGTGGAAGTGGAATTTGTACAG
>JAPXFY010000017.1:41074736-41089736 GCA_030674185.1 Monoplex corrugatus
GTCATCTTCTCCTGTGATGAGCATTATGCGAAAAGAGCCATCATGTCTTCTGCCTCGCAGCTTTTCCTTCCCGATATCTAAAGAGAGAGAAGTAACTGGTAACTGTTTACCGTTACAATAGACTGGGAGGATGTCTGGTTACCTACTGGTTTATTTGGCGACATATTAAACACTAAATGGAGGCAACTGAAATGTGGTTTCTAAGAAGGATGTTGAGAGTTCCATGGACAGCAAAGAAAACGAACGAGACAGTCTTGAAGGAGATAGACACAAAAAAATAATTAATAAAGAAGATTGGGAAAAGACAAGCAATATTTATAGGACATTTTATGAGGAAAGAAAGATTGGAGTACCTGGTCACAACGGGAAAGCTGGAGGGAAAGAGAACACGAGGTAGACCCAGGGAGAAAATATTGGACGGACTTGCAGAGTGGCTAAGGACAGAGAGGGTGGGAGACATACTTGTAGCGACAAGGGATAGATTCGTATGGAGGGCCATGATCGCCAACGCCTTTCGGCAGGGCACATGGTGATTGTATTAAGTAGTACCCTTCGGTATTCGCGTAAAATTCAAAATGGTCGCCATTGTTATGAACAAGCTGGTTTGTTTGTTTGTTTGTTTGTTTTAATATAGAGCCATGGATTCTAGATCTCAAGTTAATTCCCACCCGGCATCATAACAGTTGGCTCGTTCGCTGCCCATTGTAATGCTGCAGTTATTCTGATGGTGTCAGTGTGTGATAGGTCTCGCCACCACCACCCCCCTCTCCCTCTTTCAAGACGATGCTAGGGCACAGGGGTTTGCGCCAGCTCAAGGAGTCTGTCAGTTGTTTGGGGCAGATTTGGGTTGAGGGCATATGGATTTGTCCCAGTGTGGTGAATCTCTCTTGAACAAACTCCAAACTTTTGACTACATGTATTGTGGGATTGCAGTCATCGAAAGAGTAACACTTAATGATTCATGGCTACTTATCAACAAGATTTTCTGTATACCTTTGTCACAGAGATCAGCTGACGGAAGAGTTCTGAATACAAATGTTGCATGTGTGTGTGGCCTAATGTTTTTGGATCACAGACGCTAACCAAAGCAAAACCAGACATTTCTAAGCTATTTGTGGGTGATGAATCTGTACCATATCCGCGCTGACGTATAAAAAGATTCATTGATTTTATTTTATGATTATTATTGTATGGGTACGGCCTCATTTTACGGCCAAGATAATGTTAATGATGTGACTTTTTTTTTTTTTGATGTATTGCAAGCATTCTGTCTTGAAAGCATGCTCGTTGCACTTTTCACATTAACAGAAAACATGTATGATCAAGTTCAAGTTCATATTGCTTATAGCTCAGCCGACTACTGGAGCCATATCAAGGCTAACGCAATGTCAGAAAACACCAACCAGATTAATTTAAGATAAAAGACAACAGTTAAAAAACGCCTTGGTGTGTAGTTACGAAAAAGGAGCTAGTGATCATGTCAAACCTTGTTTTTCTTCCAGATTTAAGAATTGTTAGAGAAAATGTTAGTATGGTTGAACAGTCTTCGTCTCTTGTCACGCCTTACTTAAGAGTGTGTGTCACATTCATGGCAAAATCAAGAGATAATTGATGTGGCTCATTACCATCTCGTTCTTCGCTCTCTTCCATAATTCTGTAAAGGGAATTTGTTTAGTATGGCTTTGCCATCTTTGTTTTACTTTCTAATCCCACGTAGCATAAACGGAACATTGTATCAACTTTGAGAAATAGTGGCTCAACTCAACCGTCTGATTCTTGTACTTTGTTTCATAATGAAATGAATGGGAACTTTTTTCATATGGCTCGACCATCTTCGTTTTACTTTCCAATCACGCATAACATAAACAGTACATTATATTCATGTCAGCTTCGCAACGGTGCCAACGAGTGTACAGTTTGGCGGCCGTGGTTTTGGCACACAGACAAATCGGCACAGTCGTCGATCACCGCTCCTTTGCTCAACAGCAGCCACTGGCGTCTGTCTGCTTAGTCTGTGAACGAACGAACACGCCCGAAGCAGGGATTAGCCTCTGGGTGGTGTGATTCGAAATTGGGTTCTCTTTACGCTCTATTTGGGGTAGGGTAAGATGGTGTTTGGCATGATGTGATGGGGCTGAAGGAGAAGAATGGCAGAATGGTTCAGACGTTCGCCTGCCAGTAACTAAACTCGAGGTTCCAGGGTCCGCTCCCCGTAGAAGCCTCGACTTTTCTTCTCAGTTTGACCGGAAAATCGAACTGAACGTCTAGTCCTTCGAAGGGGGACGAAAAACGAGTTGGACCCGTGTGCCATCTGGCTGCGCACGCTAAAGATCCCACGGCAGTTGAAAATCGTGAAGAGTAGGGCATTGCCCGGCTGCCTTGTTATAAAACATTGGAGAGATAGGTTGATTTCCCAGGTCCCACCCCTTAAGACCAATAAGCCCTCTTGTCTTTCTGAAGTCTTGGTAGAAAAAGGAATGTGAATATGAATATAGATTTGAATGGAGGTAGAGAGGATGGGCGCCGTCCTCGTGATGCTGGCCCCGGGAAAAATTGAGGCCTTTGTCACCTCACTCCCCTACGACCTCAAGATTATGGAACTATCTAGGTAGGACCTCAGGACCTGGCCAGCTCTTGGTTTTATGTGTGGGCTTAAGCTAAGGCGTGTGCCGTGATCATTCTGCATTTTCTCCATCTCATGACATCTGTGACGATAGTGCATATGGAATTCATTCCGAACATGGAGACGTCATCTTGAGAAACTGAAACTGAAACTGATGGGGTTTTGTATGTGTTGAAGTGTTGTCTGAGTTGGTGGGGTTCGGTGTGACGTGGAAGGGTGGGGATGTTTGGAGTGTGAGGGGGTGTTGGAGCGGAGTGGTGTGATGGTGTATAATGGGGTGGGGTGGGATGTGTTACTGTTACTGTAATCATTGTTTAACCCTTTGCCTCCCGCACCCTGTCCACCAGCATCCTCCATTGTCAACCATGCTAGCAAAGCAAAATCTTAACCCTTTGATTCCCTCACTCTATCCACCAGCTTCTTGCAGGAAGCTGGTGGATAGGGCGAGGGAGTAAAAGGATTAAGTTTTTGAAGTTGGTGGGTGCGAGAGTCATAGGGTTAAAGCCCAGCCGACTGCGTAGAGCCATATCAGGGCTATAACCGTTTCAAAACTTACACAATATTTCAACACGGCTATAACTGTTTCAAAACATACACGATACTTCAGCAAGAGGAAAAAAAGGAAAAGAAAATTAAGTATACATATCAATGCATTCGCGCACCTAATCCAAGGAGATGCCCTGGTGTTGACCATTCCGTCCAATTGATCGCACAGGGGATTTAAAAAACATGCCTGAATACAAATTTAAACATAACTAAGGACACTAAAACATACATATAAAGTGGCCTAAATGACCTCAAATTGCTTCAGCATATCTCATTTCCCTAGAGCCAAGAATGCACTTAATACATGTACCCAATTATCAATCCTAAGAGAAAGTACGTAAGACTTTATCGAACACATACAGGTGAATGGACCAGCAAGGCAGAAAATGATAGGAAGAAATAACAGAAAGGAAACGAACAAGGCAGAAACGAAGAGAGTGACAGTAAAGAAGACATTTCTAGCACAAAATTTCCAGAAGGTGGGGATACTATTTATACGGGGGGATTCGGAGCGGCTGTTGTGGAGTTGAATGTGTTGGAGAGTAGGTTTGTGTGATAGTGTGGAGTGTGTGGTGTTGGAGAGTGGGCTGTGTGATAGACTGGGGGGGGGGGGAAGGGTGTTGGAGATTGGGGTGTTGTGACGGGGTGGGGTAGGTGTGTTGCATACACAAAACATAACCAAGAGACAAATTCTCTACATACATGATAGGACAACACGTTATATGGTTGAGTATGTTCCTTCAGCTGTCCTATCCCAATCTCTCTCTCTTTTTCTGTCTCTGTCTCTGTCTGTCTCTCTCTTCTCTCTCTCTCTCTCTCTCTCTCTGTCCCTCTCTGTCTGTCTGTCTCTCTCTCTCTCTACCTCTCTCTCTCTCTCTCTACCTCTATGCGTGTGTCTGTCTGCCTGCCTGTCTGTCGTCTTTCTGTCTGTCTGTCTGTCTGTCTGTCTGTCTGTCCCTATCTCTCTCACTCTCTCTCTCTCACACACACACACACACACACACACATACACAGTCTCTCTCTCTCTCTCTCTCTCTCTCTCTTTCTCACACACACATACACACAGTCTCTCTCTCTCTCTCTCTCTCTCTCTTTCTTTCTTTCTTTCTTTTTCTTTCTCTCTCTCTCTTTCTTTCCCCTCACTTCTCAAATACACTTACAAACGCTTTTCGAGTTCATTTAAGAGTGTTCTTCTCCGGCAGAATGAGCGGAATCTGTGTCATGGGAAAGTTCTCTGACATGTTGTTTGGTTGGATATTTTGTTTATTTGCTTGTTTTGCTGTTTTCTTTTGTTTTTTTGCTTTGTTTTATTTTCTACATCTAGCAGATTTGTTTCTTCCTTGTCCTTTGTGTGCGCTTGCCAATGCTCAGTTGGGGAAAATTTTCATGTCTTGTTTTGTCATTTAAATAAGCGTTTTTATCCCATTTTCCTGTGTATCTAGTTTCATGGGCCTTCGTTGATCGGGTCAGACAAAGGACTAGTTCTCCAGTATCACTTAAGCTTTTCATAAATAAAAGATCAGAAAGAGGGCCCCCGTGGGGATGGCGGGGACTCTTTCAGTTTAGATAGTATCCCTGCCTTCTGTGCTAGAAATTTCCTCTTTTCTGTTACTCTCTTTGCTTCTGCCTTGCTTCTTTTGCTTTCTGTCATTTCTTCCTATCATTTTTCTACCTTACTCGTCCATTCACCTGTAGGTGTTCAATAAAGTCTTTTAGGATTGATAACTGGACACATGTATTATGTTTATTTTTGGCTCCAGGGAAATGAGAATTGCAGAAACAATTTTAGGTCATTTAGGCCCGTTTTTATATGTTTTATTGTCCTTAGTTATATTTAAATTTGTATTCAGGTATGATTTTTTTAAAATCCCTGGTGTGATAAGTTGGACGGAGCGGTCAACGGCATGGGCTTCGTCTTAACTTGGATTATGTGCGCGAATGCATTGATATGTGTGCTTAATTTTCTGCTCCTTTTTTTTCCCTTTTGAAGTACTGTGTGTGTATTTAAACTGTTATAGCCTTGATATGGTTCTACGCTGTCGGCTGGGCTTTAAGCAACAATAAGAATGAAAACCAGAGAGAGGGAAAATCTCGCTGATCCGAGAATTGAACCTACGATTCTTGCGTCCAGTGCGGGCATTTTTTTTTTCATTTTAATAACCACTCCAGTCCTTTTAGTATACGTTTTCTAACAGCCCTTCGTGTTTCTGTCATTTGGTTGTGAGTATTTGCTATGTGGTGTTCGTTTCCTGCCGCACCGTTTGTTTTTACTTTCTGTGTGTATTATGATAGTGTCAAGTACTGCTTAGACCTCAGTATATTATCCAATGTATCAACAAAAGCAGGTTGAGTATAATGTAATGCCACAGCCACATCATAGTTAGAAGAAACATGGACCAGCAAAAGGGGCTTATGAAGTAGCCGAGATTACTAAGTACATTTACAAACAGATTTTAAAAAATGGAAGATAAATCAATAGTTGTTGGGTTTTTTTTGGATAAAACGTATGCAACTCATGTAAAAAAAAATTACAAGGATAACAATTGTCATAATCATCATTACTGCTGCTATTGCTACTATTTACTACTAGTACTGATACTGCTGCTACCATTTCTCCTGTACTACCATTTCTACACGGGCTGGTTGCTTCGTTTGAAAGAGTCCTGGACTGAAGATGTGGTATCTCGAGTTCATTCTTAGCCGGCAACATTAACCCTTTGACTCCCACACCCTATCCATCGACTGCAAAAACTTAACCCTTTGGCGGGACGCTAGTGGACAGGATGCGGGAGTCATAGGGTTAAAAACAGGCCTGTTCGCCGCCCATCTTGATGTTTCCATTGTCTGGTGGTGTCAGCTTAATGTTTCATCGGTCCTTCCCCTCCCCTCCCCTCCCAGAAAACTACTGGCGGATTTGGGTGGAGTGCATGTGCAATTGTCCGAGTGTCATGAACAAATGCCAAACTCCACACCACAACTACTGCTGCTGCTCTTCTTGCTGTTTCTATCGCTGCTATTTCCGGTCTTACTACTACTGCTTACAACTACTATTATCACTACTACTACTACCACCAGCGCCTGGGGTTTATGGGCAGGTGTATGGCATTTACCATGATTGTCTTGGATCCTTTTCAATCCCATGACATATGTGGTGTTGTTGCATATAGAATTTCCCCGAGGGCGTCGACGATGTCTGTAGAAAACTAAAACTGAAACTACTCTGCGATTACTAAAACTACTGCTATTACTGCTGCTGTTCTATCAATAGTAAGGATAATGCCAGCCGTTGTGGCTAAGTGGTTTAGTGCAACGGACCGCTCACTGGAATGTCATGAATTCAAGCCCCCATCAGTCCCAAAAAGGATTGTGGAATTTTTCAGCTCCAAACCAGCTCCGATCGAAATTTGAGCGTGCTTTGGGCTCGTAGGAAAGATACAAAACCCGCAGGCTAGGTAGGACCTCAGGACTTGGCCAGCTGATAACTTTAAGTGCAGGCTTAAGGCTTGTGCCGTGATCAATTTGCATCTTCTCCATTACATGACACCAGTGACGTCAGGGCATATGGAATTCATTTCGAGCGGGGAGGCGTCGTCTTGAACAAGTGAAATTGACTCTGAGAAGATGGACCACACAGTCGAGTCTCATATCATCAGATCATTGGGGGGGGGGGGGGGGGGGGCTGTTGCTCAAATTTCCTTACCTACACTGCAGGTATCTGTATCTCTCGGGCCTGGTTGACGGCGGGATACATTATGAAAGAAAGTGAAGTGTATCGCTCTGTCACTCAGTCTCAAATCAGAAGTGGAACTCTGTAGCTTCCTCACTGTAATCCCCGTTGTCAGAGGAAAGTACAAACATTGTCTCAGGTTCTGTGGCTATAATGCTGTGCTCTTGTGATGACTTCAGTTTCGGTGAGTTTTGCAGTGTGTTGGAGAGCTGACATGAACGGCGTAGTATTGTGATACATGATCAACAGAAGATGAGGCTGAAAAAAGTAAATGGTGATGATAATGCATGAATGGTACCTACGTACGTACATACATACATGCTTACATACATACATATATACATACATACATAATACATATATACATACATACATACACACATGCATACATACATACATACACACATGCATACATACATACATACATACTTATGTATATGCACAGACAGACATACGTACATACGTACGTATATACATACATACATATATATACATATACATACATACACACACGTACATACATACATATATACATAATACAAATAGACATACATACATACATACATGCATAGATATATACGGACGGACGGACATACATACATACATGCATATATACATACATACATATATACATACATACAACACACATACATACATACATATACAATACATACATACATACACACACAGACATACATACATACATACACACACATACATACATACATACATACACATACATACACACACATACATACATACATACATACATTACACACACACATACATACATACATACATACATACATACATACATCATATATACATACATACATATATACATACATCACACACATACATACATACATACATACATACATACATCAACACAGACATACATACATACATACACACACATACTACATACATACATACACATACATACACACATACATATACATACATACATACATGTACACATCACACACATACATACATACATACATACATACATACATACATACTACATACATACATAACACGGGCACACAGACAGACAGACATATATGCATGCATGCATACGGACGCTGTTACTGCTATTAATCATACACATATGCTATCTGCTGTCTACTATTCTGTATATATGTTTGTTTATTGGTTTATATATATGGGACTTTGAATGCACACGTACATTACACTCACACGCACACACACGCACGCGCACGCACACACACATAGATGCACGTGCATGCTCTCCCACCCGCCATACTCACCCCACACTCATACTTCTTACATGCACACAGAACCTCACAGTGAGTGAATTCCACAACGGTCGTCATTAGGCTTTGTGAGTATATGAGTGTGTGTGTGTGTGTGTGTGTGTGTGTGTGTGTGTGTGTGTGTGTGTGTGTGTGTGTGTGAGTGAATATGTGTGTGTATGCATATGTGTGTGAGTATACGTGTATGCGGTTTGTGTGTGTGAATATGTGAGTGTGCGTGTGTGAATATGTGAGTGTGCGTGTGTATTTGTGTGAGTCTGTGTGTGAGTGTATGCGTGCGTGTGTGTATGTGCGTGTGTGTTATTGTGAAGAAGAGAGCTGTTTGCCAAAAGCTTACAACACCCTCTGCGGCTGAGAGAAAATACAATATAAGCTGTCGACTTGAAATAACCTTGATTGCATGTTCACACACTTTGGGCTTTCAGGCTGAAAGACGTGCTTGGCATTGCTACTGCATTAGTTGGTTAGTTAAAAGTGTTTGTTACCATTAGTCTTTTTAGTTGTAATAGTAGTGGTGGTTATAGTGGTAGCAGTGGTGGTAATAGTAGTGGTGGTTATAGTGGTAATAATGGTAGCAGTGGTGATAATAGTGGTAGAGAGTAATAGTAGTGATGGTAATAGTGGTAGTAGTAGTAGCAGAGGTGGTAATAGTGGTACTAGTAATAGTAGTGGTGGTAATAGTAGTGCTGGTTAGAGTGGTAGTAGTGGTAGCAGTGGTGGTAATAGTGGTAGTAGTAATAGTAGTGGTGGTAATAGTGGTAGTAGTAGTAGCAGAGATGGTAATAGTGGTAGTAGTAATAGTAGTGGTGGTAATAGTGGTAGTAGTATTGGTAGTGGTGGAAATAGTGGTAGTAATAGTAGTGGTGGTGGTGGTGGTAATAGTAGTAGTGGTAGTAGTAGTGGTGGTGGTGGTAGTGGAGATGGTGGGATGGTAGCAGCAGCAGCAGTAGTAGTTGTAGTAGTGGTAGCAGCAGTAGTAGTTGTGGTAGCAGCAGTAGTAGTGGTAGCAGCTGCACCAGTAGTACATAGTTGTAATAATAATAATAATAAATACAATATTTATATAGCGCAAAATCTTGATAAAAATCAAATCTAAGCGCTGAAGCAGACACACACGCACGCACGCACGCACGCACACACACGCACGCGCACACACACACACACACACACAACACACACACACACACACACACACACACACACACACGCATAGCTATAAATGGGGAGAAAGAATAAAAGCAATAAAAGCAAGAATAAAAGCAATGGAAAATTATAGAGAGCATAGCATATACAATTATATATTATAACCATGTGATTCCCCTCCGAGCGGAGACAGGCTGCAGAGGGGGGGGGGGGGGTTGAGTGAGGGTAGGATTTTATGCGGAGGAGAAAAGGTGAGTTTTGAGAGCGGACTTGAAGGAGACAAAAGTAGGTTGCTGACGGACTGAGAGAGGAAGTTTGTTCCAGGAGAGTGGACCAAAAACAGAGAAGGCTCGTGGACCATAGGTATTGAGCTTAGTGCGTGGAAAGCGAAAAGTCAGAGGATCGGAGGCAGAGCGGAGGGTACGTGAGGGAAGATAGATCTCAAGTAGGCTTAACAGGTAATCGGGGGCTGCGTTATTGAGGCTTTTGTAGCACATGGTGTTTAGTTTGTACTGTATGCGCTTTGATACAGGGAGCCAGTGAAGTTGTGCCAGGAGAGGAGATATGTGGTCAGCTTTTTTCTTTTTGAGTACAAGGCGTACAGCATTGTTTTGAATGCGCTGTAGGATGTGAATGGTGGAGGCAGGAAGACCAGACAGGAGTGAATTGCAATAGTCAATGCGAGACATTATGAAGGAGAGAACGAGTTTTGCAGTTGTTTCGACAGAGAGATACTTCCTGATCAGCCTTATACGATGGAGATGATAGTAGCAAGATCTGGCAGTTTGAGAAACAAAATTGTTCATGGAGAGGGTTAGAGTCAATGCAGACACCAAGGTTTTTAGCTGAATCAGAAATTGGGACTGATGTGTTACATAATGGGAGAGAAAGAGGAGGCAGCTGAGAAAGTTTCTGACGGGTGCCAATGAGGATAGCTTCTGTCTTGTCGTCATTAAGCTGAAGTTTGTTGAACGTCATCCAGTTCTTAATGTCCGAGTAACACTCAGTGGTGCGAGTCAAGAGGCGCTGTATATTATCAGGTGAGTCACTGTCTTGAAGTTGGGTGTCATCAGCATAGAAGTGGTGTTTTATAGAGTGGGAGTTGATGATGGTGGACAGGGGGGAGGTGTAAAGAGTGAAAAGAACAGGGCCAAGGACAGATCCTTGTGGAACACCACAGGTCAGGTATGCAGGTTGAGAGTAAGTGCCATTGATGAGAACAGTTTGTTTTCTATTTGATAAATACGAAGTGAAAAAGGAGAGAGCAATGTCAGAGATGCCAAAAGTATGATGAAGTCTAGAAAGGAGAATACCATGGTCAATGGTATCGAAGGCTGCAGACAGATCAAGGAGTGTGAGGAGAGAGACTTTGCCAGTATCAGTTGCAAGGAGGAGATTGTTGAGAATGTGTAGTAGGGCAGTTTCAGTGCTATGGCACTGGCGGTAGGCTGACTGGAAAGGATTGAGGAGATTGTTGGTAGACAGGTGAGAGTTCAGCTGGTTGAGGACGACTTTTTCAAGGAGTTTTGACAAGAAAGAGAGATTAGAGATAGGCCGGTAATTTTTCAGTTCATTTGGATCTAAATTGTGTTTCTTGAGGAGAGGGTGAACAATAGCAGACTTGAAAGAATCTGGGACAGTTCCAGTTTGAAGAGAAGTGTTGATGATGTCAGTGATGAATGGGAGGAGAGTAGGGAGACAGTCGGAGTAGAGAGAACCTGGAAGAGGATCCAGTTCGCAGGTTTTGAACGACATGGATCTGATTGTGTTGAAAATTTCTTCTTGTGAGACTGGGGTAAAAGTAGTAAGAGGTGTGCCAGAGAAGGAAGGGTCAGGTGGGCATGGTTGACAGGGTGTCCTGTCAAGCCTGTCACGAAGAGTTTGTATTTTGGTGGTGAAATACTTGGAGAATACAGATGGGAGTTCTTCATTTGTATGTTTTGTTGGGAGAGGTAAATCTTTTCGTGTGCCAAGGAGATGATTCATGGTTGTAAAGAATTCTTTTGAAGAAGAGGCATTCAGGATTTTGGTTTGGAAATAGCTTGTTTTTGCTGATGCAATGAGGATGGATACTTTTGTTTTAGAGGCTTGGAAAAGTTGCCTGTGTACAGTGAGTTTGGATTTGCGCCAACGGCGCTCTGCTCTGCGGCGGGCACGTTTTGCACAGGCAATCTCATGAGTGAGCCAGGGGGTAGGGGGGCGGTCAGGTAAAAGACGGGTTGTGGCTGGAGCATGAGTGTCCAGAAGATGGTGGAGAGTAGTATAGAATTCATCGGCAAGGTTATGTGACTTTTCAGAAAGGAGACGGGAGGCATCAGATGAAAATGTGGAGAGGTCGATAGATTTGAGATTGCGTCGAGTCACTGTGCGCATGGTACGGGAAGGAGGAGAAATGTCGAGAGAACAGAGAATTGCAGAGTGGTCAGATGGAAGGGCTGAAGTTAGACGGGTAGAAAGAACTAAGCAGTTGTCAGTAGCGGAATTGTGGTGATCACGAGAAATGATCCAGTCAAGAATGTGACCTTTTTGATGGGTTGGTTCAGAAATGTGTTGAGTCATATTGTGATTGAACAGAGAGTTGATGATATGTCTTGTGTCATAACGGTGAGTGTTGTCATAGTGGATATTGATGTCACCTAGAATGATGAGATTTCCAGGTAAGAGGCAGTAGTGGTCAAGCAATTGGTCAAAGTCAGAGAGAAACGTGGATGTGGTGAGTTTGTTGGCAGAGCTAGGTGGGGGTCGATAGACACAGGAGAAGGTGATGGGGTGAGGGGGTGGATTGGAAGGATACTTCAACGTGCTCGAAAGAAGGATGGGAGAAAGGCAGAGACTGCGAGAAAGATAGGCGGGAATGGAGTGAGTCGTTGTAGAGGATGGCGATACCGCCACCTCGGGATGAGCGATGGAAAGAAGTAGTAGTGGTAGCAGCAGTAGATAGTTGTAGTAGTGGTAGCAGCAGTATTAGTAGTAGTGGTAGCAGCAGCAATATTCGTAGTAGTGGTAGCAGCAGTATTAGTAGTAAAGGTAGCAGCAGCAGTATCCGTAGTAGTGGTAGCAGCAGTAGATAGTTGTAGTAGTGGTAGCAGCAGCAGCAGTATTCGTAGTAGTAGCAGCAGCAGCAGCATTAATAGTAATAGTAGCGGTAGTGGTAGTAGCGGTGGTAGTAGTAGCAGCAGCAGCAGTAGTAGTAGAAGTAGTACATGTATAGTAGTAGTAGAGCGTTCCGATTTTCTGGTGTGGTATGGTATGGTATGGTACGGTATGGTATGGTATTGTATTATGTCGTATTGTTTTGTTTTGTATTGTATTGTAGTGTTATTAAGCAGTAATAACAAGGCA
Organism: Monoplex corrugatus; assembly: GCA_030674185.1. Taxonomy (NCBI): domain Eukaryota; kingdom Metazoa; phylum Mollusca; class Gastropoda; order Littorinimorpha; family Ranellidae; genus Monoplex; species Monoplex corrugatus. Next base: position 41,087,398 of record JAPXFY010000017.1, read on the forward strand.
TTCTTGTATGACATTGGACCGTCTTGATTACCTCGTGTGTCGCGCGACGCTGGGGGCATCTGAATAATTACTGTGTCGCTCAGTTCTCCAAACTCATTTGGATTCCCGGCACACTATGCATAAACATTATAAGACACAGAGTGTAATGCATACAGAGATTGATGGATAACACGTGCACGCATACACACGCGCGCGCACGCACACACACACACACACACACACGTACATCATCATCATCATCATCATTATCATCATGTACCCTGCCGCATGGCGTTGGCAATCATGGCCCTCCATACGAAGCTAACCTTGTCGCTGCAAGTACATCTACCACCCTCTCTGCCCTCAGCCACCCTGAAGTCCTTCCAATATTTTCTCTCTGGGTCTACCTGGTGTTCTCTTTCCCTCCATATTTCACTAAGTACATAGACATTAGAAAACACACACACCCGTATGTGCCCAGATGAACATAACGTAGAAGAATGAAACTAGTCGTATGTACTCATGTGGTAATAAACACATGCACTGATAAATGATTCCACTTTGTTACATGACGAGCAATTAAAAGTGGCAAGTATACATGTAGTTTTACTGGGTTGGTTGGTTGGTTGGTTTGGGTTTTTTGTTTGTTTTGTTTTGTTTTGTTTTTTGGTTTGGTTTTTTTTTGTTGGTTTTGGTCGGAGTTTTGGTTGCTTTGCTGGTTTTTGGTTTTTGTTTTTGTTTTGTTTTGTTTTGTTTATTTCTTTATTTGTTGTTTTTATTGGCTTGTTGATTGATTTTTTTTTTTTGGTTGGTTGGTTGGCTTGTTGGTTGGTTTGCTGGCTTTTTGTTGTTGTTGTTGTTGGTAGTGGTGGCGGTGGCGGTGGCGGCTGTACACTACACCAAGATGTTGTTTTGTTAGCCGGTAAAGAAGCTGGCCGTCTGTGGCTAAGAATAAATACGCTATAAGCCGTCGATTTGCAATTCAAATCCTCGTTGCTTATTCATGCTTACGGCTGTCGGGCTTGAGAGATGATGTTTCCCTTGTTTCTTTGTAAAGTTGATTGGTTGATTGGCTAAGTTAGTTGGTTAGTGCGTTGGTTCCTTTGTTGATGGTTGGTTGTCATTGCTGTAGAGCTGATAGTTTCGTCAAGGCATTCTGCAAGTACATATATAACAACAAAGAAAAACGATCAGTTAAGTAGCGCAGGGAATTCTCTCTCTGTCTCTCTCTGTCTCTCTTTCTCTCTCTTTGTCTCTCTCTTTCTCTCTCTCTCAGTCTCTTTCTCCCTCTCTCTCTGTCTGTCTGTCTGTCTCTCTCTCTGTCTGTCTGTCTCTCTCTCTCTCTGTCTTTCTGTGTTTCACTCAGACACACGCCACACTCAGACACACTCACACACGCACACGCGCGCGCGCGCAACACACACACCACACACACACACACACACACACACACACACACACACGCCGCACACACTCAAATCGACTCCACATGTGCTTGTCTTCGATTTGTGTTTTTGGTTCTTGCTTCGTTTGAAGTGTTGGTGCACTTGCTTGCATGCATGTATGTGCTCGTGCGTGCGTGCGTGAGCGCGCGCGAGCGTGCGTGCGTGCGTGTCTGCGCGTGCGTGTGTGTGTGTGTGTTTATCTGTCTGTGTATGTGTGTGGGCTTTTTGCATGCAGGTGTGTATACTTACATGAATGTCTGCCCGTGTGCGTGCGCGCCAAGATAACTGGCACGCTGAAATCGTTACTTGCTGCTGAGTGGAAAGCATTTCCTTAGCGCACGTGCCCAATGTGATCACGTGACCGCAGGATGCCTTATGATTGGTGGGAGAGACGGGGTGCCAAAAAAAAAGTTAATAACGACAATATCAACAACAGCAACAGCAACGACAAACAACAACAACAAACCTGAAACAAGTCATAGGACCTGGCATGGCTACATACAACGTTATAACAGAGTGCTTACTGTTTTCTTACACGGCGTAGCGTAGTTTGGTGATAGTTACAAATACCTCTCAATGTGTGTGCGCATACCTGCAGGCTTACCATGCTGCCTACTGCTGCTTCTTATGTGTGCTGACTGTCAGCTTGTGCTGCGGAGTTTTGTGGATAGCGTGGCCTGGTGGTAAAGAACGTGCCCTGGCTGTTCTGGGGTTTGATTCCTGGGACGGACGGTTGGTTGGTTTGTTTGTGTGTTTGTTTGGGATTCTTTCTTTCTTTCTTTCTTCTTCTTCTCTTTTTTCTTCTTCTTCTTTTCTTCTTCTTCTTTTCTTATTCTTCTTCTTTTTTTTTCTTCTTCTTCTTCTTCTGTTCCTTCTCCTTCTGCTTGTTCTACTTCTTCTTTTTTCTTTCTTTCT
>JAPXFY010000017.1:41094736-41099736 GCA_030674185.1 Monoplex corrugatus
GTGTGTGTTTTTTCTGTATGTGTGTTTGTATGTGCGCGCTCGCGTACGTGTGTGTGCGTCTGTGTGTGTGCGTGTTTGTGTGTGAGTGTGTGTGTGTTGTGTTGTGTTGTGCGTGTGTGATTAAATACAAATCCCAATCAGCTTATGAAATAATGACCGCGGACCGTTCGTAATTGGCGTGATCTGTCTGCCTGCCTGCCTGCCTGTCGGTTTACACGCCGGATTAAATCGTACTGTTTAACGTAACGAAGGAGGTGTTGACAGGTGTGCACAGAAGCTGTGTTTTACCGAGTCAAGTCTCTTACTTTTCTGTTTTAAGCAATGTCTGTGTGTTCTATCTTATGCACATGTTTGTCTGTATTTCTGTCTGTTTGTCTGTCTGTCTCTCTCTCTTTCTCTCTCCCTCTCTCTCTCTCTGCCTGTCTGTCTCTCTCTCTCACTCTGTCTCTCTCTCTCTCTCTCTCCCTCTCTGTCTGTCTGTCTCTCTCCCTCCCTCTCTCTCTCTCTCTCTCTCTCTCTCTCTCTCTCTCTTCTTTCTCTGTTGTGTGTGTGTGTGTGTGCGTGTTTGAGGGTGTATGTCTGTGTCTGTGTCTTTGTGGGTCTATGTGTGTGTTTCTATATATGTGTGTGTGTATGCATGACGGGAAGAGAGAGAGAGTGGTCGTGTGTGTGTGCGTTTGTGTGTATGTGTGTGTCTGTCTGTCTGTGCTTGTGTTTATGATGTGAACTGAGAGGGGAAAAGATTGTGTGTATTTGTATGTGTATGTCTGTCTGTGTCTTTCTGCCTGTTTGTCTATGTCTATGTCCATGTATGTGTATGTCTGTCTGTGTCTTTCTGCCTGTTTGTCTATGTCTATGTCCATGTATGTGTATGTCTGTCTGTGTCTTTCTGCCTGTTTGTCTATGTCTATGTCCATGTATGTGTATGTCTGTCTGTGTCTTTCTGCCTGTTTGTCTATGTCTATGTCCATGTATGTGTATGTCTGTCTGTGTCTTTCTGCCTGTTTGTCTATGTCTATGTCCATGTATGTGTATGTCTGTCTGTGTCTTTCTGCCTGTTTGTCTATGTCTATGTCCATGTATGTGTATGTCTGTCTGTGTCTTTCTGCCTGTTTGTCTATGTCTATGTCCATGTATGTGTATGTCTGTCTGTGTCTTTCTGCCTGTTTGTCTATGTCTATGTCCATGTATGTGTATGTCTGTCTGTGTCTTTCTGCCTGTTTGTCTATGTCTATGTCCATGTATGTGTATGTCTGTCTGTGTCTTTCTGCCTGTTTGTCTATGTCTATGTCCATGTATGTGTATGTCTGTCTGTGTCTTTCTGCCTGTTTGTCTATGTCTATGTCCATGTATGTGCGTGTGTGTTTGACGGTAACTTAAAGATCATGATATGTATGTGTGTGTATGTTTGTGTGCGAGTGTGTGTATTTGTGAGTGAGTATATATATACATATATATATATATATATGTGTGTGTGTGTGTGTGTGTGTGTGTGTGTGTGTGTGTGTGTGTGTGTGTGTGTTAAGGGAGGAGGGTGTTTGTATGTGTGTGCGTATATGCGTCTGTGGTCAAGTTCGTGTTCGTTATTTCTTTTAACCTTTTGACTCCCGCACCCTGTCCACAAAATGCAAAACCTTATCCCTTTAACTCCCTCATCCTATCCACCAGCTTTCTTCGGGAAGCTGGTGGATAGGGTGAGGGTGTCAAAGGGTTAATTTTTGCTTTGCCAGCAGTGGTTGACAATGCAGGATGCTGGTAGACAGGGTGCGGGAATCAAAGGGTTAACGTTTAGTCACATAATCGCTTTCAGTCAAGTGTGTTTGTGTGTGGAGGTGGGGAGAAGGCTGTTAGATAAGATATTTCAGTGGCTGTTCTTGGCCTGTTTTTTTGTTTTTTTTTCTGTCTTGTGGATATATTTATGGCTGTGGCATCTGTTTCTTCCGTCTCTCGATTTTCAGGCAGGATGTGTTGCCACCTGTTCTTTGCATCTATTTTGCTTCCAATATAACAGCTTCCAAGGCCTGTAGCTGTAAGAGCTTTCAAGGTCTGTTTCCATAAGAGCTTTGAGGGTCTGTCTCTATAAGAGCTTTGAGGGTCTGTTTCTATAAGAGCTTTCAAGGTCTGTTTCTATAAGAACTTTCAAGGTCTGTTTCTATAAGAGCTTTCAAGGTCTGTTTCTATAAGAACTTTCAAGGTCTGTTTCTATAAGAACTTTCAAGGTCTGTTTCTATAAGAGCTTTCAAGGTCTGTTTCTATAAGAGCTTTCAAGGTCTGTTTCTGTAAGAGCTTTCAAAGTCTGTTTCTATAAGAGCTTTCAGGTTTTTCTATAAGAGCTTTCAATTTCTGTTTCTATAAGAGCTTTCAAGATCTGTTTCCATAAGAGCTTTCAATTTCTGTTTCTATAAGAGCTTTCAAGTCTGTTTCTATAAGAGCTTTCAGGTCTGTTTCTATAAGAGCTTTCAGGTCTGTTTCTATAAGAGCTTTCAATCTGTTTCTATAACAGCTTTCAGGTCTGTTTCTATAACAGCTTTCAAGTCTGTTTCTATAAGAGCTTTCAGGTCTGTTTCTATAAGAGCTTTCAGGTCTCTTTCTATAACAGCTTTCAGGTCTGTTTCTATAGAGCTTTCAAGTCTGTTTCTATAACAGCTTTCAGGTCTGTTTCTATAACAGCTTTCAGGTCTGTTTCTATAAGAGCTTTCAAGTCTGTTTCTATAAGAACTTTCAAGTCTGTTTCTATAAGAACTTTCAAGGTCTGTTTCTATAACAGCTTTCAGGTCTGTTTCTATAACAGCTTTCAGGTCTGTTTCTATAACAGCTTTCAAGTCTGTTTCTATAAGAGCTTTTAAGTCTGTTTCTATAAGAACTTTCAAGTCTGTTTCTATAAGAACTTTCAAGGTCTGTTTCTATAACAGCTTTCAGGTCTGTTTCTATAACAGCTTTCAAGTCTGTTTCTATAAGAACTTTCAAGTCTGTTTCTATAAGAACTTTCAAGTCTGTTTCTATAAGAACTTTCAAGGTCTGTTTCTATAACAGCTTTCAGGTCTGTTTCTATAAGAACTTTCAGGTCTGTTTCTATAACAGCTTTCAGGTCTGTTTCTATAAGAACTTTCAGGTCTGTTTCTATAACAGCTTTCAGGTCTTAAGAGCTTTCAAGGTCTGTTTCTATAAGAACTTTCAAGGTCTGTTTCTATAACAGCTTTCAAGGTCTGTTTCTATAAGAACTTTCAAGGTCTGTTTCTATAAGAACTTTCAGGTCTGTTTCTATAACAGCTTTCAAGGTCTGTTTCTATAAGAACTTTCAAGGTCTGTTTCTATAACAGCTTTCAAGTCTGTTTCTATAAGAACTTTCAAGGTCTGTTTCTATAAGAACTTTCAAGTCTGTTTCTATAAGAACTTTCAAGGTCTGTTTCTATAACAGCTTTCAAGTCTGTTTCTATAAGAGCTTTCAAGGTCTGTTTCTATAACAGCTTTCAAGGTCTGTTTCTATAACAGCTTTCAAGGTGTGTTTCTATAACAAGCTTTCAGTTTGTCTGTTTCTATAACAGCTTTCAGGTCTGTTTCTATAACAGCTTTCATGCTGTTTCTATAACAGCTTTCAGTCTTTTCTATACACTTACACAGCTTTCAGTCTGTTTCTATAACAGCTTTCACGTCTGTTTTTCTATAACAGCTTTCAATCTGTTTCTATAACAGCTTTCAATCTGTCTATCCTTCATCTGTCATAACAGCTTTCAGGTCTGTTTCTATAAACAGCTTTCAATCTGTTTCTATAACAGCTTTCAAGGTCTGTTTCTATAACAGCTTTCAATCTGTTTCTATAACAGCTTTCAGTCTGTTTCTATAACAGCTTTCAATCTGTTTCTATAACAGCTTTCAATCTGTTTCTATAACAGCTTTCAGGTCTGTTCTTATAACAGCTTTCAAGTCTGTTTCTATAAACTTTCAATCTGTTTCTATAACAGCTTTCAATCTGTTTCTATAACAGCTTTCAGTCTGTTTCTATAACAGCTTTCAAGGTCTGTTTCTATACAGAACTTTCCAGTTCTGTTTCTATAACAGCTTTCAGGTCTGTTTCTATAAACTTTCAAGGTCTGTTTCTATAACAGCTTTCAATCTGTTTCTATAACAGCTTTCAATCTGTTTCTATAACAGCTTTCAATCTGTTTCTATAACAGCTTTCATCTGTTTCTATAACAGCTTTCAAGGTCTGTTTCTATAACAGCTTTCAAGTCTGTTTCTATAACAGCTTTCAAGTCTGTTTCTATAACAGCTTTCAGGTTCTGTTTCTATAACAGCTTTCAGGTCTGTTTCTATAAAACTTTCAGTCTGTTTCTATAAGAACTTTCAAGGTCTGTTTCTATAACAGCTTTCAAGTCTGTTTCTATAACAGCTTTCAAGTCTGTTTCTATAACAGCTTTCAAGTCTGTTTCTATAAACAGCTTTCAAGGTCTGTTTCTATAACAGCTTTCAAGTCTGTTTCTATAACAGCTTTCAAGTCTGTTTTCTATAACAGCTTTCAAGTCTGTTTCTATAACAGCTTTCAAGTCTGTTTTCTATAACAGCTTTCAAGGTCTGTTTCTATAACAGCTTTCAGGTCTGTTTCTATAAACTTTCAGGTCTGTTTCTATAACAGCTTTCAGTCTGTTTCTATAAAACTTTCAAGGTCTGTTTCTATAACAGCTTTCAAGTCTGTTTTCTATAAGAACTTTCAAGTCTGTTTCTATATATAAGAACTTTCAAGTCTGTTTCTATAACAGCTTTCAGGTCTGTTTCTATAAGAACTTTCAAGTCTGTTTCTATAAACAGCTTTCAGGTCTGTTTCTATAAGACTTTCAAGTCTGTTTCTATAACAGCTTTCAGGTCTGTTTCTATAAAGCTAGCTTTTCTATAGATCTAGTTTTCTATAACAGCTTATCTGTTTCAAGCTTAGGTCTGTTTCTATAAGACTTTCAAGGTCTGTTTCTATACAGCTTTCAAGTCTGTTTCTATAACAGCTTTCA
>JAPXFY010000017.1:41107236-41134736 GCA_030674185.1 Monoplex corrugatus
ATATGTGTACCTACTTTTCTTTTCTTTCTTTTTTTTTTCCTGTTGACGTTTTGTATGTTTTGAAGCGGTTGTAGTCCTGATATGACTCTATGCAGTCGGCTGGGCTTTAAACAACAATAACGGTAATAACAGAACCTGGAGAACAGAGTGGGTGTCTGGAAGGAAGACCACTTGACAGCACGTGTCATACGTTGTCTGAGCCATGGAGGTGGCCTACAAAAAGTCTTTTGCCTGTTTCTGCTCGGTACGTGGTGCAGTGTTTGCACGCAGCAACAAACGCAGATGTGGAGTAATCACCCAGGGAGTTGATGATGATACTGGCTATCCCACTGATGACAACGTTGATGGCGGATCCATCAATGTGTGTACGTGTCCCTCTGCCCTCTGTGTGTGTGTAATGGTCTTCATTCTTTAACCCTTTGACTCCCGTACTCTATTTACTAGCTGCAAAAAAACTGAACCCTTTGACTTCCTGCAGGAAGCTGGTGGATAGGGTGAGGGAGTCAAAGGGTTCAGTTTTGGCTTGCTAGCATGGTTGACAATGCAGGATGCTGGTGGATAGGGTTCGGGAATCCAAGGGTTAAGTGAGAGAAGACAGACAGACAGGACAGAAGACAGACAGAGGACAGAGACAGAAAGACGGGACAGACAGACAGAAGACAGGACAGAAAGACAGGGACAGAGAAACAGAGACAGAAAGAAGGGACAGAAGAAGGACAGACAGACAGGGACAGACAGACAGGAGAAAGACAGGGACAGGGAGACAGAGACAGTAAGACAGGGACAGACAGACAGAGACAGAAAGACAGGGACAGACAGAGACAGAAAGACAGGGACAGACAAACAGAGACAGAAAGACAGGAGACAGAAAGACAGAGACAGAAAGACAGGGACAGAAAGACAGGACAGAAAGACAGGACAGACGAGACAGACAGACAGAGACAGAAAGACAGAGACAGAAAGACAGGGACAGACAGACAGAAACAGTAAGACAGAGACAGACAGACAGAGACAGAGAGACAGGGACAGAGAGACAGAGACAGAAAGACAGGGACAAGACAGGACAGAAGACAGAAAGACAGGGACAGAAAGACAGACAGACAGAGACAGTAAGACAGGGACAGACAGACAGAGACAGTAAGACAGGGACAGACAGACAGAGACAGAAAGACAGGACAGACAGAGACAGAAAGACAGGGACAGACAGACAGAGACAGAAAGACAGGGACAGACAGACAGAGACAGAAAGACAGGGACAGACAGACAGAGACAGAAAGACAGGGACAGACAGACAGAGACAGTAAGACAGGGACAGACAGACAGAGACAGAAAAGACAGGGACAGACAGAGACAGAAAGACAGGGACAGACAGACAGAGACAAAAAGACAGGGACAGACAGACAGGGACAGACAGACAGAGACAGACAGACAGGGACAGAGAGACAGAAAGACAGAGACAGAGAGAGACAGACAGACAGGACAGACAGACAGAAAGACAGGGACAGACAGACAGAGACAGACAGACAGGGACAGACAGAGACAGAAAGACATGGACAGAGAGACAGAGACAGAAAAGACAGGGACAGACGGGACAGAAAGACAGGGACAGACAGACAGAGACAGAAAGACAGGGACAGTCAGACAGAGACAGAAAAGACAGGGAGACAGACAGACAGAAAGACAGGGACAGACAGACAGAGACAGTAAGACAGGGACAGACAGACAGAGACAGTAAGACAGGGACAGACAGAGACAGAAAGACAGGGACAGAAAGACAGGGACAGAAAAGACAGGGACAGAAAGACAGACAGTAAGACAGGGACAGACAGACAGAAAGACAGGGACAGACAGACAGAGACAGTAAGACAGGGACAGACAGACAGACAGAGATTCAGACTGACAGACAGACAGGGGCAGGCAGACTGACACAGACAGACAGACACAGACAGAGAGACAGACAGATACACAAAGACAGGCAGAGCCAAACAGACAGAGACAGACAGACATACAGACAGACTATGCCTGTGTGTGGTGCGCTCTGTTTACGTGTCAGTTTTTCCATCTGTCTCTTTGCCTGCCCTTGTCCCTGCTTATGTCTGTGTGTTTTCTTCAAGCAACACTTTCCCAACAGATAGGACTGAGTGCAGTGGGGGGCCTATCACCAAGGTGTAAGCAAATGAAGGATAGCTTTTCAAGCGGCCTGCCAAAACCCGCTTATCTGTCTGTGCACAGTTCTAGCACGGAGGTTTCGTTTTTGCTTTTGTTGTAAGTGACGGCGTAGTTTGTTGATTTCATTGTTTTGTCAAGTTGTTTGGTTGTTTGTTCATGTCTTCCTCAGCGACTATTTTAGTTTGCTGGCTCCGGTTCAAGGACAGCTTCTCTCTGTCTCTTTGTGTTTGTCTCAGTGTCTGTGTCTCTACCACCTCACTCTCTCTCTCTCTCTGTCTGTCTGTCTGTCTCTCTCTCTCTCTGTCTCTCTCTCTCTCTCTCTCTCTCTCTCTTTGTGTTTGTCTCAGTGTCTGTGTGCCCCCCCCCTCTGTCTCTCCATGTATGTTTGTGTGCTGTGTCAGTATGTGTGTGTGTGTATATTTTTTGTTTTTGTTTTTTTGTGTGTGTGTGAGTGTATTTTGTTTGTGTGTGTGTGTGTGTATGTGTGTGGTGTTGAGTGGGTGATAGAGGGAGAGAGAAACTTGGAACATGGAAACACTTTATTACTCGAGAACTCTGTGTATATGTGAGCATGAGATAGAGAGGGAGGGAGGGAGAGACAGACACAGACAGACAGACAGAGACAGACAGGTAGACAAAGACAGACACAGACAGACTGACAGACAGAGTATGCCTGTGTCTGGTGCGCTCTGTTCACTTGTCTGTCATTTTTTCCATCTGTCTCATCTCCTGCCTTTGTCCCTGCTTATGTCTGTGTGTTTTCTTCAAGCAACACTTTCCCAGCAGATAGGACTGAGTGCGGTGGGGGGCCTATCACCAAGGTGTAAGCAAAAGAAGGATAGCTTTTCAAGCGGCCTGCCAAAACCCGCTTATCTGTCTGTGCACAGTTCTAGCACGGAGGTTTCGTTTTTGCTTTTGTTGTAAGTGACGGCGTAGTTTGTTGATTTCATTGTTTTGTCAAGTTGTTTGGTTGTTTGTTCATGTCTTCCTCAGCGACTATTCTAGTTTGCTGGCTCCAGTTCAAGGACAGCTTCTCTCTCTCTCTCTCTCTCTCTCTCTCTCTCTCTCTCTCTCTCTCTTCTCTCTCTCTCTCTCTCTGTGTTTGTCTCAGTGTCTGTGTCTCTGCCACCCCCCCTCCTCTCTCTCTCTCTTGGTATGTATGTTTGTGCGTGCACACTGTGTGTGTGTGTCTGGTGTGTGCATGTGTGTGTGTGCGTGTTGTGTGTGTATGTGTGACAGAGAGAGAGAGACAGACAGAAACTTGAAACTTAGAAACACATTATTACTCAAGAACTGAGTGTATATGTACGCATGAGAAAGAAAGAGACAGACAGGCACACACAGAGACAGACAGACAAGGGAGAAGAGACAGACAACCCACGCGCGCGCGCACACACACACATACACACACACACACACACACACACACACACACAACACACACACACACACACACACACATGAGATATTATATATATATATATATATATATATATATATATATATTATATATATATATATGAAACACGAAAACAACTCAAGGACAGTAACAGTAGATCATAGTGGGCCTGTCTTACAGCTAACCCTCACTGTTCTACACATACAATATAAGTTTACGAACATAAAAACGATGTGCGTTAATTCAAAGTAAGAAGTAGCATAAATGATGAAATCAAAGTAAGATGTAAGAAGCAGCATTATTAAAGGTGAATTATAAAAACATTAAAAGCATACACTTCTCCGCTGCTTCGTCCAGTGTGAGAAAATGACATCAGGAGAAAAAGCACAAAACTTCCCCTGCTGCTTTGTCCAACAGGAGAAAATGACTGTTGCTTCGTCCAGTAGGGGCTAATGACTGAGGTCATTTTGTCCTTCTGGACGAAGCAGCAGGAAAGTTTTGCTCTTTTTCTCCTAATTTATGTATACTGTTTGATATTTGTTCTTTGTTGTCTTACCTTTATGCTTGACAAAGGCCAGTTGGCCAAAAATTTGCGCCTGTCTTCTCTGGTTGCATTAAGCACGCGTTCCGCTTCTATGTTCATATTTTTCTCGTTTCTGTTTACGTAGAACGCGTACGGTCGCGCTTGTTTGGGATTTCATGTCGATTTTTTTTTTCTTTTATTGAAATACTTGCAGCGACAAAAGATAGATTCAGATTGAGGTCCATTATCGCCAACGTCATGCCACATGGCACATGATGATGATGATTCATTTTGATTCATGTTCATTTGGGTGTGTTCACATATTTTTTCACACCGTTTTAAGTAAGATTTGTTCTTGTTTTAGATTTTGTTCGTGTTCTCTCTCTCTCTCTCTCTCTCTCTCTCTCTCTCTCTCTCTCTCTCTCTCTCTCTCTCTCTCTCTCTCTCTCTCGCTCTCTCTCTCGCTCTCTCTCTCTCTTCTGTCTCTCTTCTCCTCTCTTCTCTCTCTCTCTCTCTCTCTCTCTCTGTCCGTTTGTCTGTCTCTCTCTCTCTCTGTTTGTCTGTCTCTCTCTCTCTGTGTCTCTCTCTTCCTCTCTTTCTCTCTCTGTCATCCTCTCTCTCTCTCTCTCTCTCTTCCTGTCGCTCTCCCTCTCTCTCTTTCTTCCTTTGGCATTGATTTTGTTTATAACTGCATCATTTTCTACATTTTAAGACCCGACAGGCCCCACCTGGAAAACGTGCCATTTACCGTTGTTTGTTTACTTGCATTATTTTTAAAAGGGCCCATTTTTGTCTAAAGGAGGCCATTACTTCAAATATCAACCAGAGAGTTGTCTGTCTGTGTGTGAGAAAAAACATGTGAACAAGATTTTCTCAGCTCCTTGCTGATGTGTCTTCACCAAATTTTGATCAAAGGTTTGGATTCTTGAGGATTCGCGATCGAAAGAATAATTTAAGAAGATAAGGCACTAAGGCCAAGGTCACACGGACCCATAAAGTGTCTAGAATTAGCACTATTGATAGAAGGTATGTAAACATCTTTTTCTCGATAATTTTGGACAATATTTAAAATTCGTTTTCATTGTTGCGACAGTCTGCAATTGTTCTAGGTGTATGTCAAGTTTTATTTCATTAGAAACTTATTCAGGGTCGAAGTGACTTTGAGAAGTAGAGAATCTGAATTTTCTGCTCGACTATTGTTTTAAAAAAGGGAGATTGTTAGAATGGTTTGACCATCTTGTTTATCTTATCTTTATTGTTTGTGTTGTGATTGTTCATTTTTGTTATTGTTTTGTTTTTAGTTGGTTGGTTGGTTGGTTGGTTGGTTGGATGGTTGGTTTGGTTGGTTGGTAGGTTTGTTGCTTGGTTGTTTAGTCTTCCTTGTTACTTTCTTTTCTTTATTCTTACCTTTTTGGTTGGTTGATTGGTAACATTTTTATTTCGGAACATATGTAATAAAAAAAAAAAATGCCCTCACCAATGTCTTTAGGGTGTTTATAAAAACATTTTGATGGTTGTGTTTCCAGGTGGGTCTTGGTGTCTTTCGTCCTCTGGTCTCCACTTGCAAGCTGAGGTGCCTGGAAAACTTCGGTCATCCGACCGTGTCAGTGGATACCTGAATTTTAACTTCACCCCCACATTAAAGACGTCTAAAGAGATAACATGTGAAAAATCACTGCTGAAGAGCTGCGCTGTTTTTATAGCCATTGCTGAAGAGGAGACGTTTGAAGGTTCGCTGCTGGGGAAGTGTATGTATATCTACTGATAAAGAGGTTAAGTGTGTGTCTGTGCTGCTTCAGAGGTGACGTGTAAATAAATAACCTGTGCTGAAAAGGTGCCGTGGCTATATCTAGCGTCGAACAAGTAATGTGTGTATAGCCATCGGTAAAAAGGTGTTGTATATCCAGCGATAAAGACTTGACGTGCGTTTATCTACAACAAAAGAGCTGAAGTGTTAGCATCCGCTGCTTCAGAGCTGACGTGCGTATGTCTACAGTTGAGGAGCTAAAGTGTTAATAGCCGCTGCTAAAGAATTGACGTGCGTATATCTACAATCTAAGAGCTAAACTGTTAATAGCCGCTGCTAAAGAATTGACGTGCGTATATCTACAATCAAAGAGCTAAAGTGTTAATAGCCGCTGCTAAAGAATTGACGTGCGTATATCTACAATCTAAACGCTAAAGTGTTAATAGCCGCTGCTGAAGAACTGACGTTCGTATATATATCTTCAATTAAAGAGCTAAAGTGTTAATAGCCACTGCTGAAGAACTGACGTGTGTATATATACACCTGAAGAGCTAAATTGTTAGTGGTTGATGTTTAAGAGCTGACGTGCGTGTATGTACACTTTAAGAGCTGAAGTGTTAGTGACTGATGTTTAAGAGCTGACGTGCGTATAACTATGGTTACGACTGAAGAGCTAAAGTGTCAGTGGTTATTGGTACAGTGCTGACGTGCGTATATCCATAGCTATAAAGTGTTAGTGCCTGCTGCAAAAGAAGTTACGTACGTGTTTATATCCGCCGCACCTGCCAAACCAGGATTTCCCCCGGATACGAAAGGATTACTCACCCACAAAAATAATATCCCGACAACAAAATACGGAGTATTTATTGTGAAACCATCTGCGCTATATAGATCTACCATCTGCGAATAAACACGTTTCTGTGTAACTTAAACCATTGAACATATCTGCAACTTTCGCTCTGAACAAAGACTTTTAAAACCAACACAGGCACTGAAAAGTTACAAAGTACCCCAGAACCAGGAAAGATATTCAAAACTGACGAGGGAACTAAAAACTAACAGACTAAGCCATAACCAGGAGAGATACTCTAAACCAACGAAGATATTAATTCAGAGCTAAAAAAGAAATTCAAAACCCACACAGATATTCAAAACCATCACTCGTGGGCATTCTGACCTCACAAAGAAAGACTGTGGGAAAAGAAGACAATACAGAAAGAAGGCAGAAAGAAGTGCCAGCTGAAAGATAACAGACTAGTGAGAAAAGTTGGCTTGTGGGGTCACAGGGAATTTGTGTTTGAGGGGGGAGCGAGGTGTTGGCGTGTTGTTGTTGTGTTGCACGTGCTTTTCATCACCTGCTTTTTATCACGCGCTGTTCATCACACTTTGGCACTGTCAGTCTCTCTCTGGCGAAATTACGTTTTCTGGAAAGGGTCTGGCTGGCCTGGATGATCTCAGCTTCTTCAAGACACTGACAGACGGATCTGTGTGTGCATAGTGTGTGGACTACTTTGCTGCTGTAGCTGGACTGGAGTTGTGTTTCTACTGACAGACAGACACGTGTATGCGTATGAGAATTACGCTGTTGTTTTTTATGTTGATTTCGTTTCTTCCCGTGTCTTGAACAGCAAAAAAGAGGACAGAAATCTCTGGAATTCAAACATTTGCCTTTTGCTGATTTGGTCGTGAAGTTTAAAAGGTGTGTTCTAAGTTCAGACTCACTTTGCTGAGTAGATAAACCTTTTGTTAAAAATGTGCTGAGAACTCAAATTGTGAGCAAAAAAAAGTGTGCATATTAAATAAAGCCTGAGTTAAGAAGCGTGCTCAGTAATCAAGACTTGAGTTGTGTGCTGAATGAATAAGCCTTGATCAAAAAGTGGATTTTTTAAACTTGCTTTCCTGGTTAGACTATTGAGTGAAAGAAGTGTGTTCTAAAGTCCATACTCATTTTACGGACGAGACTATTTAGGCAAACTGTTCGGGAGTGCCATGGAATAAGTTTAACAAAACCCAGTCCCATACGTGGCCATAGAATCTGATACACACACAAACACACATATTACAACACCATGTCTTCTCCGAGCAAAGTTCACGACCCACTCTTCCACTACGAGACACACTTCCCGGAACGACTGTCCAGACTACACATGGGCAATGAGTTTGGGCATTCAGGGTCCTTCAAGAAATCGCGCAAAACCCGTCAACGAACCGGAGTGCGCTACAAAACACAGCCCGTCACGTTCGACGAGATCAAGGAGGTGGATGAGGAACCTGTTCCGGACCAGGAAAGTGGTGATGGAGAGTCAGCAGAAGGCAAGCCAGGGTTAGGCCTGATGAGTCAGTTCCAGGCCTTTTCACGCTCCATGGATGGCCTCCTGCCGAAGATTCCCGAGCAGGGTCTTCAGCACCCGCTGACGGCTCCCCCGCGTCGACACCATTTCGAGCGTCCACCCAGTATCCCCAGCATCCCTGAGAGGGTGGAATCTTCGGGAAAGTCACCAGGGGTGACTCCTACCCCATCCTCCCCTAACACCAACCCCTTCTTCTCTCCCCCTGCTTCCACCACCACGACTTCTGGAGGAGGTGAAGATCGGCTTCAGCCAGTGGCTCAGGAAAAGGATTCCACTTCTTGCCTAGGGCAGATCACTCTCACAGTGGAAGGAGGAACAGAAGGGGCGGAGGGAGGTGCAGGACCGAGCCCCATCCCGTCCCCCAACATCGGCCCTCGCCGTCAGAAGGTGACGGCCAAAGCCAAGAAGAGGCAGAAAGCAGCTGACGGTCAGAGTTCGGGTGGTGGGGTCAAGGACACGTAGTGGCCGTGAACTGTGACCTCATGTCCCAGTGACTTGACGTCACCGTGTCTGATGACGTCAGTGTTCTTGCCAATGTACGGTGCTGTGCTTGCTTGTTCAACCCGACTGCTGACGTTGGTCTGTTGTCACATCATGTCGTTATGGACTGTGTCGTTATCATACAGTCGTCATGTTGAGTGATGTCGTAATACTCAGTAAGTATTGCCTTCAGAATATGTGATGTCATTACAAACTGAAATGCTGAACGATGTCATAGATACTCTGTATGTATTTTTCTTTACGTATGTGACATCATCATTAAACTGTAAAGTTGAGTGATGTGATACTCTGTATAAGTTTGGCCATTTGTAAAGGTATATATGTATGATGTCTTCATAATGTGATGTAATGTCATTATACCTGAAAAGCCTTGTCGTCTGCGTATGTGACGTTATCATAAAGCTGTAAAATTAAGTGATGTCGACATACACTGTAAACCTTGTCCTTCACATATGTGACGTCATTTACAAATTTTGTCCTTTGCAAATGTAACGTCATGTTCGAGTGTAATGTGACGTGACGTCAAACAAATTGTAAGCCTTGTCCTTTTCATATGTAACATCATTTTAAACTGTCACATGACATGATGTCATGCAAACTGTAATCATTGTCCTTTGCATGTGCCACGTCATTTTAAACTGTGACGTGACGTGATGTCATATAAACTGTAAACTTTGTCCTTTGCGTATGGAACGTCATTTTAAACTGTGACGTGACGTGATGTCATATAAACTGTAATCATTGTCCTTTGCAAAAGTTACGTCATTTTAAACGTGATGTCATACGAACTGTAATAATGTTTTTTGCATATGTCATTTCAAACTGTAATGTGACGTGATGTCATACAAACTATCAGCATTGTCCTTTGCGTAAGTGGCGTCATTTCAATCTGTAGTGTGACGTAATGTTATACAACCTGTAACCCTTGTCTTTTGCAGTTGTAACGTCATTGTAAACTACAATGTGATGTGACGTCATACAAACTGTTAGCTTTGTACTTTGCATATGTAGATCTACCATCATTTTAAACTATGACGTGACGTGGTATCTTACAAACTGTAATCATTGTCGTTTTGCATGTGTGATGTCATCTTAGGACTGTGACGCAACATGTTATACAAGCTATAAGCATTGTCCTTTGTATGTGCAATAGCTGTCCAACTCTGTATTCCCGTGAAATGTGAAACTCAAACATCAGTGGTTCATCGGCTTATGTGAGCATGTTCTCCATCCTTATTCAGAGTGCCAGCTTTGAGAAGGCAAACGCGTTTGCTTGGCTTGTTTATTGTATGTGAATTATTCATTGCAACACCAGAAAATGTGTACGAACCGATGATAATAAACTATGCTTGTCTACCAGTTTACAGAATGCGTACTACTATATGGTTTCACTGCTGGAGTTGCTGTATGCTTTCATCGTCGTTATAGCTAAAGAAACTCGGTGAAATAGATATAGGAACACGTGAAAAGAATAGTCGTTTAGGAAAAGAAAGCGTAAGATTCACTCCAAGAAATATGTCTCTACGTCCGTTTGTATGGAACTGTCTTCACTGTAATTGTAGTCTGTACAAAAAAAGAAACAAACAAACAAACTGCGGGCACGCAAATTTGCCATCGTTTGTTGCATTTCTATAGCTTTGAAACGTTCGAATGCAAATAGCTTATCCATTAGTGTGCCAGCTTAGTTCGTTAACGTATTACTCATACACAAAGATTTTCGACGCTGTACTTAAAAGAAGCACGTATTCAGGCAATAAAATTGATGGTCTTCTGAATGACAGAATTGGTTTACGCTACATTAACATGGGCGGTTTTTCATATAACATCAGATATATTAGAATAAGAGATGTTTGCTAAGGCTGTAAGGTAAAAAGGAAATAGTATAGGATTCAGAGTTAAGCCCCACATGAGGATGTGTAACCACTCTTGCTGTTCTGTTCTTGTTCAATAATTCTGAAGTCGTAGGGGAGTAAAGAAGTACAGGCTTCAGCCTTTCTTGATTCCAGCGTTTTCATGGCGATGCCTGTCTCCTCACCCTTCCTTCTTTACCTTCCCCATCTCAACAGTGTCAGGTATTCATTCACAGTTGGGTAGACTTGAGGCCAGACATAAAGTTGCCTCTTTACAGATTCGAAACTGTGGGAGCTCTATGTTTATGCTAAATAAAGAACCGTACAAAAGTGGAATATCATAGGTTTACTTGTTTGTCGTATCACGTTGTATGTGCTTTCTGCCTTGATAATTTAGGTGCACATAGTGCCAAGTCAGCAGGCTGGCATAATTCGTTCAAGTATGCTCATACACGAAGATAAAGGCCGCTGTACTTCAAAGAGCGCAGGTGCATACCATAAAATGGGTCGTCTTGAAGCCTGGCCGTGTGTAACAACACTGATTATGTTGTGCTGACTGGGGCGAAATTTGTGTTTACCGACACGATATACTAAATTAAGAAATTCTCTTCTCGTTTCCTCCCAACCTTTCTAGTCAGGCCACTGTCTGGGATGAATGTGGCTGTTTTGGGTTTTGTTTGTTTGTTTGTTTGTTGTTTTTGTTTGTTGGTTGGTTGGTTGGTTTGCTTTTTTTGTTTGTTTGTGTTTTTTTGTTGTTGTTGTTTGGGGGGTTGTTTTTTGTTGTTTTGTTTTTGTTTTGTTTTGTTTTGGTGGGTTTTCTGTTTTCTTTTGTTTAGTTTGTTTTGTTTTGTTTTTCGAGTTCCAGCATTTTGCCATAGAGTTTCGGTGGTCAGCTCAAACTGATGTAGATGACCATGTAGATTATCTAGACAGTTACGTTACATTGCTGACGGAGGTCACAATCCTTCTGTACCAACAGCAGTCTGAAATTATGAAATGGTTGCCAGGTGCTGTGCGGTGCAGAAAAATTGTGAAGGGATGGCACAGACCAATGGTGAGAGCACCCACTTCTCAAAACAGGTTATTAGTCGAACGTGCTTGCCATGTGATTGACCAGATTCGTGGCTTGGGTTGAACACATCACTCAGTCCACCCAGCTGTAGTAGACTCTTGTCAGTCTTTAGGGATGGAGAAGAGAAAGCAGCAAAGAGTAAGAGATGGCATTGTCCTCATACAGTTTGGCCCAAGAGAAGTTGTGAAGTCTTTGACTCGTCTGTTCTCTATAACTTCTTAGGTTCGGGGACAACTTTGGGGACATCTCTATACGCCCCTTTGTTCGATACGTCCCAAGTTCGATGCGTCACACACAAACACGCGCGCGCGCACCAAGACACGCACACATATCACAGAAGGTTCAACGATGTAAACGGCAGGATCGATTTTCGGACTACGAAATGTGGAGTGAGTTCTGTGCTTTGGTGTGTCACTGGGTGCGAAGCCAGGGGAGCACAAGAGTCGGGGGAAACAATGTGTGGGAACATGGGCGGTAGGTATTACATGGCAGATGGTCGGTGCTGAAAGATGAAGAACATGAGCATCCTTTCCGTGTTCATCCTCTCTCTCTCTCTCTCTCTCTCTCTCTCTCTCTCTCTCTCTCTCTCTCCTCTCTCTCTCTCTCTCCTCTCTCTCTCTCTCTCTCTCTCTCTCTTGCCTGTCTCTCTCTCTCTCTGCCTGTCTCTCTCTCTCTCACACACACACACACACACACACACACACACACACACACACACACACACACACACACACACACACACACACACACATGCACTCACGCGCGCGGCGTGCTCGCGCAATAAAAATACGCGACACACGCACGCAAAAAAGAAATGTTTTGTATCTGGGACGTATCGAACCTGGGACACATCGAACCTGGAACGTATCGAACCCGGGACGTAACGAACCTGGGACGCATCGAACCTGGGATGTATCGAAAGTGGGACGTATCGAACATGGGAAGTATCGAACCTGGGACACATCGAATCTGGGACGCATGAACCCTGGGACATATCAAACCTGGGACACATCGAACCTGGGACGTATCGAACCTGGGACGTAACGAACCTGGGACGTATCGAACCCGGGAGACATCGAACCTGGGAAGTATCGAACCTGGGACGTATCGAACCTGGGACGTATCGAACCTGGGACGTAACGAGCCTGGGACTTATCGAGATGTGTTTATAACTTTTACCCTTCCTTGTGTAGGGCTCAGACCAGACCAGAAATGTCAAGAATGGCATGAGAAGAACTACAAAATAGATACCAATGAATACATTGGTAATCGGATGTTCAAGCCATTCTAATATTTTCCCATTTTTTTTACAAACATTAAAGAAATCGAGATTTTCTATTTCTCAAAGTCAATGTTAACTTGAATAAGTTTCAATTGAAGTCCAACTTGAGAACAATGGTAGACTGTCACAATACTGAAAACAGTTCTTAAGTATTTCAGAATTCCTGAAAAAAAAGTGATGTTCAAGCACCTTCCGAAACAAAAAGGAATAATATGAGGCACTTCTTTGGTATGTGTGACCTTGACCTTAACACCGTGTCCTCCAAACGTAACCATTCATCTATGACCCAAGTTTGTTAAAGATCCGTCCAGAAACAACTGAGAAAATCTTGCCAACATTTTTTCTATCACACACACACGCAAACAAACAGACAGAGACAGAGAGAGACTCACACTCGAAAGATTAAAGGATGGAGAAGACAGAAACAGTGAAGAGGAAGACAAAAAAATTCAAATAGGAAAGAAAGTGTTCATACTACAATCAGAAACTGGGGCTACTGCTTATAAGCGGGCAGGGGACATTACTAATAACAACTCAATGAGAATAATTTTAATACTAATTTCCTAAGGGAAAAAAAACGTTCACGAGAAGAAGGGGCATGTTTCAACCTTCAGAACGTGTCTGTCCTTCACCTGAGTCACATTACCATCAGCAAAAGTGTAGTCCGAGGGATAGAATAAAAAAAAACACACAAAATGCTCAAGCTATTCTGATAATCTCCGTTTGATACATAAAGTATTTCAGAATTGTACTTCTCAACCTCACTGTGATCTTGAAAAATTCTCAGAGTAAATCAAACTTGACTTGAAGCGAGGACAATGGTAGACTGTTACAACAGTGATGACATAATTTATATATTGTTTCTAACTTCTTCAGGAAGTGCTGTTCATAAATCTTCCTCAAAAGATGCTGATTTTAGGTTCTTTCTTTTTGTCGTTATGAGCTTGATACCTTGTCCTCTTACTTCTGAATGTGCTTGTCAACGGTTCACATCTTTGACCCAAAATTTAGTAAACATCCATCCACAAGCAATTGAGAAAATTTTGCTAACAGATCTCTCTCTTTCTCTCTCTCTCTCTCTCTCACACACACACACACACACACACACATACACACACACACGCGCGCGCGCGCGCGCGCGCTCGCACACACCCACACGCACACAGAGTCACACACCTCCAATTATCATAAAAACAATCTCCCATTTTTCTTCAAGGGAAATTAAAACACGACCATACAAAGTTGGCATCGTTCGTTGCACTTGCGTAGCCTTGAAAACGTTCAGCCTCAGATAATTAGACGTCAGCATGCCCGCTTAGTTCGTAAACTCGTGCTCATACACAAAGATTTAAGGCTTCTGTACTTCAAAGAGCCCACGTGTGGCCAATAACATTGATGGTCTTGGAACCTAAGCGTATGAAACAAAGTTGATTTACGTTGCGCTAACGGAGGCAAAATCCTTTCGTATACCGACAGATGTATTAAGCAATTCTCTTCCTCTCGTCTTTGCGTTCCTGGTCTACACAGTCACGCCACGTCTGACGATCAGTGTAACCGTTTTTGTTTTTTGTGTTGTTTTTTGTTTTGTTTTGTTTTGTTTAAATGTTTTCTTTTCTTTTTGTGTGTTTGTTGTTGTTTAATTGTTGTTGTTGTTGTTGTTTTCAGTTCCTGCCAGCTTTCTACAAAGTTTCAAAGAAAACGAAAAAAAAAAACCGAAAAAAAAAACCGAAAAAAAAAAAAAAAGAACGCGTATTTAATATAACAGAACAAGACTGGCGCAAATTTTCGGCCACCTGGCCTTTGTCAAGCATACACAAAAATAAGAAAACAAGAAAGAAATAAAGAAATGCACAACACTTCTCAAAAAGTACACAACTTCCTAAACGTACATTCTGGCAGGGGAAAATGGCGGATGTGTGTCATGTTGCAATATTTTGGAAGTTATCCACTGTTTTTGTGCTAAATGTTGTGCTGTTGTTCTTTTCTTGTCTTTTGTATACGCTTGAAAATGGCCATTTGGCCGAAAATTTGCGTCTGTCTTGTTTTTGTTATATCAAATACACGTTTTAGTTTTTTTCTTTTTGTATTTGCCTGAACGCTGGCAATCAGTTGGATTCATAGAGTTTCAGTTTCAGTTTCTCAAGATAACGTCTCCGTGCTCAGAATGAATTCCATATGCACTGACATCACTGATGCCATGTGATGTAGAAAATCCAAAATGATCATGGCACAAGCCTTAAGTCTACACATAGGTTGGCAAAGTTCTGAAGTCTTACTTAGCGAATGGGTTTTAAATCTTAAATACATTTGTATCACAAATATGGCTTGGTTATCAACTGAAAAGTCACGTAGGTGTCCGTGTACAGGTTCATGTTTTGTAGCTTGTTACCATGGTTTATCAAAGATGTCTACAGGCCTTAATGAATAATTGCAAAGGGCAGGAAATATTACCCTGTCCAACCAGCTGTAAATTGGTACGTCCCTCTTTAAGGATAGGGAAGGTAAATTTGCGAGGAAAAGTGTCTTGACACTAACGTGGCAAAGCTGAGTCTGAGAAAAGTTGAGGTCTCTATCGCCTCTTGTAAAACGAAATAATAAGGGATCTCAAACTGAACCACATTAGAAGACAGTATAGGTACTGCAACATTTTTGTCCCATTATCCCGGGGTCGTAGGAAAGTAGTGAGGTGGCAGAGACTACAACAGTTCTTGCAACCAGCATTATGAGAGTGGTGCACACTTGTTGTCCCTCGGTGATTGACATTGCCCGGCCCTGAACAAGATCAGGTAACCTTTCCCATCTGTGTGGATTGGAGGCCAAACACACACACATGGTTTTCTCTAACCAGACTTGAACCCACGCAGACATGCCAGAAGGTGGGAGCTGTACCTCTGCACACAGACTTTCGTGTCTGCCATCCAAAGTTTGTGCTGTTACTTGATTGTCTTGAAGCTTGGTCGCTTGTCGTAAAACTGATTAACGTTGTAATATCGATAGAGGAAATGACTGCCAAAGGCTATGCGGTAAAAAAAAAAAAAATTTAAAAAGATGGTCAAGCCATTCTAACGATCTCCTTTTTTATACAAAAATCATTTGAGAAAAATCAGAGTTTGTTAACATGTTCTTCCCAACGCCTCTGTGACTTTGAAAAAAACTTCCTGTTCAAATAAAACATGATACGCATCGAGGACAATGGTACATTATCACAACGATGAAAGCAAGTTATAAATATTAAAAGTTCCCAAGAAGGTGCTTGTTTACTCACTTTCCTTCAAAAGAGATGTAAAAGTCAATTTTTGGTCCATGCCAACGTGACCTTGATACCTTGTCCTCTAAACGTATGCATCAGTGACTCCTCACTGGTCCACACCTTGGAACAAAATTTGGTAAAGGTACATCCACTGTGACCCAGACACAGTTGAAAAGCATCTTGCTGGCACGTTTTGTAACCACACGCACACAAACATCCGTCCCTCCCGGGTGTTATGAAACAGTTTTCCTATTATTTAAAGGGAGATTTTTGCAGGGGGGAACGGGATAACGCATTGATTAGAGCGCTCACCAAGAGTGAGTTTGACTGAGCGTGGTCGCCAACTTGATGTGTGACAGGATTCATGGTTTGGCTTCAACATACCTAGACCAGTCCAACCCTTTAACTCCCGCACCCTGTCCACCAGCATCCTGTATTGACAACCATGCCACCAAAGCAAAAACTTCTGCAGGAAGCTGGTGGGTAGGTGAGGGAGTCAAAGGATTAAGGTTTTGCAGCTGATGGATAGGGTGCGGGAGTCAAAGGGTTAATGACTGACCGCATTCATGGCTTGGCTTCAACGCACTGGCCCAGTCCACCCATCTTAACCCTTTGACTCCTGCACCCTGTCCACCACCATCCTGCATTGTCAATCATGCCAGCAAAGCTAAAGCTTAACCCTTTGTCTCCCTCACCCTATCCATCAGTTTCCTGCTGGAAGCTGGTGGATTCAAGGAGTCAAAGGGTTAAGTTTTTGCAGTTGATGGATAGGGTGCGGGAGTCAAAGGGTGAAAATGAGTACATGTCCTTTTCAGAGGTTAGAACGGTAAAACTGCGAGGAAGAAGAGATGGGTACCGCCCTCGTAATGCTGGGCCTGGGTTGGCATAGTCATGGAGTACCCGCCCTCCAGTATGAGTGCATGGGTTCGAGTCTGGCTCGTCACACAAAAACTTCGTAATGCGCCACACAGGCCACGCGGCTGTTAACAAATACATGATCATGTTCAGGGTTGTGGAAGATCAATCAACTTGGGAGAGGAGAGTGATATAGTCCTAATAAAGCCGGCCCTCAGGAAAACTATGCTCACTACCACCTCACTCACTTACGGCCTCAGCATTACTGGACAGCTTTGAGCTTTTAAACCAGAAATCAGCTGAACAAGAAGACAGATAATCTTGCTTACTGTGAAATATCTGTGGGGTTGTGTTACATACTTACCCGTTGTTGTTCATGTTGGTGTCATACATATCAACATTATCATCATCAACAACAACAACAACAAAATGTACTTCTTTGTCCCCTGAACACTTCGTTGTATATCCTATTGATTTTCGTGAAATCTCTTGAGTTTTGGGGGCTTATACAGACATGAAATAATAAATGAATAAATAAATAGATAAACAAGTAACTAGTAAATGAATACATAAATAAGCAAATAAATGAATAAATAATAAATAAATACATAAACAAATAATAAATAAATAAATAAACGAACAAACAAATAAGTGAATGAATGAATGAGTGAATGAATGAATGCGGCAGCTTTTTAATGTATGTGACGCCATACTATCTTGAGTGAAACGGTGCAGGGGAGAAAAGGGGGGGGGGGGCGGGATTCTACCTCACAAGCGTCTGTTTTGCAGAACGCAAACATCAACACGTATCAAATGTTGAAAATCAATAATTGCATAAACTTCTCCCCCACAGGGACACTTTGTAAAACAATCTTCCTGAAAAAAATAAGATAATTCTATATCACCCAAGAAAGATGTCTGGCTGGTTTGGCTGGCTGGCTGGCTGCATGCCTGCCTGTCTGTCTGCCTGTATGCCTGGCTGGCTGTCCGTCCGTCCGTCTGTCGTGTCTGTCTGCCTGTCTGTCTGTTACCAAAATGAGTATTATTCAAATGACAGACCGATGCAAATACAAAATTAATATAAGATACAAAACCCACACGCTTGGTAGGATATCAGGACTTGGCCAGCTCATGGGTTTATGTGCGGGCTTAAGACTTGTACCATGATCATTTTAGATCTTCTCCATCACATGGCACCTGTGGCGTCAGTGCATTTGAAATTCATTCCGAGCGCGGAGACTTCATCTTGAGATACTGAAATTGATAACGTTAGCAAGATTTTTTTTAAGCTGTTTCAGGGCGAATCTTAACCAATTTTTTTTCCAAAATATACATTGTTGACAAGTCGTGAATGCATTAGTTTGGAGGACGCTGTAAGAAGGTCGAAGCTGCACTGACCAGGGGAAAATATGCCGAAACGCAGCTTTTTTTTTTTTCAGGAAGGAAACTTTTGACAATATCTGAATATGTTTTTACTGTTGTGATCGTCTAATATAGTCCTCGATGACCGTTGAGAGTTTTATTTCAACTGAAGCTTTCTCAAGGTCACAATGGCCTTGAGTAATACAAACTTTGAGTTCTCTGTGGTATTCTGTCAATAAAAAGGGAGATTGGTAGAAAAGCTTGACTCCTCCTCCTCCTCCTCCTCCTTTTTGTTGTTGTTGTTAAAATCATCACTATTAAGATTCTTTCATTTTTTCGTAGGGAGAATATTATATTTCTGCCTGCTGGAGGCTCTGTGTTTATATGTGTGTGTGTGTGTGTGTGTGTGTGTGTGTGTGTGTGGTGTGTGTGTGTGTGTGCGTGCGTGCGTGTGTGTATGTGTGTGTGTGTTTGTGAGAGAGCCACAGAAAGAGACAGACAGACAGACTCGCAGAGAGACAGACAGACAGATCTACATGCGTGTGTCCGTGCGAATAAAAATGAGTCAGCCGAGATTTATTAGCTGTTCAGAGATGCAACTTCGTCAAATCCATACCGCAGGTCTGCCCTAATGTCACGTCATCGGTGTCTAAGTCTGTATGGGTTTGCCTCATTGTAGAGGCCATTTTGACACCACATTGTGATTATTTTGAGATGATTCTGGGCTATTTATCGCAAAAACAAGAAAAAAAAACCATTATGTAGTCCATGATAAATGACCCTTTTTTTTTTATTCACATAATAGCGGTGAATTGCCCTTTCCCCCTCCCCCGAAAACAAATAAAGACAATTAGCCATATTGTTTCTTGTGTGTTACGAAGTGTAGGATTTGTACGTGAAAGATTTCCCCCTGTATCAAATAAAGAGAATTAGACATATTATCGTTTCTTTTGTGTTAAGATATGTAGGAAAAATGCCTGAACGATTTTTGTTAAATTCACTTGATATCGGCGAATTGCATTTTTCGCCTGAAAACAGTTAAAAACAGTTAGACGTTTTGTATCTTTTATTGAAATTTATAATAGATACAAGAACGAACTTTTTTTTCCCATTTACATGATACTGGTGAATTGCAATTTTCCTGCTGAAAACAAGTGAAGGCATCTCTTGTGTTACGAAATGTGCGATGTGAAAGTGGACGATTTCTTCCGTTCGTATTATAGTGTTGAATTGCAGTTCTTTGTAAACAAATGAAGACAAACAGACATAATATTTTTGTTGGGTTAAGAAATTCATGAAATGTAGTCAACGATTTTCTCAGTTGGCAAAATAATGTTGAACTACAGTATTCTTCTGAAAACGAATAAAGACGATTAGACATGTTTCCGTTGTGTAAACGATCAGTTCTGTCATGCGTGCGTGCACATACACACACGCGCGCGCACGCACACACGTACACATAACAACACACACATGCGCACGTGCGCGCGCGCGCACACACACACACACACATATACATAACCACACACACACACACACACAGACACACACACACACACACACACACACACACACACACACACACACACACACACACACACACACACACACACACACACACATAAACAAACATATTATAAGCGCATCGTTGACTAAATTGTTGATGCTTTGTGAGCTAAATTGTTGCCAACGCTCTATGCTTTTCTGTTCTTGTGTTTTCTTCTTCTCCTCCTCCTTCTCCCCCATTGCCCCTCGAAAAGAAATGTTATTTATGGAAA
Source organism: Monoplex corrugatus (assembly GCA_030674185.1). Taxonomy (NCBI): domain Eukaryota; kingdom Metazoa; phylum Mollusca; class Gastropoda; order Littorinimorpha; family Ranellidae; genus Monoplex; species Monoplex corrugatus. Next base: position 41,127,376 of record JAPXFY010000017.1, read on the forward strand.
AAAAAAACTTGTTAAATTAACCTCTGGCGTCTGTGGTTTATTGTATGGGTGTGTGGGTATATTTGTCTGTGTGTGTGCATGTGTTTACGTGAATGTGTGTGTGTGTTATAATGTACGTGCACGTGTGTATGTTTTGTACGTGTGTGTTTGTTTTGTGTGTGTGTATATATATGTGTGTGTGTGTGTGTCTGTGTCTGTCTGTCTGTCTGGCTGGCTGTCTGTCTGCCTGTGTGCACTGGTGTGTTATGTGCGTGTGTGTGCGTGCGTGTGTGTGTGTACGTGTGTTTGGTGTACGCGTGTTTGTTTGTTGTTGTGTGTATGTGCGTTCGTGTGTGTTGTGTATGTATGTGCCTCGTGTGTGTTGGTTGTGCATGTGCATCTATACATAGGTGATGGTGTGGGTGTTGTTTAAGTATGTGTGTGTGCTATGGGTGTTGTGCGATTACTTCATACCGACTGGATGTGTGTGTGTATTTCTCTCTATCTCTCTGTCTGTCTGTCTGTCTGTCTGTCTATGTGTTTCTGTGTGCGTGTGAACAAGATTTCCTCTGCTGTTTCTGGGTGGATCTTTATCAAATCTTAGTCACAGGTGTAGATCGTTATGGAGGCACGAATATATGCGTAAGTTTGGAAGTCATGGTGCTAAGGTAAGGTCTCACGCACAAAAACAAACAAAAAAGAGAGAAAAGCCTAACATCAGCACTTTTTGCAAAAAGGTACGTGATCAGGACTGTCCATGGATCTTCAGATAATATACCTGTACATTTTGTTTTCGGTGTAAAGACAGTCTATCTTAGCCCTCGATGCTCAAGTTATTTTTCAGATGAAGCTTTTTCAAGGTCACAATAAACCTTGTGTGGATTTTCTGTGATCAATTGATCGTACAAAAAGGGGAGATTGTTAGAGTTTGGAGTTTGTGGGAGATTGTTAGAGTTTGGAGTTTGTTAGAGTTTGGAGTTAGAGGGAGATTGTTGGAGTTTGAGGGAGATTGTTAGTTTGGAGTTTGAGGGAGATTGTTAGAATTTGGAGTTTGAGGGAGCTTGTTAGAGTTTGGAGTTTGAGGGAGATTTTTGGAGTTTGAGGGAAATTATTAGAGTTTGGAGTTTGAGGGAGATTGTTAGTTTGGAGTTTGAGGGAGATTGTTAGAGTTTGGAGTTTGAGGGAGATTATTGGAGTTTGAGGGAAATTGTTAGAGTTTGGAGTTTGAGGGAGATTGTTAGTTTGGAGTTTGAGGGAGATTGTTAGAGTTTGGAGTTTGAGGGAAATTTTTAGTTTGGAGTTTGAGGGAGATTGTTAGTTTGGAGTTTGAGGAGATTGTTAGTTCGGAGTTTGAGGGAGACTGTTAGAGGGAGTTTGGAGTTTGAGGAGATTGTTAGTTTGGAGTTTGAGGGATACTGTCAGTTCGGAGTTTGAGGGAGATTGTTAGTTTGGAGTTTGAGGGAGATTGTTAGTTTGGAGTTTGAGGGAGATTGTTAGAGTTTGGAGTTTGAGGGAGATTGTTAGTTTGAGGGATACTGTCAGTTCGGAGTTTGAGAGAGATTGTTAGTTTGGAGTTTGAGGGAGATTGTTAGAGTTTGGAGTTTGTGGGAGACTGTTAGTTCGGAGTTTGAGGGAGATTGTTAGAGTTTGGAGTTTGTGGGAGATTGTTAGTTCGGAGTTTGAGGGAGATTGTTGGAGTTTGTGGGAGACTGTTAGTTCGGAGTTTGAGGGAGACTGTTAGTTCGGAGTTTGAGGGAGACTGTTAGTTCGGAGTTTGAGGGAGATTGTTGGAGTTTGGAGTTTGAGGGAGATTGTTAGAGTTTGGAGTTTGAGGGAGATTGTTAGTTCGGAGTTTGTGGGAGACTGTTAGTTCGGAGTTTGAGGGAGACTGTTAGTTCGGAGTTTGAGGGAGACTGTTAGTTCGGAGTTTGAGGGAGATTGTTGGAGTTTGGAGTTTGAGGGAGATTGTTAGTTCTGAGTTTGTGGGAGACTGTTAGTTCGGAGTTTGAGGGAGATTGTTGGAGTTTGAGAGAGATTGTTAGTTCGGAGTTTGTGGGAGACTGTTAGTTCGGAGTTTGAGGGAGATTGTTAGAGTTTGGAGTTTGAGGGAGATTGTCAGTTTGGAGTTTGAGGGAGACTGTTAGTTTGGAGTTTGAGGGAGATTGTTAGAGTTTGGAGTTTGAGGGAGTTTGTTAGAGTTTGGAGTTAGAGGGAGATTGTTGGAGTTTGAGGGAGATTGTTAGTTTGGAGTTTGAGGGAGATTGTTAGAGTTTGGAGTTTCAGAGATTATTGGAGTTTGAGGGAAATTGTTAGAGTTTGGAGTTTGTGGGAGATTGTTAGTTTGGAGTTTGAGGGAGATTGTTAAGTTGGAGTTGAGGGAGATATTGGATTGAGGAGATTGTTAGAGTTTGGAGTTTGAGGGAGATGTTAGTTGGAGTTTGAGGGAGATTGTTAGAGTTTGGAGTTGAGGAGATTTTAGTTTGGAGTTTGAGGGAGATTGTTAGAGTTTGGAGTTTGAGGGAATTGTTAGTTCGGAGTTTGAGGGAGATTGTTAGTTTGGAGTTTGAGGAGATTGTTAGTTTGGAGTTGATGAGGAGATACGTTAGAGGGAGTTTGGAGTTTGAGGAGATTGTTAGTTTGGAGTTTGAGGGAGATGTTAGTTTCGGAGTTTGAGGAGATTGTTAGTTGGAGTTTGAGGAGATGTTAGTTTGGAGTTTTGAGGGAGATTGTTAGAGTTTGGAGTTTGAGGGAGATTGTTAGTTTGGAGTTGAGGAGACTGTCAGTTCGGAGTTTGAGGAGATTGTTAGTTTGGAGTTTGAGGGAGATTGTTAGAGTTTGGAGTTTGGGGAGATGTTAGTTCGGAGTTTGAGGGAGATTAGTTGGAGTTTGAGGAGTGTTTGTTGGGAGATTGTTAGTTCGGAGTTTGAGGGAGATTGTTATTGGAGTTTGGGGAGATGTTAGTTGGAGTTTGAGGGAGATTGTTAGTTTGGAGTTTGAGGGAGATGTTAGTTTCGGAGTTTGAGGGAGATTGTTGGAGTTTGGAGTTTGAGGGAGATTGTTAGATTTGGAGTTTGAGGAGATTGTTAGTTTGGAGTTTGAGGAGACTGTATTGAGTTTCGGAGATTTGAGGGAGACTGTTAGTTGGAGTTTGAGGGAGATGTAGTTTGGAGTTTGAGGGAGATTGTTGGAGTTTGGAGTTTGAGGGAGATTGTTAGTTTGGAGTTTGGGGAGACTGTTAGTTCGGAGTTTGAGGGAGATTGTTGGAGTTTGAGTGAGATTGTTAGTTTGGAGTTTGAGGGAGACTGTTAGTTGGAGTTTGAGGGAGATTGTTAGAGATGTATTGGAGTTTGAGGGAGATTGTCAGTTTGGAGTTTGAGGGAGACTGTTAGTTTGGAGTTTGAGGGAGATTGTTAGAGTTTGGGATTTGAGGGAGTTTGTTAGAGTTTGGGAGATTAGTTGAGGGAGATTGTTGGAGTTTGAGGGAGATTGTTAGTTTGGAGTTTGAGGGAGATTGTTAGGTTTGGAGTTTCAGAGATTATTGGAGTTTGAGGGAAATTGTTAGAGTTTGGAGTTTGTGGGAGATTGTTAGTTGGAGTTTGAGGGAGATTGTTAGAGTTTGGAGTTTGAGGGAGATTATTGGAGTTTGAGGGAAATTGTTAGAGTTTGGAGTTTGAGGGAGATTGTTAGTTTGGAGTTTGAGGGAGATTGTTAGAGTTTGGAGTTGGAGGAAAATTGTTAGTTTGGAGTTTGAGGGAGATTGTTAGTTTGGAGTTTGAGAGAGATTGTTAGTTCGGAGTTTGAGGGAGACTGTTAGTTCGGAGTTTGAGGGAGATTGTTAGAGTTTGGAGTTTGAGGAGATTGTTAGTTTGGAGTTTGAGGGAGACTGTCAGTTCGGAGTTTGAGGGAGATTGTTAGTTTGGAGTTTGAGAGAGATTGTTAGTTCGGAGTTTGAGGGAGACTGTTAGTTTGGAGTTTGAGGGAGATTGTTAGAGTTTGGAGTTTGAGGAGATTGTTAGTTTGGAGTTTGAGGGAGACTGTTAGTTCGGAGTTTGAGGGAGATTGTTAGTTCGGAGTTTGAGGGAGACTGTTAGTTCGGAGTTTGAGGAAGATTGTTAAGTTTGGAGTTTGAGGAGATTGTTAGTTTGGAGTTTGACGGAGATTGTTAGTTTGAAGTTTGAGAGAGATTGTTAGAGTTTGGAGTTTGAGGGAGATTGTTAGAATTTGGAGTTTGAGGAGATTGTTAGAGTTTGGAGTTTGAGGGAGATTATTAGAGTTTGGAGTTTGAGGAAATTGTTAGAGTTTGGAGTTTGAGGGAGATTGTCAGTTTGGAGTTTGAGTGAGATTGTTAGTTTGGAGTTTGAGGGAGATTGTTAGTTTGGAGTTTGAGGAGATTGTCAGTTTGGAGTTTGAGGAGACTGTTAGTTTGGAGTTTGAGGGAGATTGTTGGAGTTTGAGTGAAATTGTTAGTTTGGAGTTTGAGGAGATTGTCAGTTTGGAGTTTGAGGAGACTGTTAGTTCGGAGTTTGAGGGAGATTGTTAGAGTTTGGAGTTTGAGGAGATTGTTAGTTTGGAGTTTGACGGAGATTGTTAGTTTGAAGTTTGAGAGAGATTGTTAGTTTGGAGTTTGAGGGAGATTGTCAGTTTGGAGTTTGAGGGAGACTGTTAGTTTGGAGTTTGAGGAGATTGTTAGTTTGGAGTTTGAGGAGATTGTCAGTTTGGAGTTTGAGGGAGACTGTTAGTTTGGAGTTTGAGGGAGATTGTTGGAGTTTGAGTGAAATTGTTAGTTTGGAGTTTGAGGGAGATTGTCAGTTTGGAGTTTGAGGGAGACTGTTAGTTTGGAGTTTGAGGGAGATTGTTAGAGTTTGGAGTTTGAGGGAGATTGTTAGTTTGGAGTTTGACGGAGATTGTTAGTTTGGAGTTTGAGGGAGATTGTTAGAGTTTGGAGTTTGAGGGAGATTGTTAGAGTTTGGAGTTTGAGGAAGATTGTTAGTTTGGTGTTTGAGGAGATTGTTAGTTTGGAGTTTGAGGAGATTGTTAGTTTGGAGTTTGAGGAGATTGTTAGTTTGGAGTTTGAGGAGATTGTTAGTTTGGAGTTTGAGGAGATTGTTAGTTTGGAGTTTGAGGAGATTGTTAGTTTGGAGTTTGATGGAGATTGTTAGTTTGGAGTTTGAGGAAGACTGTTTATTTGGAGTTTGAGGAGATTGTTAGTTTGGAGTTTGAGGGAGACTGTTAGTTTGGAGTTTGAGGAGATTGTTAGTTTGGAGTTTGAGGGAGACTGTTAGTTTGGAGTTTGAGGAGATTGTTAGTTTGGAGTTTGAGGAGACTGTTAGTTTGGAGTTTGAGGAGATTGTTAGTTTGGAGTTTGAGGAAGATTTTTAGTTTGGAGTTTGAGAGAGATTTTTAGTTTGGAGTTTGAGGAAGATTTTTAGTTTGGAGTTTGAGAGAGATTGTTAGTTTGGAGTTTGAGGAAGATTTTTAGTTTGGAGTTTGAGAGAGATTGTTAGTTTGGAGTTTGAGAGAGATTGTTAGTTTGGAGTTTGAGGAATATTTTTAGTTTGGAGTTTGAGAGAGATTGTGAGCTTGGAGTTTGAGAGAGATTTTTAGTTTGGAGTTTGAGAGAGACTGCTAGTTTGGAGTTTGAGGAGATTGTTAGTTTGGAGTTTGAGGAGATTGTTAGAGTTTGGAGTTTGAGGAGATTGTTAGTTTGGAGTTTGAGGGAGATTGTTAGTTTGGAGTTTGAGGGAGATTGTTAGAGTTTGGAGTTTGAGGAAGATTTTTAGTCTGGAGTTTGAGAGATTGTTAGTTTGGAGTTTGAGGAGACTCTTAGTTTGGAGTTTGACGGAGATTGTTAGTTTGGAGTTTGAGGGAGATTGTTAGAGTTTGAAGTTTGAGGAGATTGTTAGTTTGGAGTTTGAGGGAATTGTTAGTTTGGAGTTTGAGGGAGATTGTTAGTTTGGAGTTTGAGGGAGACTGTTAGTTTGGAGTTTGAGGAGATTGTTAGTTGGAGTTTGAGGAGATTGTGAGTTTGGAGTTTGAGGGAGATTGTTAGTTTGGAGTTTGAGGGAGATTGTTAGTTTGGAGTTTGAGGGAGACTGTTAGTTTGGAGTTTGAGGGAGATTGTTAGTTTGGAGTTTGAGGAGATTGTTAGTTTGGAGTTTGAGGAAGATTTTTAGTCTGGAGTTTGAGAGAGATTGTGAGTTTGGAGTTTGAGAGAGATTGTGAGTTGGAGTTTGAGAGAGATTGTGAGTTTGGAGTTTGAGAGAGATTGTGAGTTTGGAGTTTGAGAGAGATTGTGAGTTTGGAGTTTGAGGGAGACTGTTAGTTTGGAGTTTGACGGAGATTGTTAGTTTGGAGTTTGAGGAAGATTGTTAGTTTGGAGTTTGAGGGAGATTGTTAGTTTGGAGTTTGAGGGAGATTGTTAGTTTGGAGTTTGAGGAATTGTTAGTTTGGAGTTTGAGGAGATTGTTAGTTTGGAGTTTGAGAGAGATTGTTAGTTTGGAGTTTGAGGAGATTGTTAGTTTTGGAGTTTGAGGAGATTGTTAGTTTGGAGTTTGAGAGAGATTGTTAGTTTGGAGTTTGAGGAGATTGTTAGTTTGGAGTTTGAGGGAGATTGTTAGAGTTTGGAGTTTGAGGAGATTGTTAGTTTGGAGTTTGAGAGAGATTGTTAGTTCGGAGTTTGAGGGAGACTGTTAGTTCGGAGTTTGAGGGAGATTGTTAGAGTTTGGAGTTTGAGGGAGATTGTTAGTTTGGAGTTTGAGGGAGACTGTCAGTTCGGAGTTTGAGGGAGATTGTTAGAGTTTGGAGTTTGAGGGAGATTGTTAGTTGGGAGTTTGATGGATATTGTGAGTTTGGAGTTTGAGGGAGATTGTTAGAGTTTGGAGTTTGAGGGAGACTGTTAGTTTGGAGTCTGAGGGAGACTGTTAGTTTGGAGTTTAAGGGAGATTGTGAGTTTGGAGTTTGACGGAGATTGTTAGTTTGGAGTTTGAGGGAGATTGTGAGTTTGGAGTTTGAGGGAGATTGTGAGTTTGGAATTTGGGGGAGATTGTTAGAGTTTGGAGTTTGAGGAAGATTTTTAGTCTGGAGTTTGAGGGAGATTGTGAGTTTGGAGTTTGAGGGAGATTGTTAGAGTTTGGAATTTGGGGGAGATTGTTAGAGTTTGGAGTTTGAGGGAGATTGTTAGAGTTTGTGAAGATTGTTGGAGTTTGAGGGAGACAGACTTTGGAGTTTCAGGGAGATTTTTAGAGTTTGGAGTTTCAGGGAGATTGTTAGAGTTTGGAGTTTCAGGGAGATTGTTAGAGTTTGGTGTTTCAGGGAGATTGTTACAGTTTGGAGTTTCAGGGAGATTGGAGTGTTTGGGAGTTTGGAGTTTGTTAAAGAAGGGA
>JAPXFY010000017.1:41139736-41142236 GCA_030674185.1 Monoplex corrugatus
TTTTAATAACCCCTCATTCAAGTCAGAGACAGTGCACGAGCAAGCCAGCAAGCCGCGCATGCGTGGACGTCGCGTGTGTAGCTTCATACACAGACACGTACACACGCGCGCGTGTATGCATGCGCGTGCACACGAATACGTACACAATACACACAAACACACATCAAACACCAAAGAGACTCAAACACATCCACGCATGCATATATATCTTACTCTGTCTCTGTCTGTCTGTCTGTCTGTCTCTCTCTCTCTCTCTCTCTCTCTCTCTCTCTCGCTGTCTCTCTGTCTCTGTCTCTCTGTCTGTCTGTCTCTCTCTCTCTGTCTCTCTCCCTCTCTCTATGTGTGTGTCTCTCGCTGTGTCTCTGTCTCTCTCTCTCTCGCTCTCTCTTTCTCTCTCTGTCTCTCTCTCACACATATATACACACACACATGCACACACACACACTCACACACATATACATTTAAACACACACACACACATACATATATATATATATATATGCATTTATAACATATAATATGTGTGTGTGTGTGTGTATACATACATACATACATATAAACACACACACATGTGCCTGCACATATACATACACTCTTTACTCACGCTTGTAAACATGTTTACTATAGTTTTGACTTTGGGCTTTGATAACAGGGGGGGGGGGGTGAGAAGGCGTCTCAATGACACGGACAGAACTGACAGTTTCCTTAGCAATAAACAATTGTTCTGACCTGGTTGAAGCCAGGATATCTTATGGAAGTGAGCGTAAAGTGCAGCCCTGCCACGCCGTCTCAATCCGAAATTGAACTCCATGGCATCACCGTTATCACCCTTCTCATCATCAAAGCAGTATGAAAAGTTGTTATTGTTATTTTTGCTTAAAGCCCAGCCGACTGCATAGAGCCACATCAGGGCTATAACCGTCTCAAAACACACACAGTACTTCAACAGGAGAAAAGGAAAAGAAAATTAAGCACACATGTCAATGCATTTGCGCACATAATGTAAGGAGGTGCCCCTGGCGTTGACCGCTCCGTTCAATTGATCGCACAGGGGGTTTAAAAAAAAAACATACCTGAATACAAATTTAAACATAACAAAAGACGCTAAAACATACATAACAACGGGCCTAACTTACCTAAAATTGCTTCCACATATCTCATTTCCCTAGAGTCAAAAATGCACTTCATACATGTACCCAATTATCAATCCTAAGAGAAAGTACGCAAGACTTTATCAAACACGTACAGGTGAATGGACCAGCAAGATAGAAATTGATAGGAAGAAATGGCATAAAGGAAAGGAACAAGGCAGAAACAAGGAGAGTGACAGAAAAGAGAAAATTCCTAGCATGGAATTTCCAGAAGATGGGGATACTATTTATACTGAAATAGCCCCACCCACCCACCCACCCGGCATGCGGGACGCCAAAATCGTTACCCTGTACAAAAATAAAGGTGACAGGGGCGACTGTAATAATCACAGGAGGATATCTCTTCTTTCTGTGGCGGATAGGATCTTCGCTAGGGTCCTTCTGAAATGCCTGCAAAGGTTGGCTGATCGCAACCTGCCAGAGACACAGTCTGGTTTTAGGCTGGTCGATCAACACTAATATGGTCTTTCCACTGTACCAGCTGCAGGAAAAATGCAGGAAACAAAGAAGGCATTTGACACTGTGAGCCGGAAATCGCTCTACAAGGTACTGGAAAAAATCGGTTGTCCACCTGTTCTTTTGCAGTTAGCCATTTCTTTTCACAAGGACATGAATGCGTGCATTCAATTCGATGGAAATACATCAGAGCCATTTAAGGTGAGGAGTGGTGTTAAACAGGGTTGTGTCCTGGCATCCACTCTCTTTTCCATTTATTTTGCTGCTGTCCTGCACCATGCTTTTGATGGGAGCGAGGACGAGTTTCCCTCAAAACCAGGTTCGACGGATCTCTTTTCAATCTGAAAAGACTGAAGTCGAAACGACTGATGACTGAAGTGTTGATCAGAGAGTTGCTTTTCGCTGATGATGCTGCGATAGCGGCTCACAGTGAAATCGAGCTTCAAAGACTAGTCGATCGTTTAGCGGAAGCATGCAATCTCTTCGGGTTAACAATCAGCGTCAAGAAAACTGAGGTAATTGGACAAGGGACAAACTCACCACCAGAGATAAAACTCGGTGGTGAATCTCTGAAAACAGCAGATAAGTTTGTTTACTTGGGATCCACCATAACATCGACTCTATCTTTGGATGAGGAATTGACAAGCAGAATAGGAAAGGCTACAGCCGCATTCAAGAAACTTATGAAAAAAGCATGGGAAAATGATAAGCTTAGGATAAAAACCGAGACTCTAATTTACCAAACATGCGTCCTCTCAACACTCCTTTACGGGAGTGAGACGTGGACCTTGTATGCTGGTCAGGAGAGGAGGTTAAATAGTTTTCATATGAGGTGTTTACGAAAAAATTTTAAAATTAAATGGCAAGATAGAGTCCCGTATACAGAAGTGCTC
>JAPXFY010000017.1:41147236-41149736 GCA_030674185.1 Monoplex corrugatus
TCAATATTTTCTTTACCATTTTCGCCTTAAAATAGATATAGTCCAGTCTTTACAGACCCAAACCTCGCCATCGACATCACCATTACCAACATTTTCTCGACTATTTTCACCTTAAAATAAATATAGTCCAGTCTTTTATCAACATTTTCTCTACTATTTTCACCTTAAAATAAATATAGTCCAGTCTTTTATAATTTTTCATCAACAATTTTCTCTACTATTTTCTACATTTAAAATAAATATAGTCCAGTCTTTTATCAACATTTTCTCTACTATTTTCACCTTAAAATAAATATAGTCCAGTCTTTTATCAACATTTTCTCTACTATTTTCACCTTAAAATAAATATAGTCCAGTCTTTTAATTTCTCTTTTTCCTTATAAATCCCGCTTTAGTTGTCTCTAATCAAATCAGGTCTCCTAATTCAAATATCTTATTGAATCATGCAGAATGAGAACTTACTTACTTACTTACTTACTTACTTACTTACTTACTATTACTTACTTACTCGCTCGCTCGCTTGCTTGCTTGCTTACTTACAACACTTTATTTATTTATTCTTTGTTTACAGATTTCATTCTTCCTTTACACTGAATTGTGTGTTCCATGTTATACAACAAATGACACTGGGCATTCTAAAGATAAAAACTAAAAAGCAAATTGAGAAGAAGAATTGTTGCTCGTTTACATCAACCTGTGGCGTCTGTTTATCCGTCTATAAACGAATACGTATCAACAATGAATTCTTGGCTATTATGTACAAAATGCCTTTCCATATTTTCAACAATTTGTTGGAGGGTGGGAGGGGGTCCTAATAAGCTTCTTTTGATTTGTTTTTGGTCCATAATGTCACTTGAGATATCATTAAGATAAAGAATGGTTTTTCTCTGCTGAAACATTTTACTATAAGTTTTATATATAGCGTTGTATCATAATTGGTTTGCATTTGGGATTCATGTTTTTGAAAAAAAAAAGTCTGTGAGTGTGTGTGAGCGGTGTGGGTGCGAGAATGAGTGTGTATGTGTGTATATGTGTATGTGTATTTGCGTGTATGTATATGTGCGAGAGTATTTGTGTGTGTGTATGTGTCAGTAAGTGTCTTTCAATATGTGTGTGTGAGTGCATATGAGTGTGTGTTTGTATGTGTACGTGAGAGTGTATACATGTGAGTGTGAGTATATATCTGTAAGTGTATGTGTGTGTGTGTTTGAGTATAAGTGTGAGTGTATGTGTGTGTGTGTGTGTCATTGTGTGTGTGTCAGTGTGTGTGTATGAGTGTGAATGTATGTGTTCTGTGTATGTGTGCTGTGTATGTGTGTGAGTGTGAGTGTATGTGTGTGTATCAATGTGAGTGTATGTGCTTGTCAGTGGATGTGTGTGTGTTTTTGTCAGTGTGAAGTATTGTGTATGAGTGCGTGTGTGAGAGAGGGGGGGAGAGGGAAAGGATGAGAGAGAGAGAGTGTGTGTGAGTGTGAGTGTGTGTGTGTGTGTGTGTAGGTGTGTGTGTGTGTGTGTGTGTGTGTGTGTGTGTGTGTGTGTGTGTGTGTGTGTGTGTGTTTAAGAGAGAAAGAAAGATGGAAGGGGGGAGGCAATGCAAATCATTTCTCTGTTGTCTGTCGATTAATACACTGACCATCGTAACAAACTGTTGTCTGTTTTTGTTTTCAACGTTGTTATAAATTGCTTGAGATTTCAGTTATTTCTCTCAAATGACAATGATAACAGATGATGCTCTCTCTCTCTCTCTCTCTCTCTCTCTCTCTCTCTCTCTCTCTCTCTCTCTCTCTCTCTCCTCTCTCCCTCTCTCACACACACACGTACACACACACGTACACATACACGCACACGCATGCACACTCGTGCCTACATATACACTCACGCACACACAAATGTTTTCTCTCTCTCTCTCTCTCTCTCTCTCTCTCACACACACACATACACAAATACACAGAGCACACACACATACACACACACACACACACACACACACACAGACATAAACATACACGCACACGCTTGCAAGCTCCTGCCTATATAATTATACAAGCACGCACATACAAATGTTCTCTCTCTTTATCTATCGATCTATCTATCTATCTATCTATCTATCTGTCTGTCTGTCTATCTATCTGTCTGTCTATCTATCTGTCTGTCTGTCTGTCTGTCACCTTTGGCTCTTTTTGTTTTTTTCATTTACTTTCTTGTTCATTTTCATTCTATATCTCTTGTTTTTGATTAATGTAATTTGCTTTTCATATCTACTATGCATATATTATGCACGTGTAAAAAAAAACAAAGGCTTTTCATAAGACAGGCCCAGTGGGACCTGAAGCTACTTGTTTCGTTCTTTCTACAGCCAACTCGGAAGACAGAGCAATGCTTCTACGTCTTTACTCGTCGCTGTCTGATTCTCAACTAACTACAGTATATATACATATCACAGTGAACAGCAATCAGTTATCAGTTAAACGAATATCATGCCGTGCTGCTATCCGCACGC
>JAPXFY010000017.1:41154736-41234736 GCA_030674185.1 Monoplex corrugatus
TCATTTCTTTTTTGTACCAACCGACAGATGAAATGGACATCTGATTGAAGTTCATTCTTGTTGCTATTTCCCCATTGTATCAATATTATTACAGTTCATCTGTTTCCATTTGTCTATGTTTGTGTCTCGTGCTTTTCAAGACCATCAGCTTGGAACAGACTTCCCCTCTGCCTTCGCCTAATACCTCCCTTTCTGCTTTTAAATCCAATTTGAAAACCCACCTCTTTTCCCAATAATGAATTCTACAACTACTTCTTTCCTTCAGATTGTGTACTTTTTCTTTTTTTAATAGTAAATATTGTAAGTTAGCCTTTGTCTGTTGTAAGCGTAAGCCTGGTGCGTGAGTGCACTTTGATTTGAATTGTCGATTTGGCGGCGTCTAAACTGAATACTGTAATTCTTCTTTTTCTTCTTATTGTTGTTGTTATTTTTATTGTTGTTGTTATCATTATTATTATTATCATTATTATTATGTTGTTGTTGTCATTGTTGTTGTTATTGTGAAGCACTAAGGGCTCTTGCCAGATATGGCGCCTTATGAGTAATCAGTAGTAGTAGGAGGAGAATGAGTAGGAGTAATAGTAGTATATTATTGTTGTTGTTATCATCATCATCATTATTATCACTATTATTATCAATATTATATCATCAATCATCATTATCATTATTGCATGTGTGTGTCAGGGAGTCAGAAAATGGGATCACATTTGGATCAGTGGCTGTGTGCATATGTACGTATGTGCACAAATATGTGTGTACATACTTGCCTGTGTACAATGTGTGCAATGGCGCACATGCATGTGAATGTGTGTGCTAAAACTTGCACATATGCATGTGCACAAATAATCATTATGCATATGCATGTTGTATGCGTGTCTGTGCCTTCATGTGTCTGGGCATATGTGTTTTCATGTGACGAACAGAGGAGGGATAAGCAAATTTACAGCTTACAAATGACAGAATTTAATAACAAAAATAAATTGTTCTTGCGTAGCACTATCCTTCAAACTAATCTGAACTCACTGCGCTTTGAACATTTTATAAGAAGCATTCTTAACACACACACACAACACACACACACACACACACACACACACACACACACACACACACACAGAGTGACTCACAATTATATCTAAAAGGTCAAACTGGCTTTTTATTCACTGGGTTTTCCATTTAACATTCCACACTTGAGAATCTTTCTTAACTTAGATGATCGATCAACTTCACAAGATTATCAACTTCACAACAACTGACACCCCATTTCTTGTGAGAACAAGAACTCCACTATGACAGGGATTTCAAATTCCAACAACTTACCACATGATAGATTTTTTTCCTCAATTCCTATAATGCCCTCTCAAAAAATAATTTACAAAAAAAAATCCAAGATGGTGATGTCATTCTAACAATCTTGTACAGATTTTAAACTTCTAAAGGTTACTGTGACCCTGAAAAAACATCAAGTGAAACAAAACCTGACTAAAGTGAAGGCAATGGTCACATCACTGAAAACGAAATTTAAACATTGTCAGAATTTCCTGAGAAAGTGCTGTTTTCACATCTTCCTTAAAAAGCGATGATCCTACATGGGTTGAAGGAGGTGGTGGTTGTTTTTCTTCTTCTTCTTCTTCTTTCTTTTTTTTTTTTTTTTTTTTTGTACGAGTGTATGAGTGACCTTGACATTGGCTTCATGACTTCCAAACTTGTACATTTGCAACATTTCAGTAATCCAAATTCGCTAAACATCCATGCAGAAATAGCTGAGAAAATCTTGCATATACATTTTTGTTTTACACACACACACACAATCACACACGCATGCGCACCCCACACACACACACACACACCCACACCCCTCTATCCGGTCGAGATGGAACAATCTTGAAAACAAAAATTTCCTCTTTTTTTTTCATCCACAAACACAACATGGATTTCCAGATCCTATAATCTCCCTCTTTCTGAAACGGGAAGTATCAATTCTCAAACCATCTTATAACAGATTTCTGTTCCGATTCTCCATCATGAGACAACTATTTTTAATGGTTATATCCCACAAGACACATCCCCCACCCTCCTCCTACATTAACATACGATATTAAAAAAATTCAAAACATAATACTCTTACAAACAAACAACAAGGACTTTCAATTCCTTTTCCTGCACAAAAATATGGGGATTTTCAATATCTCTACATTGTCTACTGCGTGTGTGAGTTTTGGGTTGTCTTTTTTTCCAGTTTTACTTCATCACATACCTTCGTAAATGTACATAATCCAAAACTATCTTTACATGCAATCTCAATCAGCCCTGTTCATCTTCATGAATCTAAAACATAGTTTCTTTGAAATGATTATTAGTGAACAACACAAATCACAGAATAAACACATATACACTACGCACATACAACACGTCACAAACACGGCTGGGAAATGGCAGTTGTCTTGAATTAACAATTAATGACATTTTAACTGTAAGAGAAAGTTGAAACATAACTGTGCTTAGAAAAGTGAAAAAAAACTGGACGCTTGAAAAAAATATGGTCTCATGGTCATACGCAACTCTTGGAAAAATATGGTTCATGGTCATACGCAACTCTTAGGCTGTGGAGACACAAAAAAGGTGAAAAGTTTAAGTACTTCAATAATAAACAATGTATGTTACTTCGAATTATCTGGTATCCGTTGTATTACAACAGCAAAAAATGAAGAAAGATGCATGAAACATTTTTTTATCTAAAAACAGCTGTATTTGATGACCACAACATAAAAATATACCAATTTAGGGAGATGTGCCAACCAATAATTTAATACAAGTATAAAACAAATTATAACATGACATGCTGCTCCTCTTCAGGGAAAATGTCAAAACAATAATTCTGTGTTTCTACCTGAAATATAACTGAGACCTCAAAAGTGTCGAACACAGTGATTCTGTGCTATCTCTTTGCACTGTCACAAAGTATCATGATCAAAAACAATCAAAAATAATCTCTGAGACACATCCTGACTTGAAAGTTCTTGTAAATGTTTGACTCCAGTGTGACAGATTGTCAGAATTCTAAAACTGTAAGTACTTATGTTTGCAGATTTGTCATCAACCATAACATGCTATATCTATGCTAGTACACTGCTAATTATGCTTTAATTTTAAAAGCTTACCCCAAGCCCTGTCTCTCACCCTCTGATCTACCATGTCAGTGGCACGTCAGTATGCTGTAATTTAATCCAATTAGGCTTCAAAACCCTGACCCAAACAACTTTGACTTAGTAAGTCTTCAAAACAAGGATCAAGTTAGGGTCATTCAAGGCAGATTATATCAGTGTGGCGACTTACACTAGACCAGTTTGTGAAACATTCCAAGACCGTTTCAGACTGATCCGTTCTGGACTATTTTGCTCTGTTTACATGGGCATGATAAAAGCGTACCGACAATGTGCTGATCCCGAGCATTACATGAGAAAAGATGTCAGGAATGCATTTTAGTAAACATCTGCTTCAAGAACAAACACTTCACTACCCAGTAAGTACTATGCTGCTGCGGTTTTGTACTGCATGTGGCTTTTTTTTTTTATCTTAATGTGGCATTGTAGTACTGTTCTTTCTATATCATGCTGCTCCTTTAGAATGTAATGTATTTTATCAACCACTACAAGATTTCCTACACAGATTGACTTGTCAGCAAACACTTGAATTAATAATTTTGTCTCCCTTCATTCCAGTTTACAGCGATTGCTATGATAAATAGACAGGTGGAAAAACAGTGAGAAGAACAAAAATAGTGCCAAATGGGAAAGTGTCACCAGCTGACCCGTAAAATAAACACCAGGATGCTGTAAGTACGCAAACACAGCACCGGGACTGCTGGAACCGTTCCAGACCACATCATGAAGTGGTCCCGAACGTTTCCAGATCTGGAGTGGTTCAAGTACATAAAACTGAGTATAAACAGCTCGGTATGCATGGGAACCATTCTATTTTACCAGCGTAATTTGGCTTAGTATCACGAATAACTCACAAGCTAATGGACTAAACATGACAGCCAGAGAGGTAACGTTCCACAATCTGGAGCACAAGTCATTCTGGCAGACGAGCTGTCCACAGATGCACACACTATGAGTAGGTAAGCAAACAGAAAAGTCAGAATGCTTTCATCATTTCAAGCCTGCAAGCACTGCGTTTGTCCAGTTCTTTGAACATAAAAGGTTTTTACACCTGACATTGGTGTTCATTCAGAAAGTTGCAAAACACTTCCTCAAACTTATGTGAAAATGTTCCTCATGTGCAAGAAAATACTAAGAAGGTATCAACTTTTGTCTATTATCACTCAGAGAGAGAAGACATTAAATTAAAGACTGAACAAACCAAGAAGGTTCAGCATGCAAGTTATTTTCATCTTTACTTTAACTAGTTACGATGACTCTTTCAAAAGTTCCTGTCTCTCACACTGGTGCAACTAGCAAAAAATATTCTGTTCATTTCAGACACAGACAATGCACTACATGGGTTAAGCTTAAAACATGCGCATCTCAAGTGAAAGTAAGCCACAATCTGAATCAAACCTGTATCACACACTAACAAAATGTCCTTCTATTAAACTGAAGGAATTGAACTGAGGAAGGAGACATGGATGAAACTGTCAGAGCAAAAACCGGTGAAGATGACACACTCTTATTCAACTTGTGAAGTATGGTGTTACAGTTCTCTGTGATTTACAAATACTATCTAGATTCATTGAAATACAAACAGACACCACTTACAAATTCTGAATAATCTGAAACCCCTGGCTGTAGTTCTAAGAGCTGCCAAGCCCCTGTTGAGATGTAAGATTCTTGCCTTGTTCAAAACCGAGAGTATAAGTACATATCTGAGAAATCTCTTCAAAACAGAAATAAAAAGAAATCACTTCAATGCGTATATAAAATATCTATATCATTATACACCAAATCAACATCTCTGATTAATCATTACAACAAATGATCACAGTTTACACTCTGAGCTAACTCATGAATATCCACAATGTGATATCAAAATTGTTAAAACAATGTAGAGATGAATGATGCAGCTGATTCTAATATCCCAAGGTCACTGTGACCATCTACCTCGTACACTCTGTACTGAAAACAACTATCATCAGGAAAACTAAAATTCACTGTCAATATTTTCAACCATAATCAGACATACCCAAACCAACGTGCAGTGGGCTCACTGTGAAGGCTGGGATCACACAGCCATGTCTCATCCACTGTACAGATGAGTGATGAGTTTGAAAGAGTTGATCATGCTCACTCATCAACACAGCAGGTGTCCAAATTCTGAGCCTGGTTCATGTTTGAACACTTAATGTTTAAGCAAAGCAAGTACCAAGCAGTCTCACATTGTTGCAGAACACAGCATCATCTAATATCTACCACTATCATCAGCATCATATCACAATTACCAATCATCACACACTGAAAACTGTCCAGGCATCCACAAGCCCTATTGCGCGGTCCAACTAGGTATGGAGATTGGGACTGCAAACAAAGCTAAATGAATGAAAGGCAAACAAATTCTAAGAACCAAATGGACAAATAAACAAGCAGCTACACCAACAACACGAATAATCACAAGTTCTACCCAAGCCCCTCAGGGCAACAGTGATATAAATCTATGGAAAATCTGGAGAAGATAATATGAGCATTAGTGGAATAAATCTGTGGAAAATTCAGGGAAAATTACTTGGGCAAAATTCAAATAAATCTAATGAAAATCCAGAAAAGATAGTGTGGGTAATATTGAAATGAATTTAACGAAAATCCAGGGAATATCATTTTGACAATTGTAAAATAAACATGAAAAAATTGTGGGAAGATAATTAGAGCGATAGATGACATAGATCCATGGACAATTCAGGGACAATAATTTATCACCTTTCACAATATTTTTGTGTGTGGCCCTCTTCCCCATCCTGTATGTTTCAAACAAATCTAAGAACTAAACTGATACGAAGTTAAATACATAATGAGCTAAACAGACAAATAGGGAAAGCTGCCGCTGCCATGGCCAAGCTGTCCAAGACACAGTGGGAAAATAACAAGATCACCACAGTCACCAAGACAGGAGTGTACAGTGAGCATACTGAATATCCTTCTCTGTGGTGGCAAGAGCAGGACAACCTACATGCACAAAGACCACTTCAATAGCTTCCATCTACAGTGCTTGCACTGGGTCCTATGCATTTCCTGGAAGGACCGCTTGCACTGGATCCTGTGCATTTTCTGAAGGACCGCTTGCACTGGATCCTGTCCATTTCCTGAAGGACCACTTGCACTGGATCCTGTGCATTTCCTGAAGGACCACTTGCACTGGATCTTATGCATTTCCTGAAGGACCACCTGCACTGGATCCTATGCATTTCCTGGAAGGACTGCTTGCACTGGGTCCTGAGCATTTCCTGGAAGGACCACTTGCACTGGATCCTGTGCATTTCGTGGAAGGACCGTGGGCCAAACACAGACATCCTGGACCAGACTTGCATGCCAAACATGTATGCTTGTCTTCACGCAATGACAACTTCGCTGGCTTGGCCGAGTCCGCCACATGCAAGATGACAAAATCCCTAAAAATATCCCCTGCAGAGAGCCTGCTTTGGGATTCAGGCCCACTGCTGCGATATAGGGACGCTGGCAAACGTTTATGCCTGTGGTCTGCTGAGATCACTGTGGACACCTGGGAAGAGACAGCTAAAAACCGCTGTGCCTGGTGACAGGCTGTGTGTGCTGGCATCGCCACTGAAAAGGAGAAACGAACTCAACTGTGGTCAGACAGAAGAGAGAGAAGAAAAGCTGTGGCAGTAACCACCCAGCTTTAATCATCAGCTTTTCATGTGCATCAGCTATGCTGAGGGCTACCACTCAAGAATCAGCTTATTAAACCATAGCTGACATTGTTCCATATCAAACTGTGTCCTTAACCAGGCACATCCATTGTTTAATTAGACAGAAGGGGCCATACATCCACAAAAATTAACCAGTGAAAACTGCAAGAAAAAATAGAGAGACATTGTTACTATGTACATTGTATATAAATGCTCTGATTGCATGTTAAGGCCCTGTCTATACAAACGTTGGGCTGGTTTGAAGCAATCAACTAAACAGTTTTACAATATGTTACGGACATGTTCTAAACAAGTAACCATGGATACATTTCTGGTATTTTGACAATAAATTACTAATTAAAAGAAAACATACAAATTCATATTTAGAGTCAAACATTTAATTGTTCATTGTTTAACTATTTTGGATTTGAGCTAGCTCGCCTCGCTCTCCTCTCTCTCTCTCTCCTCGTTGTCAACTTGGTAAAAGGTCAGACTTGCAATCAGTCCACCAAGACATCTCTACCTGGTGGAAAAAGGGTGGACATTTTTCAGATCTTGCAGATGAACGCGAGTGCAGACTTGCCTAAACCCACTTTGTATGTAGACATATGCAGAATATCAGATAGGCATGTTACAGATCCTGTACATCATGACAATGGTTGGGTTATGGAAACATTAAAACACCAGTATACAAGTAACAGCAAGTTTGAAAAAATGGCTATTAGCAAATAACATCTACTATTGGAAAGCAGTGTGTCATCATCATTGTCATCATTATCGTCATTATTCTCTCTCTGTCTCTCTCTCTCTCTCTCTGTATCTCTATCTCTTACATACACAAAAAGAGAAAGATACATAATTAGATGTACACACATGAATGTAAACATCAATCTGAACAAACAGATCACTTTTAAATAAGAGATGGAAAGATCATCAACTGGAATGAATCTGAGTGATCATATTTGATCAACTGATCAATCAATTGTTCAGATTACATCACAAACCTCATATCTGAACAATCCATCATTCAAGTTACTGTACAAATTGCCATAAAAATTTATAAACTAATCATACGAACTCCCATATAAATCATGAATGAGTTGATATTTCCATATGTGTATACACACTTAAACTGTTTATCATAAGAACCATCACACTCAAGCTACTTATCATAAAAACTATCAAACAAACATTGCTGTGAATCCATCACAAACTTTCACGCAAGCATTACATGCAAATTATCACAACTACTGTACCATTAATAAATCTTAATTTTCTACATTTGACAACACATTTGTTCAAACTATCAGTCATACAAAGGGTCATACAAACATTCACCCAAATCTATCACACGAGTATCAAACAAGCATATGAGCTAACTACCATACAAACTCCCATATCACATAAATGGGTCCACCTTTGAACGTATGAATAAACGACTCAAACTATCTATTACAGAAACCACCATGCAAACATTTGTACTATATGTCATACAAACTGTTATAAATTACAATGAAGTAAATACAGGACAGTTACAAACAAAAAAGTCAGTTGACCATGTACACAAATTAAGTACTCAATATATATATATATATATATATATATATATATATATATATATATATATATATATATATATATATATATATATATACACTGTACTAAACAAATGATACATCATTATACTCTATGAATATATTTCATAATTTACATCACACAAGCATATTTGCTTCACTCAAAGAACACAGCTGTTCAAATGCAGAAAGGCAAAAACAAATCAATATTCTGATATGTTTGTATTTTCAGATGTACCACTAAGTAAAGGGCAACTACATGTCTTTTTGATTTACTGGAACAGCAGATAATCATCCCTTATTTCGTTATGTCTTATTCCTTGCGATTTCATTCCCCAAAGAAATCACAATTTGAACTTCATTTTAAACTTTTTCAATTAAAGTCTTACTCTCATTTCAAATTTTTTTCATTTTAACTCTTTCTCCAACACCTATTTTAAATATCAATTTCAACAACTTCTGATAATAATTTCGTAAAGGCATGTAAGCTGTCTTGAGCAAGTAGGAAACAAGCAAGCAGAATGAAAGGCATGTAAGGCAATGATCTGCAGTCACTGTAAACCATGTACAACGCACTGATGCAAAACTGGGAACTGCACAACAGGGATGACATATAACATTACGTAGATGAAAAAAACAAAAACAAATTGGAAACCTCAAGAATTTGTGATGCTTCACAAGAGTGGCAATTTCAAAGATTGCAACAATTACAGAACCACTGCCTTAATCAGTCATGTCAGTAAGACCCTGCTCATAATTATTCTCAACAGATTGACGCCCAAGATAGAAGAAAAAGTTTAGAAAGTGGTTTGAGACACAAGGTGACAGACCAAGTCTTTACTGTTGGACTGATAATATTAAATAACTTCCTGACAGCCTTCACTATATAAGTAGAAAGTGCTCAGTAATGTTTATAAATGGTCTCCATTATTAACTTGTTTTTCAGTGAAATATTGGAGACAAGACCTCTGTGAAGATGAGGGCCAATACCCTAACGTGGGTCCTGTGGTGCATGGAATTCCTGTGCTCTAAAGCAAACTGAAAATGAAACTGTCTGTGGTTGTTGAAGTCCCTGGTTGATGCGAATGAAGCAATGAATCAAAAAGACCGAAGAGATTAAATAAATCAGCTACTTCCATTTTTCAGACACACCACAGAAAATAGTGTTGCCGAATACCACAAAACTAACACTAAACGACACATTGCAGAACAGCGAGCAAACATGGTAAACCAACTGCCAAAAAGGCATCAAAAACTTCAAGCTGTAATCAAATGATTTGTACAGTTCAAGAGGATGTTGTGCATGACTGAAGATGGCGCCATCCAAAGTATTAGTGCTTTTTTTTCGTCAATACAGTGACCATGTTCCACACAAAGGTCTGAAATACATTTAAACCTACTTCCAGTCTTTCACACATTTTGCAGTCTAGCAATTAAAGCAAAAGTGCCAGATTCAAAGCCTAGTTGGACATATTTTATAATGCTGAACATGGCAAAAGTCATACTTGCTTCAAGGTGCTAACATAATAAAGTGAGGACTGACTATGCCACAGAGTAACAATGATTTAAACCATCTTCTTTGTCTTTGCTACAAAGTTCCTTCAAGATGCTAAGTTTTTGACCTGCTTGTTTGAAAAGGAAATGATTACGGAATGTTCACTACTCTGCCCCTTGCTTGGCTAATTGTTTAAATTATAAACTAGATATATGTCCTCCAAGATCAAACCACAAAGAGATACATCATAAAAGAAAGTATGAAAAAAAGTCTATCAGATGCCTTTGAAGTGATCAAAACCCAATCATCCTGTATTACTGTTCTAGTATGAAATATCAAATTTTTCTCAACCTTCTTTTGCCAGCATCCTGCACTGAAAAGCTACTCTCATTATTCTTGCTTAGATGGAGTAGATATGGAAAAAAATTGCCCAAGTCCAGTGAATCACTCTTGAACAAACTCCAAACTCTCTTCCAGTCTAATGAACAGGGCAAAAAAGGAGATCAGTTTAAAGAAACAGAGGGGGAACTCAGCACAGGTTAAGAACAAGTGGTAAATACTCTTGATCAAAACAGAGAAACACCAAGAAAAGGTACAGAAACTGTGAACCGAGGATTATGACTGGGCACACAAAGAAAGACTTACATTTCTCAACCACCTGGTCAAATATTTTGCAGTTAGTACAGCCTCTCGCATTAGCTGAGCTTATGCACTTGAAAGATATGGTAAATTCTTATTAAATATTATTTAATCAAAAAACACAGTGAATGATCACAACTGTCCCAAAGTAAGGAAGCTGACCACATTAAGTGAGCACAGTCTTCTACAGGGTAAACTTTAACAACAAGAGTGCTACATGATCCAAACTACCTCAAGACACGATACTACTCTATCCATCGTCCAGGCCGAAGCACTGCTTTGCAAAACCAGGCCAACTGTCAAACTCCCTGGGCAAACAATAATGCAAACAAGAAATAGCGAGTAAAGAGCTGTCTCCAACTCTGTTCAAAATTCTGGATTGATCTTTGCTTGAACTTGAAAGAATGCGACAACAAAAAATTAGAGGTATTATGAAACGTAATCTCAGGTGACCACTTTCAGTTCTTTTCCTCAATTCTGTTCATGTGTTGTCAAACTGTTTTGTTTCTTTTCAAATACATGTACCAAGAATATTTTCCACCTTTTCCATAAATATCTATTTGACTGAACTTCTACTTTGAAAGTTTTTAATGCACCGGGAATATTAAAGCCACTATGCTCCAGACGATGATGATATCATTTCTATTCAAATGATAATCCGTGTAAACATTACATTCATCTCATCATTGTCATAGTATTAACACACTAAAAAACAACGATTATTCAGCCAAAATAGTCACAAAATCTGCTTCGGTGTTTTTCTGGTATTAAAATTCACAAGGAAAATGTCGAAGCAGATTCCATGAATACATATTTTTTGAATGACTAAGTATGACAGAATCAAATATCTGTCTAGCCTCTCACAGTAGGGAGGGTAAGAGGATAAAGGGGGCACACAGTTGCCTGACAAATGTGATAATCGAGTGGTTAGAAAACTGGTCTTCCATTTGAAAGATCTGGATTCGAACATGCTTGGCATCAGCCTGGCGAGTAAAGACTGGAGATGTTTTCGATTTCTCTGATCACTATATGTGCAGACCCCATCATGTGTATGCACATACATAGCATCAAATGTGCACTTTAAAAGATTCTATAAACCAAGTCAGTGTCCAGTAGTTTATGAAAACATGAAAAACCCAGACTCGGTGTATACCTCCCTGGAACTGGAGTATAACTGTTGATGAAAAAAAACACGCAATACACATAAAACATAGAATTTGTTGATAAAAAAAAAAGGTGTCATACACATAAAACATAAGATGATGTGTATCTGATATTAAAAAAAAAAGGTGTCATACACATAAAACATAGATGATGTTGATAAAAAAAGAGGTGTCATACACATAAAACATAGATGATGTGAATGTTGATATAAAAAAAAAAACAGTGATACATATAAAACAAGGACGTTGTTTATAAAGAAAAAAAAACGTCATACACATAAACCAGACATCAGACATTGTTGATAAAAAGAAAAAAAATCATACATATAAAACATAGATGTTGATAAAAAAAAAACATCATACACATTAACATGTTGATAAAAAAAACTGTGATACACATAAAACATGGACATTGTTGATAAAAAAAAAAAAACCCATCAAACACATAAAACATAGATGCATATTTGAGTGCATGTGAGAGTTGCAGTCCGTGAATGCTGAATGCACAAGAAAAAAAAGACAGTTACCAATGCTGATGTGACAGTTTTAGCCTCAACAAAATATTTAAAAACAATGGCAACACTTTTTCTTTACATTTCAAGTACACAAGACAATTAACCACATTAAATAACACAAACAAAATGCTGTCCAAAAGGTCGACAGTTGATGTCATTATCACAGTTACGTGTGGTTCACAATCATCACCTGAACAATACTCATATTGGAAAGCAATCACTTCAACTATACTCTTCATCGGTGAATCTGTAGAGCAGACAATTCAACAACATTACCATGATATCTTGAACACTGGTAAGCACATGGAACAATCATACACTACATCAACAAAGCTGATTTCTGAAGTCTGGCATGCTTTGTGTGGGTTGTTAAAAGTAGAGAAAATGAAAGCAAGCAGAAACAGAAGCAAAATGCTCAAATGCTTCTATGTTTATGGTTGTTGAGGATTGTTTTTTTTCTTTCATTCTAGTGGATTTTAAATTCTCATACTGAACTCTGACACTATAATCATGAATTTAAAGATTCATTTTACACAATCTTGACATTAATCTCAACTGATATCTTTAATATTTTTTCTTTCCATCACTTGTTTCATCTTATACAAGTTAATATTGTTTTCATGTAACCTTTTACAAAACTTTAAATTTTCTGTTGCATTAGCGGCATTTCTTTCATGCCACGCATTTTAAGTCTTAGATAAACAACTACTATCAGATTCTTCCACTCACTGTTATACACTGAGTCTACAATGACCTATCAAAATCAGATCATAGTGAAAACACCTTCTAGAGGAGTCTCTCCATTGCTGCTGTGTTGCTCCAGTGGTGTTCAAAATATGTCTGATTAAACACAACGCACGATAGAACATACTGATCTCTAAATCACTATGCCAAAGTTACTACACATGAAGCACATCTAACAAATTTCTTAAATCTTTTTGATTGCAAGTCATCTTTTAATCATGTTACTTTGAATATCAAGGAACAAACATGTAAATGCAAGTTCATATTGACAAAGCCTTCAGGCCTTTCAATGTATCCAACAGCAAAAGAAAAACAAAAAAACATGGCATTAAAACAGAAACACATAAAGTTTAGCAAGCATATGGACATAAACAACATTAAAAAGAATACCACGGCAATAAGTACAAGATACTCATCGCTACAAAGACCAAAAAACATAAGTCACTAACTAAAGCAACATTTGGACGGAAAAACTCCTCAAAATCCTCAAAGAAATAAATAAATGTTGCTGCTCATTGTACAACAAATTTACAAGCTATCTGTCTTATTTACAAGGTTCCCAACATTTTCAATAACAACATAATTCATACCCATCTCATCACAATCACTTAAAACACTTTAGTATTTCCTCAAAGTTATATCACTTTAAAAATTTCGTAAACGTTGTATCACTTTATCAATGAATCAAGCAACTTGATAACACTGAATTGTTTTCTGAATTAGTTTAAAAAGAACAAATTCAAGAGACCACTTGAAACATTTCAAATATTTCTTGAAAAAAATTAATGTTACACATCACTTTATCAGTAGATCAGGTAACTTGATGACACTGATTTGTTTTCACAAATAATTATAAAGATGAAAACAAACACAATGAGGCAATAAATGGTCCTTCAAATCTATCATCATATCAGCTCCATGAGTCATCTGCTAGCCAATGCACAGATTTCAAAATCTATTGACATATCAAATCCATGGACCACTATAATAGACAGTTTTCTGTTTCCTCAAACAGTCCAAAACAAAGAAGGCATTTCCACTACAGTGTTAAACAAGTAACATATAGAGGTTTGACACAAAAGTGTCAGTCAAATAATGAGCATGTCCAAGAGACTGATACATAATTGATATGGATCTTTTCGTTTGGCACTAACTGAAGAACAGACAACTTTTGGGGTTATTTCAGTATACACAACAGTATAGACAGCACTTGAAAAGATAATAATATATATCCACACCAAATGTGCAGAAGCAGAAACTAGAAATACACAAATTATTAGAAGCGAAGAGCTAAAAGAACAAACCAGGGCACCATCAGACATACTGAATCAAGCATGATACATATGTTTAATAAAGATGGACAAGCACACTAACAGTCTCCATTTTATGACTATCCCCTTTTGTGACTATGTGATTGATGCCTTTTCCCATGTTCTTGAAAATTCTTGAATGTCACTCAAATTTACAAAGTCAGGAGTCTTGTCGTAGAGAAACATTTTACAAAGATCACTTTTCACTATAAGCAGTCAAAATATGTTCACTTGTGTATTTACTGTTTTGCAAAAAAAGACTTACGCCTACATAAACTCACTTACATGTGACTCATAATTCCTCGGGAAAAAAAATCCACAAATAAACAAGAAATCCTTGCTAGTGCATTTTATCACATAAACATGCAAATGTGCATGTACAAATATTCACACACACACATACACGCACGCGCACACAGACACACGCTTACACGCACGCACACATGCCTGTGCTGCTCACGCATGCACACGCACACAGACACACACAGAACTCATCTGCAATTGATCTGAAATAATCAATTATGTACAGGCATAAAAAAAACAGAATAAGAAAACATAGACATCACGGTGCAAGTTGTATAAGTTGCATGTTATGGTGCGGGGCAAGTAGCTGCCTCTGCAAACACCTCAAGAGACCCGAAGTGTGCTGGAAGATGAAATCGATGATGATATCGTCGATGTTGGGTCGTTCGTCTCTGCCCTCATCATAACACTGTACACAGCCGAGACTGAAAAAACAAAAACAAAAATGTTGAGACTGAAGAAACAAAAACAGAAATGAGATAAGTATTAAGAAAATAAGTTGGTTCCTTACCTTCACATCTATGCTGCTGAAAATCTTGGTATTTTAATTGCAGGAATAAAATCATTTGTCAATAAGAAAAACATAAGCATACTTACCGGCAGACGAATTACAATAGTGCACTGTTCTGTATCACAGTGTTTCAAATAAAAAGGTCAAATGTAACACTACGAAAACAAACAAAAAAGGATAAAAATATAGAAAACACAAATAAAAGGAGCTTCATGGATGCATGTACCTACCAAAAAAAAAAACAATATAAAAACAAATTGGAGGATTATGATCACAAAGTATCTTAAGAATTAAAAAAATAACAAGTTCTGTGAGATTGTCATATGGCCATAAATTAACGATAAAAATGCTAATGACCATTTATACAGTCCCTGATCTCACAGGTGCCCAAAGTACTTCACAAAAACAGAAGCAACGGAGGAAGACATACTTAGAGCTTTAAAAGGTTTGTGTCCTATAGCACTATAGTACTACAGGGATTTGAATCAATATATAATCATCACATACGCTGTGAACAAAAAAACAAAAGTGGAATGCTGAATCAGCACAATACAGCGTTCATAAAAAATACTTTATTTCAATTGTGGGACACAATTCCCACATACTCTCATACATATGAGAGTGGGCTTTGATGTGTATGGACAGTTTTTCTTTATCACTCGGGCAGTCATACTCTATTTTCCATGGTGTGTATGCTGTGTGTTTTCCTGTATCTACAATGCACCAAATGTTCACGTGGATTACAGAATCTTCAACATGCAAATTTTATGTTCTGTGTGCATACATATGTGAATGGGGTTCAGGCACTAGCAGGTCTGCACTTGTGTTGACTTGGGAGATCAAAATTAAAATCTACACCTTTTACCCTGGTCCTGGAAAAACCTGATACCACCAGAAAACTACTAGCAGACATCAACAAGAGAAGACTCAAATACACTGGCCATGTGTCACGCAGCAAAAACACAGACCTCATGGCAACCATCTTTCAAGGAAAAACAGAGGCAAAAAGGAAGAAAGGCAGACCTCAAATCTCATACACTGAGAACATAACAAACACCAGTGGCCTAAATATTCAAGAAATTGTCCACAAAAGTCAAGACAGAGAGGCCTGGAGGGAGGTGGTGGTGTCAAGATGTGCAGTGGCCAACACCAAACCCAGTAACGCCAACATGTGAGACAGTTGAGACCTTTTACCCACCAGGGGTACCCAAGCAGGCTCAAACCCTGACCTCCCAACTGGAAGATCAATGTCCTAACCACCTGACTATCACACCTGTCATAGAAAAGATAGAATATTCAGTTACACTTTACCTTCTTTTTAGGTTTTTCTTCATTCTTCTTGCCATCTTCGTCTTTTCCTTCATCATTCTCATTCTCGTCTTTCTTGTCTTCGTCCTCGTCTTCATCTTTGCCACCCTTCTTCTTCTTCTTCTTGTCCTTCTCCTTACCTTTCTTTTTGTCCTGAAACAACATATTCATAACTAAATATCTCAGAACACAAATGCACAGTAATGCAACAATATATATTAACAAAATTTCACATTGCAGAACACATGCACATCAATGTAATAACATACATTAACACATCTGCATTCTGCAGAATACACATGTGCACTGATGTAATAAGCTACATTGACATATTATAACACTGCAGAACACATATGGGCATTCATGTAATAAAATACATTAACACATTTTGGCACTGCAGAACACATATGCACATTCATGTAATAATGTATATCAACACATCTTCACATTGCAAAACACATATGCACATTTGTGTTATACACTAACATATTTTGACACAGCATAACACATGTGTGTGAATGTAATAATATATGTTAACACATTTTCCTACTGCAGAACACATACGTGCATGAACATAATAATACTATTATACATTAACACATTTTCACATTGCAGACCAAGATCTCGTTCCTCATTCATGAATGCAAACTGCAGAACAATATCCTCTTTTAGCATAATGTTCTGGTTTTGTTGGATTTCTACAGAAACACAGTAAGCTTCTGTTCATTGTGTTGGCCAAGTTTAATTCTACAGAGGAGAGCACTCATTTCCTCTTGTGTTCTCTTTGCTCTCAAAATGACATTACAAGTAATGGGGACAACTGTATTAATGTCACCTAAATTGTTAGAACACTTTTATCAAATATTAAAGGGAGGGCAATGTGGAACTCTTGAAGGATCCATATGTAGGATTGAAGCCTAATATAATACTTACAGCTTTTCTAAGTCCAATCATGTTGCAACTGATGTACCTAAGAGAGAGAGAGAAAGATGGTGTGTGTGTGTGCGGTGTGTGTGTGTGTGTGTGTGTGTGTGTGTGTGTGTGTGTGTGTGTGTGTGTGTGTGTGTGTGTATGTGTGTGTGTGTGTGTGTGTGTGTGTGTGTGTGTGTGTGTGTGTGTGTGTGTGTGTGTGTGTGTAGTGTGTGTGTGTGTGAGAGTGTGTGTGAGAGTGTGTGTATGTGTAAGTGTGTGTGAGTTTGTATAAAAGATGTTTCTTTGTCAAATGATGAACACTTTTTTTCTTCCTTGTATATTCTTTGTGGACTTGTGCTTCTTTTACCTACTACTGAAATCATGCTATTCTTGATAACTGACTAAGTTTATACTGCATTAATGTATGTACCTCACTAACTTTTTTAATTTATTGATTTATTCCCATGCAAAACACAATGAGCATGTTTTCACAAAGACTATTTCCATTATACAAACAGAATTATTAAATACATTTTACTAAATTATTATTTCCTTCTAGATATGACAAAAATAAAAACATTTATTTCAATCCCTTCAAGAAACAACCATTTTGTACTGTACCTACCTTATCTCTACTACTATCTTAGTTAATGCTATTTGTATTGCATTTCAAGTTTTATCTCGACAGAATTATCCACATGACATGCTGGCTGCTTTTCTGAAGACAGAGCATCACCATAGTATAATAACCCTTTCTGACACTAGCATACATCCTTTTCCAATTTGTTTACAGTACAACATTGAGCTGAAAATTCTTTTACATGCACTAAGTGCTTGCTGCTCAATGAATCTCAGTTTTTTTAATGTTGTCCAAAAGAAGTAAGTAAAGGATTCTCATCTGTACCTCCTTCTTCTATGTTGTAGAAAACATATGGACTGAAGGGGTAAAATACAATAAGCAATTCCAAACTGTACAACCTCCGTCTAGATTCTTTATTTCTAATGCATGAATTTGAATTGACTTTTAATTTTAATTTGTTCATGAGGGATTCTTCACACTCAAGACAGTTCCATATGCGCTCCACTTAAATCTGCCAGTGATGATCAGGCAGACTTTTCTAACATATGCAAAATCCCTATGCACTGGCAAGGTCTTGCACTGGAAGCAAAGAGGGAGAGAAGGAATGGGACTTTATGACATTAGGTGATATGACCAGAATGCCTCAAGATGGGCAAGAAATAGGCCAATCTTCACGCTGCAAGCTGGTATTGAACCTAAGACATTGTTCATCAGATCTTGAGTACTCAGCTCTATGAACTGAGCAAGCTAACCCACTTTTTAAAAAAAATCCAAAAAAAAGCTGTGGCCTGCCTCATGATAATTGTGGCCCCTCTTCTGAGGATCAAATCCATGACCCATGCATGAACAACACTAAAGCATTTTCTCCTTACCTTATCCTTGTCCTTTTCTTCATCTTCCTCCTCCTCTTCTTCATCCTCTTTGTCTTTATCTTTCTTTCCTTTCTTCTTCTTTTTATCTTCTTTCTCCTTGTCTTTTTTCTTGTCCTTTCCTGAAATAATATGTCAGAGAAAGATATGATCAATAAAATATGTCAGACATATATCTGGTCAGTTGTTTTAATTGTTATTTTTGTTTAAAGCCCAGCCAACTGCACTGAGCCATATCAGGGCTATAACCATTTCTGAGCATACACAATACTTCACTGGGGGAAAATTGTGAATATAATCTAAGGACATGCCCTTGGCACTGACCATTCCATTCAACTTATCAGCCAAGGGGTTTAAAAGTACAAACCTGAATACAAACTTATACATAACTAAGGACACTAAAACATATATAATAACGGGCCTAAATTACCTAAAATTGCTTCTGCATATCACATGTCTCTAGAGCTAAAAATGTATTCAATAAATGTACTAAATTATCATGCTGAACAGAAAGCATGCAAAGCATTATAAAACACATACAGATAAATGGACCAGCAAGGCAGAAAATGATATGAACAGATGACAGAAAACAAAGGAACCAGGTAGAAACAAAGAGAGTGACAGAAAAAGGAAACATCTAGCACAGAATTTCCAGAAAGTGGGAATACTATTTATAATGAAAGAGCCTCCAGCATCCCCATGGGGGAAAAAGACGATGATGGCAAGAAGAACGAAGAAAAACCTATAAAGAACGTAAAGTGTGACTGAAGATTCTATCTTTTCTATAACAGATGTGATAGGTGGTTAAGACACTGCTCTTCCAAAGTCAAACAAATATAGTACTAAAATAAGTCAGACAAATACTGTCAATGAGACGAGTCAAATATGGTCAATAAAATAAATAAGTCAAATAAGGTCAATAAAATAAGTAAGAAAAATACAGTCAATCTGCTTTCCAATAGATGAGGACACTGTTAGAATATATTATAAGCCGTCAGATAAATATGCTCAACCTGTTTTCCAGTACACAAAAGGTTTTATCAAAATAAATTATGATCTTGAATGAGTGTCAAACTTTTTTCAAATATATACACAGATCTGAGATTTCCTGGAAGCCATGTAGACGTGGCCACTTAGAATCATGTTGGGCTACCTCAATTTAAAGTCTTGGTGGCCCAGCTGGCAAACCAAAAATATTTGGACCACAATAAGGAAACATGACTGAGCTCACTGCAAATTCTGTTGGTCTACCTCTATTTCCCTGAATGATAGCCTGGCTGGCTATCACATGTTAGTGGGGAAAATCTAAGCCCTGTATACAACACAATGACCAAAAAAACTAATCACATACATTGATAAAGAGGAGAGAAATCTGTCCTCACATGCATGAGCATGTGCAAGCATGCACACACACACACACACACACACACACACACACACACACACACACACAACCACATGCACATGCGCACATGCAGGCACGCACACACACAACCATCTGATCAACAAGAAACAATTTTCTTTTTCTTCTCAAAAGAGGATATTGAAAAAGAAAGCACTACCAGGAAAGAAATGAAAAGTAAATGAAAGAGAAAAGAGAACAAAAGAGAGCAAGAAAGTACAGAAATAATGAAAGAAAGAAAAAGTAAAAAACAAAAAAAAATGACAGCAGAAAAGACAGCAAAAATGAAATTCGAAAGGTTAAAAAAAAAAAAGAAAATTAAGAAAGGCTGAGAGAAACGAAACAAGGAGAAAGAAAAGAAATATAATTCTAAAAAAAATTCTGCAAAGAAAGAAACACAAATGTTACCTTTCTTTGCCTTGTCTTTGTCTTCTTTCTCCTCATCCTTGTCCTCGTCTTCCTCCTCCTCCTCATCTTCTTCGTCTTCTTCACCCTTCTTCCCTTTCTTTTTCTTGTCTTTGTCTTTCTTTTTGTCCTTCTTATCTTTCTTTTTCTCTTCCTTTTTGTCCTTTTTATCTGAAAACACATGTTCATATATCCATGCACACAATTACACACAGGTGCTAATACATGCATGCACATTATAAATATACCCACATATATATGCAAGTGCCCAAATACACACATACACTAACACATGCATGTCCACACACACATAAGTACCCACATACTCGTGTGCCTATGTGTTTCTCGCATACACGCATGCACACATGTGCTGATGCATGCATGCGCATGCACACACACACGCATGCTTGCACGCACACACACACACACATGGCAACACCACACAAAAATATGACCAAGCACAGAATATCCAGACTAAAGAGAAAATCTTTAATTTTTGAGTTTTTGACTGACCTTAAACTTTAAAGTCTATAAACTTAACACACAAAAAGCAGAATTAATTCATCTATCACAGAAAAAAAAGACTGTCAGGGACCAATTACAATAATAAGGTACCAAATCTTGATATAAGAATCCATCCAAAGCACGCACTCTCATCATTCACCAAAGCAGTCACCCAATATCGACCAAAACTCCAAGATACAAAGCACATGCAAACTGGGTAGAGGAAGGACAGGAGGGGAGTGGGGGCAAAAGGCTGGAGATGAAGAGAGAGAAATAACTGCGGGACAAAAAGGTATGTCTTCAAGTTAGACTCGAAGGAGGGCAAAGTATGTGACAGTCAAACAGACAGAGGGTGGGACTGAGCCAACTGAAAAAAAGAGGAAATAAAGGAGAGTCCAGTGGCATACTTCCCTGGAAATTTTGTAAAAGTTTAATTGAAAATTGTGCAGTCTGGTGCATTCTGAAGCATGCAAACAGGCATAACTCTGTTATTCTATGACTACAACTTATGAAATAGATTCAACTTTCACTAGGCCTAGGAACTTTGTCTTTACATCACGTCACTTTTTACTAGATGATTTCGGATCTATTATTCATGTGAATGCAACATACATGGACATGTCAAAAATGTAAAAACCAACCTCAAAAAAACATCAGAACTTGCAGAAACCGTGATGGGTGGCTTGCAATGTGCCGACTGTGTGGTGTGGTTTGTTGAGCGTACATGATTATAAAGGTAATCTTCTGGAGTAGTCGAGTAGTTCAACTTTTACTGTTTCTCTGCTTATGCAAATTTATTGTTATGTGACAGAGGAGGCAATAAGCAAGCCATGGAGTTTTAACTTTCCTTCAGATTCCACTGAAAGTTTCTTCTGCTACAGCATGCATTGTGGATCAAACCCACCTCCACATATTTTTCATTTCCTTTTCCTGAAAAGTTTCTCCATGCTCAACAACATCCCACATCACTGCAACCATTTTGTCTTCAAACTATCTGTTCGAATAATGTTCACTGATGCTATAAGTAAATAAGTAATGAACTGTTTGCAGATGGAATGATTCACAGACAAAATCACTTTCTATACAGATGTTGAAATCTGTCGAATCTGTCAAATGGAGAACCTCTTTTGTCTCTTTTAAGTCTCCTTGCTGTTCTTTATTTTGACCTTTGCAAGTGAAACAACTCTTCTTTTGCTCTCTTGGAACTATGATAGTATATCCACATTTGTCTTACTTTACTAATCTATTACAGTGTTCTTGTTAGACATGTTTGAATGGTGCAAATCTGTTTGTGACATGGGGAGAAACACACTCATAATACACTCAAGTTTTGAAAAGTAGAAATTTTTAATAAAAAGATCTGCTTTTTAGGGTGCTTTCAGTAATAATATAAACTTCAGGAAACTGAAGCTTACACATGTTAAATGAAATAAGTAAAGATCTCAGTTGACCTACCAGTGAGCCTATCCAACTATTTTCAGCCATAACTACAAATGGCTGGCTGCACCTTAGCCAGGTTTTCCCATGCAGCATCACAATTATATCTACTGCTAAAAACGGAAGCATTTACTATGACAGAAGCCAGAAAAAATACCAAAAAAATAAGAACGCGTACTTAATACAACCAAACAAGACAGGCGCAAATCCTCTGCCAACCGGCCTTTGTCAAGCGTAAGGTCACAACCAAACAAACACCAGATACATCTTACGCTTGACAAAGGCCAATTGGCCGAAGATTTGTGCCTGTCTTGTTTGGTTGTATTAAAGTACGCGTTCTTATTCTTTTTTCATGTTTTTTTTCTGGTTCCTGTTTGCTTGAACGCGGGCAGACACACTTATTTTGGATTTCGCATTTACTATGACAGACATCAGCCTGAATGTTTTCAATCAATTACAGGTTTTCAAATAAGAAAACTCAAAGTTTATGGAAAGCCGTTCTTGTGATGAAAAAGCTCAGTGCTGGTGTGACAGAATGCATTGTGCCATATGTTTCTTCATCAAAAGAAAGGGAGATTGTTGATTCTGCTTAATTATTTTGGAAAAAGAAAAGGAGAGAGTTGGGATGGTTCATCTTTATTTTTCACAAACATTCACCACATACCTTTCTTTTTCTTGTATTTTCCTTTCTCTTCATCTTTCTCCTTTTCTGTTTCATCCTCTTCTGCAGACTTTTCTTCTTCCTCTTCCTCCTCTTCTTTGTCCTCTTCCTCCTCTTCTTTGTCCTCCTCCTGCCTGGGTACTGGTACAGGTGCTTTCTTCAGCTGTAGTGAAAATGAAATGTAGTTATAACTGTCTTGATTCCTCCATGATAATTTGATGGACAAAATAGGAGAATGTCATCATTTTTCATCTTAGACATGAAAGAGGAGTGATTATTTCATAAATACAATTTAAATTCTAATGGAAATGAAGTATAAACAACAGCTAGGGTGAGAGAAATTAACAAACGGAATGGAAATTAATACTTACTGATACAAATGAGAAGGCTAAACATGAGCTACTGAATATTAAAACACTAAAACAAACATATGCCCAAGTACACATACATCCATACTAACATACATACAAACGCTTAGGCACACAGAAATCATACATAATAATCACACAGATGTGTCTCTCTCTCTCTCACACACACACACACACACACACACACACACACTCTCTCTCTCCCTCTCAAATACAGATTAACAACAGACATTTCTGCACTAATAACCTAACTAAATCATTCTCTTACCATACAACTTCATCCTATACTAATAACCTGCAATTTCAAACAAGTAACCTTTACAGAACCTAACATCATCTTTATCACTGCTGATTACAATTGATAAATTAGAGCATAGTTTGCATACACTGTTCATTTTCTTGACAGACTGAACTAACAGTAGCATGAACCAGAAAAAACATGAAAAAAGAATGAAGGCCAGTTGGCTGAAATTTTGCTCCTGTCATGTCTTGTATTAAATACGCGTTCTTATTCTTTTTTCGTGTTTTTTCTGGTTCCTGTTTGTTTGAACGCGGGCAGTCACACTTGTTTTGGATTTTGTATAACAGTAGCAGGTAGAAAGAAACTCTAGGGAGAGCTAGACAACAGAAGGTCTTCAGAGAAGTAACCCCCTTTAGACAAGTGTTTCGGCCCTGAATTCCTTACACTCTCGGGGGGCCGGGCCACATCCAGGTCATGACTCCTGGATGCCCTTCTGCTGTTGTCTATTTTTTTTTTTTTCCACGCCGGGGATCGAACCTGGGCGATTCTGCGCTTCAGAACTGCGGTACGCGGTTTTACCAATGTGCTAACGGGGCACACATCATCTGTAGGGAATTTAATCCTTATGAAGTTCACTTTTTTGGTTCCTCCTTGCCCAGATCCAGCTTGAGCTCCTTTCTGCTGCCTCTGCCATCGCTTTAAGGGCTCTAGTCCTCTTCTTCCCAGAAATGGCGAGTTGTTTCATGAGATCATAAGCGGAGGTGCCCACAAACCCTCTTGCCCCGACCTCTATGGCGAAGATTTTGACCCGCAGACCTGCTTTCTTCAGGGTGCTGGCAAGACCGGCGTATTTTTCGGTCTTGTAGATATGTGCTTCTTCCATTCTGCTTTCGTATGGCACAGTGAGTTCTATCAGAATCACTTGTTTCGAGGAGTCAGAGTGGAGAGCGATGTCTGGTCTCATGCCTGTCTTGCTGATGACATCTGGGTAATTTCTCCACTCTGGGAGGTCTGCTGTACACTCCCAGTCGACTGCTCCATCCAGAAGACCCTTTGGCAATGTGCTGGTTGTCATAGCCCTTTCGGGCCAGACCTGTTTCCCTCCTGCTTTGTAGAACGTTGTCATAGCAATTGGTGCGTTTGGGGTCATGGTTTTTTCGCTAACCACATCTGTGATCACTTTCAGAACTTGGTTGTGCCTCCATGTATACCTTCCTTGGGCTAGCGCTACTTTGCAAGAGCTTAGGACATGTTCCACTGTTTGTTTCTTCTGACAGAGCGGACATGCTGGGTCGTCTGCTTTCCCCCATTTCACTAAGTTTGCATTCGAGGGGAGCAGGTCATATACAGATCTGAGGAGGAAGCTTATCCTTAGAGGAGCCATGTGCCACATATCGTTCCAGCTGAGACTTCTTTGGAGTGCACTGTCCCATGTTGTCCATTGCCCCTGTTGACCTTGCTGGACTGCCTTCTGCACTCTTTTGACATCTTCTTCTTCCTTCAACTCCTGTATGACCATGTCTCTTTTTTCCTTCCCTTTGGCTTTGGACCACCACTGCATTTTTGTTGCTCCCAGTCCCTGTCTGTTGGTTTGCGTGTGTCCAATTATTTCTTTGATGCTGAGGTTTCTCTTGGCATTGTTTACAGCCTCTTGGACTTTCCACTTTCTGCCAGTTCTCAGCTTTGGATGAACTGCTCTCACGATATTGTCCTCCGATTCCTCCAGCATGCTCAACAGTCTTGCTTTTCCAACTTTGTATTCCTCCACTATGGATTTCAGAGGTAGCTTCAGCATTGCTTGACGACAGTAGAATGCAACATCAGTGAGACCAGGTGGGACACCGAGCCATTTTCTTGTGTATTTGTTGATTTTGGCTTCCATTGCTTCGACTGTGCTGGTGCAAATGTCATAGATTAGCAGTGGCCACAGCAGCTTTGGTATCAGCATGAACTGTAGACACCAGACTTTGTATTTGCCTGGCAGTCCGCAGTTATCTATTTTCTTCAGGCCTTCTTCTGCTGTTTGCTTGGTTTCACATCCCCTTTGTGTGTCTTTCAGGGAGTCATCATACCATCTTCCGAGACTTTTTACTGGCTCTTCTGTGACAGTGGGGATGGCTTGGTTGGCTACCATGAATTTGACTGAATCTGCCACTTTTCCTTTTCGCAGTGAGAGACTTCGGGATTTCTTAGGTTTGAACCTCATTCTTGAAGAGGCCACCAGCTCATCCAGCTGCTTTAAGATTTGGTGTGTCTCTTCCTCATCCGTGGACAAGACTGTTGTGTCATCCATGAAAGCTTTCAGAGGAGGCATCTGGTATCCATCTCCCAGATTCACTGGACCTGGACTCTTCATTGCAGCTTTCAAGATGACTTCCATTGCCAACACGAACAGTATGGGAGAGATTGCACAGCCCATTGCAATGCCCACCTCTAGGTCTATCCAGTCCGTGGTGTATTCTTTGGTAGAGAACCGCATTGAGAACCCTTGGAAATACTTCCTCAGCATTGTTCGGATGTTTTCTGGGATGTGATACATTTCAAGAGCCAGCTGGATCATATCGTGTGGAACTGATCCATATGCATTCACCAGATCAAGCCAAACTACGTCAATGTCTCTCTTCTCTGTTCTTGCTTTTTGGATGGCATCCCAAATCAACGTGGCATGTTCCAAGCATCCAGGCATTCCTGGTATGCCTCCCTTTTGGACTGACATATCCAGATACTTGTTTTCAGTCAGGTATTTTGTCAATCTTGCTGCCATAACAGAGAAGAAGATTTTCCCCTCGACGTTCAGAAGTGATATTGGCCTGAACTGATTGATGCTGCTGGAGTTCTGCTCCTTCGGAATGTACACTCCTTCAGCTCTCATCCATTGGTCGCTGATCTTCTGGTTCCTCCATGCTGATCGAATCATCTTGTGGAGCCACTCGAGCACTTTTGGGCATTTCTTGTAGAGCAGGTATGGTATTCCGTTTGGTCCAGGTGCTGACTTGGCTCTGGCTTTCTTTACTACGCTCTTCACTTCATCCAGTGTTGGTGGTTTGTTATTGAATTTTCCTTCTGGCGCTGCAGGCCAAACCAGATTTTGGATTTCAAGTGGTGCCTCGCGCTGAGAATCGGAATATGTTTCCCTGAGATGCTGCTCTAGGGTTTCCTTGCCCACTGTGAGAGTCCCTGATTTGGGTTGTTCAAACAGCTTTCTTGCAAAGTCAAAGGGATCTTTGAAGAAACGATCTTGAGTCTTCTTCTTTTTGCTCTTTCTTCGCCTTGCTGATTCCACTTTGCTGAGAGCATTGTGTTTGGCCCTCAGATCTTTCCAGAGTTCCAGGAGCCCTTGCTTCTCGAATTCTGAGGCAGTTTTCATTCGCTTTTTAAGCTTCCTTTTCTCCCTCCGGATGCTCTCCATCTGCTGCTGTCTTCTGGATTTCTGGGGAGGCGTTTTTGTCTTTGGCTGCTTCACTCCATAAGTGTCCCTGCAGATAGAGTATATGATGTCTCCGTATGTGTCAAGTTTGTGTTCCAGCGTACTGTTCCCTATTAGCGCATTCAGCTTAAGGACAAGTTCCTCATCTAATTTCTCCCATTGTTCTTTTGCACCGGCAGGCGGCAAATTGAGTTTTCCACGTTTGGCGTTAAGAGCTTGTGCAAAATCCGCATCAGAACCGTCAGCGTGGATGTCCTTGGCACTATGGTTTAATTCCTGGCCTTGGTCATCCAACGTCTCACCTGCTATCGCAGTGCGCTGCTGCTGGTTCGTATGTGTCTTCAAACAGCCCATTTTTGTCCTGTGGATCTTCATGCCGCGTTTGGTGGTGAATCTCCTTCCACACGCACACGGAAATTCCAACTGGTCATTGATCATGGTCCGTTGTGCGTTTCCAGTCGTGATGGAGTCAGTGCCGATGGATTCATCATTCTCTCCCCCTTTCGGTGAATCCTGGGAGCATCTTTCATTTGGAAAACTTGTGGCATGTTATCAAAGGCGAGGTGGGAAGCCAACCCACAAAGCCCGCAGATCTAGTCTTTCCCAGTGTCCTTCGGTCTTTCCCGAATGTCCTCCGAACTATTCCCGGAAGTCAATGGACTGACCATGTGCAGGTAGAAAGAAACTCTAGGGAGAGCTAGACAACAGGTCTTCAGAGAAGTAACCCCCTTTAGACAAGTGTTTCGGCCCTGAATTCCTAGCAGATTATAGCAACTGCTCTGACAAACTGATTTTAACGTCAACTTGGAAACTGTTTCACCTTTTTGACCATTGTCAATTTATTGTACTGTCTTTGTGTAGATTTGTAGCATAATGTGTGCATCAGTGGTACTGCATCTATTCATCTTTGTGATCATCACTGAATGTGCACTACTGCCTGACCTCTCTGTTCGGCTTAGGATTCTATTTTTGAAAACTTTTGAATGAAAAATATGTCCAGGCTGGTGCTGAGATTTCCCCACCACTGAGCTACCAGCAGGGAAAGCTGAGGTAGCCCAACAGATCTACAAATAGCCTGACATCTGTTGATCATTTCCAAGGATGATTTTTTCCCCTTATTCTGGTCCAAATGTTTTAAGCTGCCCTCTAGGCTACCCAGATTGTAAGTTAAGGTAGCCCAATGCAATTCTTGACAGCCACCGGTCATCTGACTATCAGGTAATCTCAGCCATAGGTCTTTGTTTTGTCTTGTTATCAAGTATCTTATACTTCCATTCAGAATCAATTTTCCAACCTAACAGCAATGGTTCAAACCTGGCTCAAGACGAAAAAGATCAGAGAGAAGCAGAGAGAGAGATAAATAAAGACTTGTGTATGCTGGTCTTCTAGCGATGAATGGGTACTTTACCCAGTTCAAGATTGTGGAAAATAAAGCACAAAAAGAGAGGATTAACTACCAAGGTTGTGGATGGTACAGCAGACAGGAGGGGACTGGCTATCAATGTTGTGGAAGGTAAAGCAGAGAGGGGACTGGCTATCAATGTTGTGGAAGGTAAAGCAGACAGAGAGGGGACTGGCTATCAATGTTGTGGAAAGTAAAGCAGACAGAGAGGGGACTGGCTATCAATGTTGTGGAAAGTAAAGCAGACAGAGAGGGGACTGGCTATCAATGTTGTGGAAAGTAAAGCAGAGAGGGGACTGGCTATCAATGTTGTGGAAAGTAAAGCAGACAGAGAGGGGACTGGCTATCAATGTTGTGGAAAGTAAAGCAGACAGAGAGGGGACTGGCTATCAATGTTGTGGAAAGTAAAGCAGACAGAGAGGGGACTGGCTATCAATGTTGTGGAAGGTAAAGCAGAGAGGGGACTGGCTATCAATGTTGTGGAAGGTAAAGCAGACAGAGAGGGGACTGGCTATCAATGTTGTGGAAAGTAAAGCAGAGAGGGGACTGGCTATCAATGTTGTGGAAGGTAAAGCAGACAGAGAGGGGACTGGCTATCAATGTTGTGGAAAGTAAAGCAGACAGAGAGGGGACTGGCTATCAATGTTGTGGAAAGTAAAGCAGACAGAGAGGGGACTGGCTATCAATGTTGTGGAAAGTAAAGCAGAGAGGGGACTGGCTATCAATGTTGTGGAAAGTAAAGCAGACAGAGAGGGGACTGGCTATCAATGTTGTGGAAGGTAAAGCAGACAGAGAGGGGACTGGCTATCAATGTTGTGGAAAGTAAAGCAGACAGAGAGGGGACTGGCTATCAATGTTGTGGAAGGTAAAGCAGACAGAGAGGGACTGGCTATCAATGTTGCGGAAGGTAAAGCAGAGAGGGGACTGGCTATCAATGTTGTGGAAGGTAAAGCAGACAGAGAGGGGACTGGCTATCAATGTTGTGGAAGGTAAAGCAGACAGAGAGGGGACTGGCTATCAATGTTGCGGAAGATAAAGCAGACAGGGAGGGGACTGGCTATCAATGTTGTGGAAGGTAAAGCAGACATGGAGGTGACTGGCTACCAATGGCTATCAAGACTGTGGCTATCCCCTGAATAAAGCTTGGGCAAGAACAATGCACAAAATGTAATTTCAATAGTTTTCATCCTGCCTCTCAAAAGATTTACACAAATCTATAATCACATGTATCTCCAAAGAGCTATTTTTTTCTCTATGGAGAGAGAAAAAAAAAAAGAAGAAAAGACGAGTTGTCAGGT
Source organism: Monoplex corrugatus (assembly GCA_030674185.1). Classification (NCBI taxonomy): domain Eukaryota; kingdom Metazoa; phylum Mollusca; class Gastropoda; order Littorinimorpha; family Ranellidae; genus Monoplex; species Monoplex corrugatus. Next base: position 41,184,664 of record JAPXFY010000017.1, read on the forward strand.
ATTAAACAACATCATACGTCAGTCATTTTCAGTTTATTATCACTCTGAAAAGAATGTACAGCATTATTCAGTTAAATATTTAGCTTTTAGTATATAAAATATAATTTCTTCAGTTAATGATCACAAACAATCAGACAAGAGTTATGAAAGAATTATTTAAAAAAATTAATTCATAACTAAATGGTGCACAGACACACAAAATAAAACACTAACAAACGAATTGGTGCAAGAGAAATCAGACAGATCTTTCAAAAAAAACAACAACAAAAACAGAGAGAGTACTAGAGAGAAAAAGGGAGTAGGAATGTCAACTGTAAATCAATAATCTTTAGAAATATATCACAGAAGTAAAATAGTTTTGATTACACACATAGGAATTAGTCTTTCAGTTATTCGGATTAGTCACCAATTATGCAAGACAAAAATGGAGCAAAGAATTATGAGAATTTCAACAACAACAACAAAACCACACATACAGTCATGAAAATTACTTTTAAATAAAGCTGAAACATTAACAGGATTAAAACAATAACACATTAAAATGACTGAAAAGATTCAAAACACTCAAATAAAGCAAAATAAGTACATTTAAGTGTAAGTTTTATGTTAGTATACTACCAAACAATTAACATCAAAATAAGCAAACAGTGTTATCATAAGAAAATAAGAATTGAAACCAAACAATTCATGTCAATTTAAGCAAACAGTGTTATCATAAGAAAATAAGAACTGAAAGAAAGAATTCACCAAATACGTAATTAAAGATTCGCATGAAACAGAAAAACCAAAAATCACACCCCATGTCTCTATCTGCATAAGCAAACCAAACCATGCAAGTAATGGCATCCCCAAAACAAAGCTCAGAAGCAGTGTTACCAACCCATAAGCTTTCATATAACAGAGGCAGACATGCAGACTCAAAGTGGGAAGGAAACTGAAAATGGCTACATGGTCCACTCTACGACACTCAAGTCTTACATCTACTAGCGATTCCTCCTCTATCTCCTCCTCTTCTTCGTCTTCCTCTTCTTCTTTCTTCTCCTCTTTCTCTTTCTCTGTCTCTTTCTGCTTCCCTTTCTCCTTCTTTGCCTTTTTTGCACCTTCTTCATCTTCATCCATTTCTGAGTCTGCTTCATTTGCTTTGTCTTCTGAGTGTGAGTCTGCTTCGTTTGCTTTGACTTCTGAGTCTGACAATGACTCTTCTTCCGAATCTTTCTCTTTGTCTAATGCTGTGTCATTAACAACAGTGTCTACCTGGTTATTCTCTTCATCTTCTTTGTCTTTTTCCTCTGATTTGGCGTCTTTCTCCTCACTGCTATCGACATTTTCTTTCTCTTCTTCTTCTGATTCTTGTTTTTTGTTGTCACCGCTGCTGTGGTTTTCATCATCGTTCACCTTCTGAGGAGAAAAACTGGTAAGGCAAAAATCTACACATGCATCATGCACCCTAACCAAGCAGAGGAATGACGTGGACAAAATTTTTATGATGCTTAACACCAGACATAAGTGTATGACATTTAAACTGATAATTATAATAAAACTACACTAATGATAATTGATACTAAAATAATAGGCACTCGTGTCTCTGTTACTAAGATCAGCTTAACAAGCACAAACTGCTGCTGGACCAACCACATCCATATAGACAACCTTGCATGTAATATACACACACACACAACATTTACACAGCACAGCAGCACACAACAATATGACCCACATGGTGCAAACAAACAGCAAAGCTTTTATACACTTTTAAATCTAAATCACTCTAATGACAATTCTTAAAACTTAAACTGAGCTTTTAACAAGAACAGAAATTTAAATCAATTAATCAATTAGTATTTGCTGTGTCTTGTTGGCTGCATCTTTTTTTTTCCAACAAGAAAGAAAGGAGGGCAGAACCAAGTGAAAACCTTCAATTTTGACCCAAACAACATTTAATGCCCCCCCATCAAAACACATACAATTTGATAGACCACAAGTCATCACTCTCCTCAGTTATCACTAGGTCATACACCACATACACTTGTGATGTGCTCCCAAAAGGGGTACATTAAATGTTTTTTGATTATTTTCCATACCTGACAAGTTGTGCGGTTTATCCACAATTTCTACGGCTTTTTTTTTCACTGCTTTCCAAGCACTATGATATATAAACAAAACACTATGCCAAATCAGAAAATTGCAACTCAACTGATCTATGAGATGTCTTAGTATGTATCTGGCATTCATAGCGCCTTTCCCTTCAACAGTTCCAGGCTGGTCTTCTGCTATTTCTCTTTCAATTCTGCTCTTTGTCCTTATTATGATTATTCTTAATAGAATCTTTGTCAAATGGCTGATAAAGTTGATTGAATGATGTATGATGGAGTTCACATTCTACAGCCCTGCTTTCTTTGGAAATGCAATGAAAACTGAGTTACAGTGACTCAGTAGTAATTTAAACTCTGCCTTAATTCTGTGGCATTTAATCAGGTGATGTCATTATGACCAATTTAAGACTATCACTCATCTATTAATGCTCCTGTATAAAACTGACATCTGTCACACACTCAGATACACACACACACACACACACATACACACACAAGCATGCGCGCGCACGCGCGTGTACACACACACACACACACACATACAGAGAGAGAGAGAAAACTTTTATTCCAATCACTTGAAAATTTACACTGACGGATCAATTATTGAAAGAAAAGCAGGCTCAGCATTTTAATAACTGCTCTCAAAATTGGGAAATCTTTCTATATAGGACTTGATAAATCTGTCTTTACCGCTGAACTCTTTATAATACTAATGACTTTAAATTGTATGATAAGTTTTCCAAGGACAATTCTTCAGATACTTTTTTGCGTTGATTCAAAATCTGTACTTCCAAGCTCTTGAATTGTCAAAATTACAAACAAGATCTAAAATGATACTGGAAATTAATCACTTGATTCATAGTTTATCCTTAAGAGGCACTGATATTACTTTCTGCTAGATACCATCTCATAGTTCTTTTCAATATAATGATATGGCTGATAGGGCTGCCAAACAGGGTGGGGGGGGGGGGGGGCAAAGAGCTCACCAGATTCAAACAATATACATCTTTCTCTTTCATTGCATGAGTATTATATCTTAGTGGACACCTACGTATGGAAGCAGTTCCAAGATAAACAGATAAAGCATGAAAAATGTTAAATGAACTTTGAAATTAGCAAAACACTAAGCAGTTTCCTGCCGGCAGAATTATACAATCCCTTATGTATAAGTGGAAACTTGATGCATTCAAAACAAAAGACACCAGGAACATAGTGTGTCTAAGTGGAAAGGCGATAACACATAGTCATATTCTTTCTTGCGTTAGGGTAAAACGACATATTCCTACACTATCTACGAAGACAGTTTCTGACATATTTGCCTCACCATCATTAACAAATGAATTCTTTGTTAGCCTGTCAAAAAGAGCTGTAGTGAATTATCTTTAACACATCATTATCTAACTTGTTCACTATTATGGTTAGCCAATTTTATTTTTTGAATTGTTAATTATGGTAATGTCATTTGTTAGTTTTTCCTTCCCCTCCTGACGCGGTTGATTTCTGGTTCTTTTTTTTTCCTGAAGATTGACTATTTTCAATCCTCTTCACTCCTCTCTTCCCACATTTTTTTTTTTATGTCTAAAATCACTTCAGTGAATAGGCATTAAACTGAAGACCAACACACACACACACACGCACGCACGCACGCACGCACGCACGCACGCACGCACACACACACACACACACACACACACAAACACACACACGCACACACACACACGCACACACACACACACACACACACACACACACACGCATACACACACACACACACACGCATACACACACACACACACACATGAACTTGTGATACATTATTTCACTTGTTCTGCAAATCGAACAATTTGCACTCATCATAACAAAATTTCATCCACATCATTCCTTTGCTTGTATAAGATGATGTAACTTGTAAGATATTCTCAATGATATATGAAGCAACAAACAAATTACATTAAGATCAACACTGCCAAAAAAAAAAAATTAAGGTGAGCTTGTCAAATACTGTAAAGAATTCTTTGACGCAAAGTGAGAGAAAGAGAGAGAGAGGGAGAGAGAGAGAGAGGGAGAGAGTGTGTGTGAGTGGGTCTGTCTGTCTCTTTGTCTGTCTGTTTGTCTGTCTGTCTGTCTGTCTGTTTGCCTGTTTGCCTGTCCATCCATCCATCCATCCGTCCGTCCGTCCATCTGTCTATCAGTCTGTCCGTGTGCACATGCCTGTGTGAGGGGTTGAGGTGTTTACGTCAGTATGTTTCCTAGCTATGTGCAGAAATTTGTCTAATGTTCTATTCATATAAATTTGGTTATAAACATGCTGATAATAATCTAAAGATTAAGCACGCAAATTTTTTTAGAAAACAACTCATTCTATACATTATTCTTTCAGCAGTCTACTTTCAAAACAAAAAACAAAAATGTCTACCTCATACATAATACAAGACTAAATAAACTATAAAATCTGCACATGCACTTTCGAAATAGTATTGATTAAATAAACAACAAACTAAATCTATTGAGAAACATGCAGATTTTCACTGTTTTCTGATTTACTCAGTGAAAGCAAAAGGCACATGCAAAAAGAGATCAGTTGATATCAAGCAATAGAGTAAAAGGTGTCATTCTGACATAATGTACTGCAAACTTCCATATTCTTGCCCATTTAATATCAAATGCGCAGTCTAGTCCACTAAGTAACACGTACATCAAAACTAGCTTGCACACAGTTCATATCAAACTTAGCCCATTCAACAACACAAAAATATCCAACACACATTCTACTCTACTAAGCTTATAACATGTACGTCATTACACACTAGTTCATATCAAACTTAGTGCATTCAACAACATGAACAATGCAAGCTTACTTCATATCCAAATCCACTTTTCAAATATGCATTTCTGATTCTAGTCCACATGTGGGTCAATTTGTAAATCAAATATATATTTAGGATTCTGCAACATGTGTTCTAAACCTAACCCACACCCAATCCCACTTTCCAAGAACAAAAAGAGCCCCAAATGCCCCAAACTCATTGGACACCAGCGCAGAATTTGCGATTTCAGTACCACACCTAGCTTCCACATGAACACAAAATACAAAGATAGACAACTGTGAGACAAACATGACAACAACATGTCTTCACTTCCAACAACCCCAGCGATATAAAACCAGCACAAGTAAACACATCCTACTTACCGAGGGCCTGGGAGGCACCCTCCTCTGAGACTTTACTGGCTGGCTTTTCTCTGCTTTCTTTTTCAGAAAAAATAAATCAGTCATTCTGTTCCATTAAATACACAACAACAACAAAAGATTTCAACAAAATATGGGGTGTCAGGGGGAAGAATCAGACATTCATTGATACTGGCAACATATCAGATTCAGAGATATAATGAAAAAATAAAACCAACACTGACTGCAATTTTAAGAAAACTAAAATGGCTGTATGACAATGACATGTACAACCAGAAGATAAAATTAAGTATACAAAATTAAGTATACAAAGTGAGAGTAATCTCCTGCAAAATCTATTAATTACATATTGTTAAAACATTTCTGTGTTACTAATCTGCTTACCATGTTCTATGATAAAATTTCAAAGAACATGGCCATGTTTCAGCCAACATCATCTCAGGCTCCAAGTACTTCACCATCACCAATTGTCATCAAAAACTAGGAGTTCAAGACTAAACAAATTCTGCTGTTTGGGCAGTAGAGTAAGCAGTAATGGATCCCTTGATGCTAAGGTGGTGCGCATCTCCACGGCCAGCTATACCTTTGGAAGGCTGATCAAAAGGTTTTGGCAAGACTGTGGCATCCGTCTCACCACTAGTCTTGAGTGTCCTGCTGTACTACTGTGAGACTTGCACTATCTATCAATAGCATATTCAACAGGTGGAACAGTTCCACCAAAGATGTCTGTACAAGATCTGCAACATCACGTGGCAAAATCAAGTTTCCAATCCTCAAGTTCTGAAGAAGTGTGGCTTGTCAACTACAGAGTTTCTATCTATCAGATACCAGCTTTGTTAGACAAGACACACAGTCCACATGGAAGACCACAGCATCCAAAAGAAGCTTTTGTATGGACAGCTGAAGCAAGGATACACTGACCAGAGAAGACCACTAAAGTTATACAAGGATACTCATAAACTATACCAACATCACCAACTGGGGAAACCTTGCCCGCAACAGAGCAACCTGGTAACAGCAATGCATCTAGGGCACAATCACATTTGAATAGCACAGAAAGCTGCTGATCAACAAAAAAGGGACAGCAGAAGCAGAACCCAAGGCCACAAGACCCCTTCCCATGCAGTGACAGTATCCCACATGAAGACCCATACCAGGCAATAAAGGACCAGTATGCCTATTTATCTGTCAGACTGACAGGAGATTCCTTCAAGACAAAATGTACCTTATAAAGTACACTATCTTAGTTTTTCAGAACAGAAAGTATAATGGAAAAGAATGAAGGATGGCGTGAGACACAGAGAGAAAGACCAACAAGAGACCAACAGACAGACAGACAAGACTGACTGACTGACTGACTGACTGGCTGGCTGGCTGATAAGCTGACTGACTGACTAACAGACTAACAGATTGAAGATGATCAGAATGTACATGCTATTGATGCTATTTCCTTTTTGCCACTCTAGGCTTGAAGGTTTAATATCTGTAATGTCTGTAATGCAATACAGAGATGTAACATGTGGTAGTATTATATGAACTCCATTGTGTATTCAAACTGACCATGACTTTAAAAAAAAAGCTGATGAGGGGAAAAAAACATTCAAATATATACATAGGTATATATACAGATGTATATTGTATATATGTATGTATACGTACATATACATGTATATGAACATTTATTTATACATGTATATGTATATGTATACGTTGATGCAGATGTATATGTACACGTATTTGTAGATGTATATGTACACATATATGTACATGCATATGTACATGTACACAAACATGAACAAACCTACGCTATGATCAGACGCAAAGTTTATTCCTGAATGACGGAAAGCTCCTCGGGAAAATCATTTTTCTTTATCGTTGTATCTGTCTTTTGAATAAATCAGGACCTTTAGCCAAAGTTCAAGGATAATGAAATGTATGTAAAGAGAGTGCTTAACAGTTGTGTGCTACACTGCAGTCAATAATTATATGATCCTTTCACTCATCTATGAACAGGAAAATCATTTCAGATCAATGTTCATCCATCCAAGTATTTGTCTAGTAGACATGTATATGTTTATGGCCATAGGTATATGTGTAAGTATGTACAGACAATGTTAGTATGTATTTATTTGTGCATATAGATAAACACGCTTCTAAAGTGTGCCTATATGTATGATTCGTCAATACTTCTGTATGTATTATAATCTGTGCCTTATAAAAGGTGGAACACTAAAATGAGTTTGGAAAATTGTGCCATACAAGAATAATTCATTATTATCATATATTTAGTATATATAAAGAATAATTCATTACCATTATACATACAAATTGATGATCACCTTCATCACAAAATCATGAAAATAATATCGGTACTTCTGTAGGCAAACAAAGAACTGACAAACTATTTTAACAGCTTCTATCATCAGAAGCTGCATACATAATTAATACAAATATGGGCATGTGTGTGGGAAAAAAATTGGGCATACAGACACACTTGAAAAACACAGGTGTACAGACATGTTCACCACAACACAACAAATTTGATAAGTGCAATCAATCATCAGTTTTACCTCTTTGCTTTCTTCTTCTTCTTCTGATTCCTCTTCTTCTGACATTTTCTCTGCACAGAAAAAATATAAACCAAGGTAAGTCATTTTATAAACATGATATCTGATTAAAAAGTTAAAATAAATATGTAACATAACAGAGAAATAAATAAATAAATACATGGACACACACAAACACATATAAACACACATCCCTTACCACACACATACACACACACACACACACACACTCCTACACCACACACACACACACACACACACACTGCACGCACACACACACATGCGCACATGTATACAATACACACACACACACATATACACATTCACTCACACTCACACACACACTGATATAAACATCACCTAACATGTTACCCAAGCACACACATACGTACATGTACACATACACACATGGATACACACACATGTACACACACACACACACAGCACAACACACACACACACACACACACACACACACACACACACACACACACACACACACACACACACACACACACAAAATCCACTTGACTGACCTATCTTCTTGGTTCTCTGCAATCTCGGCTGTGGTTCTGTCCTGGAAAGTTTCTGTTCAGCCATTTTGATAGCGGGCAGCGTAGCACTGAGTTCCGGCAATCCGCGATTGGCGCCCAAGGGAGGTAATGTACGATGGAGAGGCAGTGGGCTCTAGAAAGAGCATTTGAAGTAGCAGAAATTGTTAGGCTTCTAGTCAGTATGAAAAAAATGTTCATCACAACAGACTTCTGACTGTGAGGATGTGGGTGCAAAATTCCATCAATTCATAAAAATGATTCTTAGATTTTTAGGTCCCAGCAACTTCCCAACCACAGTTAAGCAAGGTATGGACTCAATGGGAAGACCGGGACCACACAGTCAAGTTTCATCCACTTTTCAGATGCATCATGCTCAAATGTCCTTACCAGCACCACAGATGTTTGTATCTCTTGGGCCTGGTTGTAAATCAGGATACACTATGAAAGTAAGAGTAGAGTACAACCCCTGTCATGCAGTCTCAATCCAAAATGGAACTCCATTGTCACTATCATCCCCATTTACATCAGCATAGCATTTTGAAAACCTGTCCTGGATTCTGCAGTTGTTCAAGCCCTTTTCTCAAGGTGACCTAAGTTTCAGAGGGTCTAGACGTGCATTACAGAGCAAAAATAAGTAGCATGGGAATACTGAGACAAAACCGATGCAGAAGATGTGGTGGCAAAAACAGCTGAGATCGTTAAAGTGTGTGCGTATGTATGCGTGTGGTGTGTTTGTGTGTGCATGCATGCATGAGTGTTTGTGTGCATATGCGGAAGGGAACGTTTGACTCTCTCTCTCTCTCTCTCTCTCTGTAAGTCATAAATTTATTCTCTCTTTACTTATAAATAAGCTATACATTTACTGTCAATTTAAATGCCCTCAACAAGATTTACAGTACTCTCTCTCTCTCTCTCCCCCCCTCTCTCTCTCTATTCATAATATAAAGACATCACAGACAGATCGACAGAAAGATACATAAGACTGATAGACAGGTAAATAGACAGATAGATAGACAAACAGAAGACAGATAGATGGACAGATAGACAGACAGACAGACACACAGAAAGACAGATAAATAGACAGACAGTCAGACAGACAGATAGATACACATATAAACAAATAGATATATGCAGCTTCACACCTCCCCAAATACACACACACATACATGCATGCCCATGTATACAGGCATCCACTTAAGCATGCATGCATGCACATACACACACACACAAATCACACACACGCAAATTAATAAACTTAATCACTATAGCATTCCTCTATCTGTTTCCATGTGAGACCCAGACCCAGATCTCTCTCTCTCTCTCTCTACTCACACAACACAACACACACATCACACACAACCCACACTCACACACACCACACACACACACACACACACACACACACATCACACACACACACACACACACACACACACACACACACACACACACCACACACACACAACACACACACACACAAAACTCTTACAGCATTTCTCCGTCTGTCTCGAGCTGAAAATGTCCGTGTGAGACTGAGACTGTCTCTGATAGTACCATTCATCATTGTCTGTTCTTCTTCTTCCTCCTCACTCTCTGCGGTCCCATTTTGTACCCTCGGCACTGCTGTGACAATCATGTGACAGCCCCCACATGCTACCTAATGTGATAATAAGAAAAAAACACAATCATTATCATCATCATTATCATCATCATTGTAGACATTTTATCAGGTACAACTCCTTTTTTATCATGGATCTTTAATGTGCAATGAGTGGTATTTAATGGATCCTGTTAATGCCAAATCTTGCGCTCCTTTTCTAACCAGAAATCATTTAAGTGCAATGCCACGACACTTCTGTTACCTAACTAGTCTGTCTAACAAACTAACAAAAATTTTGCATGTGAAAAAAAGAAAAGACTCAGAGAACACTTCCCCACAAAAAGCCAAAGTACACTGATCATGTTTAATCTGAAACTGTGTTGACTGAAATATTTAAAATCATGGCAAGACAATAAGAGTGAATATTCAACAGAAGACATAAGACAAGCACATCATCATCATCAATTATATGCCTGTCTCTTGTTTCATCTACTAGATATACAAAGACATTCTATGTAACAGACTACTGATTGGAAGATCATGAGTTCAAAGCACTAAAAAAGCATTGTGGAATTTTTCGGCCTGACCGGTTCTTCTCCACAGCTGACACTGCTATGGGCTCAAGTTCAAGTTCATATTACTTATAGCCCAGCCAACTACTATACCCATATCAGGGCCTACACCATGTCAAAAATGACAACCAGGTTAAGATAAAAGACAACAGTTAAATATCATGCTCACTGTTAACCTTACAAGTCTAAAATGCAATTAAAGAAAAATATACTCAGACATAAAATCATCAGGTAAAATCTATTGATCTCTTGTAAAAACTGGGAAATTGCATCAGGAGGGATGTCTCATCGGATAGACGGGGACCACACAGTCAAGTTTCATCCATTTCATCAGTAAGCAACATAAGTCAAATTTCTTGACCAGCACAAAAGCTATACATACCTCTTGGGCCTGGTTGACATGAGGATATATTATGAACGTAAAGGTAGATTATAGCTTTACCCACAATCCTGATTTGACAATGGAACTCCACAGCATCATCAATATCATCACCATTCTCCTGGAAAAGCCTTTCTCCAACTTGACAGTGAGGTAGCCATCCCCAATGCAACAGGCCACAGACGGCAGATGGCAGATGGCTTTCAGAGTGGAGGTTAGCTGTGAAGTAAGTCAGGCTTACCTTGCCAACTATGAAGTTCTGGACCAGTTGATGATGGTTTCTGTCAGGACAGGGCAAGGGCTGCACTTGGCAAGGCCACAATTAGAAAATACCCTATATGTCCTATGACGGAGCCATCAAGCGGGATAAGGGTCAGATAAAGCATTAGTCCCTGAGCTAACAAGGGAGGTCTTTCGGTCATGAGCTAGGGGCAGGGTAACCCCTACAAAAAACCTAGAGGAATGAAGTCAGAAGTACCAGGCCTGCAGGCGCTCTCTAAAAAAACTATGACATTACGCAATGTAATGCAAATGTCTCCACCTTATCTACCTCAAATGAGAATGGCTGGAGGTCCCTTCAGGTTGTAGCAGCGTGGGTCCTGTCTGCGCCTCAACTAGATCTACCCTCAGCTACTGGAGGTTATCCCTCTCCCCCCATTCTATCTTATCGCACCAGGGAATGTGAGATGAAAACTACAACTCCTTTGACCATCAGGCCCCATGGCACATTCATCGCCATTTGCACCCTGACCATGCAGATGGCAAAGAAAGAAAGAAGGAAAAAATCCCCATTCTCATCATCATGGAATTGTGAACAATTGTCCCAAATTCTGTGGAACTGTATGTCCTTCTTTTACGGTAACCTCAGTTATGATGGCTTTGGAGGTGAGTTGGAGACTCAAAATGAACAGTATACACGTAGTGAAATGAAGAAGTGCAGAAAATCATGCAGAAAAAAATGTCTTCTTATTCTCTTTTTTACGTACTTCTGATGTTTACTTCAATGCCTAAGTCACTTTTATTCGTTTTTTTTCCTTTACACTAGACTAACTCGTCTCAAACTTTTACACTGAGCTAAATCAGCAATTCTTTGAAGACAGGTTGAAAAAAAAGGGTACTGACCTGGCTGACAGTAAACTTGAGGAACCTGTCCACTTTGCACTGTGCGAACTGATTGGAGAAACTCTCCTGACCCAAGGCCAGTTTGCCGTGACGTCCATCTCCAAACGTGTACAGCTGTCCTTTCACTGCAGACAAAATATTGGGAATTTTCAAAAGAATGTTTACACATCAGCTACCTTTCTCTATCTTTCTATCTGTCTTTGTCTGTTTGTTTCATTCTCTCTCTTTTTTATATTCTGCTTTTCTATCTTTTCAATCTCTGTCTGTCTATTGCATTTGTACATGCATTTTTAAAAAGACAAAACAGACCAAAATATCTAGAACAGTAAGGTATGCTGAAGTATAAAACTATCACTCACCAGACACTATGGCAGTGAAATTTTCCCCACAGCACACCTGTGACACCTTGAACGGCAATTTAAGCAATGACGGTGATTTAGACTCCTGAACAGACACACCCAAACCCAGCTGTCCATTAGCACCGTTTCCAAAAGAGTACAGCTCTCCTTTTTCTGAAAAAAGCAGAAAACATGATACCTTTAATGTCAAAGGACAAATTACATTCCAGCATCCGGGAAAATGCTTATGTTTTGGCAGATTGTTAACATTTAAGGGTCAAAATAAGGTCAACAACTCATTCTGATTCAGCTAAAAACCTTGGTGTCTGCACTGACTCTACCCTCTCCATGAACAACTTTGTTTCTCAAACTGCCAGATCTTGCTACCATCACCTCCATCGTATAAGCCTGATCATGAAGTATCTCTCTGTCGAAACAACTGCAAAACTCGTTCTCTCCTTCATAATGTCTCGCATTGACTATTGCAATTCACTCCTGTCTGGCCTTCCTGCCTCCACCATTCACATCTTGCAGCGCATTCAAAACAATGCTGCACGCCTTGTACTCAAAAAGAAAAAAGCTGACCACATATCTCCTCTCCTGGCACAACTTCACTGGCTCCCTGTATCAAAGCGCATACAGTACAAACTAGACACCATGTGCTACAAAAGCCTCAATAACGCAGCCCCCGATTACCTGTCAAGCCTACTTGAGATCTATGTTCCCTCACGTACCCTCCGCTCTGCTTCCGATCCTCTGACTTTTCGCTTTCCACGCACTAAGCTCAATACCTATGGTCCACGAGCCTTCTCTGTTTCTGGTCCACTTTCCTGGAACAAACTTCCTCTCTCAGTCCGTCAGCAACCTACTTTTGTCTTCTTCAAGTCCACTCTCAAAACTCACCTTTTCTCCTCTGCAAAAAATCCTGACCTCACTTAATCCCCTCTGCAGCCTGTCTCCACTCGGAGGGGAATCACATTGTAATATATAATTGTATATAATATGCTCTCTATAATTTTCCATTGCTTTTATTCTTTCTCCCCATTTATAGCCGTGTGCATGTGCGTGTGTGTGTGTGCGCGTGCGTCTGTTTTAGCGCTTAGATTTGATTTTATCAAGATTTTGCGCTATATAAAATATTGTATATATAAAATATTGTATATATATATTATCATCCTCATTGTCATAGATCTAACAGCACTGTCAAAACTGCACAAGACGTTTTGGTCTAACTGCCCCTGATCTCATGCTGGCCTCAATTCACATCTCTTTTGTGGCTTCCACACCTGTGATGAATTCTGAGGTGTTGGTGGTCTGAGGAGGCTATTGCTGAAGGGTCATGGAGATAGTCCCCTTATGAAGAAGGGTGTTTAAGGACATGATGGTGGTCTCCTCACTAGAATGGGCGCTTATTAATTATTCAGTATGGCTCCACAACTGATCCATTATATGTACTGTTGTTAACAGGGGACTTCCTAGGTAGTATCTTAGGCATGTTGGATCTGACCAGGCACTACTGAACTTCACTGAGGTGACCCAGCAGCAGCAGTATAGTCTTGTACAAGACTTCACAGAGGCTTGACACTGCTGGCTCTGAAAACTGAGACCGAATGAACTTGAGTTCCTTGGTGTGTTCATGAGCCAAAATGGGCAGTCTGAGAGAAATGCCACAAAAGCAATGCTTCAGAAGAAAAGAAAGGATCAATACCAACTGTCACATTGGGTTTGGTGGTGTGTTCATGAGCCAAAATGGGCAGTCTGGAAGAAATACCACAAAAGCAATGCAGAAGAAAAGAAAAGATCAATACCATCTGTCACATTGGGTTTGGTGGTGTGTCCATGAGCCACAATGGGCAGTCTGGAAGAAATACCACAAAAGCAATGCAGAAGAAAAGAAAAGATCAACACAACACTGACTGTCATACCCATCCTTTCCCTCTACAATCTTTCAACGTTCCACCTATCTACATGTTCCAAAAGCACTACGCAGTAGATTCCTTAAGAGATTTTAACTCTGGACTGACCTGTAAGTGCAACAGTGTGTGACCCCCCACATGACACGGCCTTGACCTTGTCTGCTATGGCCATGACGTGTTGCGGTGTGCTTGATTCATCTGTGTCATCTCCAAGGCCCAGCTTGCCCTCTTCACTCTCACCAAATGTGTACAGCTCTCCATTCTCTGGAACATATGCAGAATTGTAAACATATTTGCATATCTGCTTTCATATACATTTGCACACACAAGCATGCAAACATACATATGTGTAAAAAAAAAATGCATACATGCTTATGGCATCGCACGCACGCACGCACCGCACGCACGCACCGCACGCACGCACGCACGCACGCACCACACACACACACACAACACACACACACACACACACACACACACACACACACAGAAGCACAGAAGCACAGAAAATGCCTTTGTTAAGGTGGCGGAAAAACAGCACACTGTCATTATAAGCTGTGTTATCAGTATCAGTATTTGACCGGACAACTATTAACAAATAATAGCAGTGAAAGTTTAGTGGTGACAACAAAACAGAAAAGTATTTTCCTTTGAGGAACTATCTTATCAAAAGCAATACTCAGCACATAACAGTCAATAGTGCTGAGAAGACACAGACTATATTAGAAGAGTCAATCTACTGAACATATGTACTAACTGCTATATAAATATTACTGTCAAGAATAAATTCATGTTCAACAGCATTATCAGTCTTTGCGTCTCCTGCTTCAGCAAAACATGGTAGTCACATTTCTACAATACTAATAACCATATTAAAACGGCAAACCTATTTCTACAATTGTAATAACTACATCAAAATGTTTTTACAAATTTTGTGAAAAGGTAAATTAGCAGTGATCAGCAACATTACTAGTACGCCATATCAATTCACATTATCAATACAGTTACTAGTACAACGCATCAGTCTCAAAATAGACCTCAATAAAAAACATCACTAAATTAACTTATTGCGGGTGATTTCCAAGATAACACAGAAGAGAAATGCATCACTCAGTACTGACTTCTGAGTATATTCACGGAGAGAGCATTGGTCCAAAATTTATCCACATCCATCATTTCTCAATCTAAACCATGATTGTTGAGTTATTTCCCTGTACCAGTCTTCCAGCCTTCATGTGATTTGTGTTCAGCAATCTTTCTTTACAATTTTTATCCTGAGAATGCCAAAAAACGGAAGTATACAGAAGAGGAAACAGGCAGCCTCAGGCAGGAATGCTTTTGGCCTCAAGCAACAGTGTCTTGAATAGGTTAAATTAAACCCTATGGCTCATAACACAAAGTCACTTTAGATAAACACATATGTTAACTTGCCATCAGAATCAAATGTTTACCTTGTGATCATTTCTCTGTTTCAATTCATGATCAGTCTGAATTGGCATTAACGCAGGTACTGTCATGGCTATGTTGCCTTACCAATGGTTTCTGGTTGCTGGACCATTGAACTACAGTTGACCACAGAGGTCAAGTCCTACTGTGTTTGTGACTTTATCACTGTGGACATCTATGTCAGAGCATGCATGCAGAGTTGACTGTCCAATGATTAAATCTGACTGACCCTAATGAAATATACAACAAACACTTCATGATGATTGAAGATTAAATCTGATAGCTAAGTACTGAATAACCAGAGCCTTTCTCCTTATACACTGATGTTGAATGATATTAACCATATTACTTTTATCAGGCATTTACATCTTTAGGAAAAGCAATACCAGTAGGTAAGTTGCTGGGATGCAAGATTTCAGTTCGAACATTCCAGATGAAAAAGAACCAGTAGGTAAGTTGCTGGGATACAAGATTTCAGTTAGAACATTCCAGATGAAAAAGAACCAGTAGATAAATTGCTGGGATGCAAGATTTCAGTTAGAACATTCCAGATGAAAAAGAACCAGTAGGTAAGCTGCTGATGCAAGGTTTCAGTTAGAACATTCCAGATGAAAAAGAACCTATAGATAAAATGCTGTGATGCAAGATTTCATGAGAACATTCCAGATCAAAAAGAAATTGCTGTTATTTCTAATCATAGCCTACCTCAGCCCTATTTGAAGTGGGTGTACACATTATTGTAAGCATGACTTTTTGCATCTGCACCTACAACCACAATATTGTAAAGCATGGCTTTTCACATCGCCACCCATGACCAGTGTACATTTTATATCTTAAAGTTTCACTTACATACATACTGTATGTGTGTACAATTGCTGTAGAATGAAGTTTTCTAAATAAATGTTGCACAGTTACACTGTAGTTCTATTTTACATCAAGTGAAGATCAGTGCTGTAAATAAAACAAAATGCCAAAAACTATGAATTTGGAGTTTGTTGATTCAACTTCAGAATATATCCTGTAGAACTGTCATGCTAGATAATAATAATAATAATAATTAATAATAATAATTACAATATTTATATAGCGCAAAATCTTGATAAAATCAAATCTAAGCGCTGAAGCAGACACACACGCACGCACGCACGCACACACACACACACACACACACACACACACACACACACACACGCATGGCTATAAATGGGGAGAAAGAATAAAATTTCTAAATGTAATCCAATATTAGTTGAGTTTATGGTATGATTGATGCATAGCTATGGATGGCTGAGGCTATAAAATCAAGAAAAACTTGACTGTGACAAAATGCAAGACATTTTAATTGAAGACAAACACAGCGCACTTTGTGTTGTCTGCTAGCGCAGTCATAAATAAATAGGCAAGAGTTCATAACACAGCAGGACACTTTGTTACACCATCATAGCTGAACATACAGGAAAGTGATGAAAAGAATGAGGGAGTCAGGGGGTTAAGATCCTGTTTTGTTATCATGGCTGATAATGTAGGCAGGAAGGATAGGTTCTGGAAATCAAAGGGTAAAAACATTTTTTTTACAAACAAAACATACCTGTGACAAGAGCACTGTGGTAATAGCCGCAAGCAATGCAGATAACAGGCTGACCCATGTCCAGTTCTTGTGGGACATGTATCTCTGACTCCTCGCCCATTCCTAGCTGTCCTTCTCCATTGTCTCCCCACACAAACACTTTCCCATCCTCTGCACATATCATGATATAATTGCGTTTATATTTCAGACACAAATGAAACAGCTGAAGAGTCAAACTTTGATTTTTCAAGTTCAATCCCCTTTGACTATGAAAAAAAAATTTTTTAATTGCTAAATGCTCTGGTGCATCTCCATACAAACGTTCTCCTATCCTCTGCAATATATCACTTAAATTATGTTGTTCATCTTCATCTTCATCCACAGTCACACAATATCATTTGACAGACCTGAAGAGTCAAACTTTGATCACACAAGTTCAATCCATCATTCAAGCAACAACAAAAATTTTAAAATAATAATAATGATATCCATATATGTTTATGATGTTCCACTGCCTCACCATACAAATGTTTTCCTATCCTCCGCACACAGCCTTATATTATTTTGTTTAAATCCTTCAGACATAGTTACACACTACCAGTTAACGAAACTGAAAAATCACTCACTCTGATTTTTACAATTCAAACCCAGCTCACAAGCAAACAAGTCTAAAGATTTTTTCCTAATGTGTTCAATGTGCTAACCACCTCGCTGAGGTCTGTTACTCTTGATAATAATTTATGAGGAGCTTATAAAGAACTGGGTACAAAGGGGTTTTTTTTCCTTAAACCCCCCACCCCCCAGCTCCCCAAACATTTTTTTTTTCATTTCAAGAGTGGAGTGTATGGCCTAGTGGCTAAAGCACCTTCTAGAACACAAGAAATCCAGGTTTGAATCAAGGATCGGATAGGGATTTCTTTTCCCTCTCCACCAGATCTTCAGTAGTGATCTAGGAGCTAATCTTTTGGATGAAATGATAAATCGAGGTATCACGAGTAGCACACACTCATCATGCGTTTAAGATCAAAAGACAAAAGAAAAACTGTCCTTGGCAAAATTCAGAAGACAAGACTACTTTCACTGTAACAGAAATACACAGATACAAAAGAAAAAATTAGTGGTGTTTCACTGCGGTGAAGCACTTTCCCTGAGAACAGCAGGCATAACTTCACATGGTTAATCCATCGTGACAAGACCTCATCTGCATTTATGGTTTCGTATAGGTTTGAGGGTCGTCCAGATTACTAACAGTAGATTTGGAAGAACAACATACACAGGTCTTCTGAGCATGATGAATTCAGTTCACACAAGTTCTGAACCCATACACTGTTGTGTGATGCTTATTTCACTTCATTGCCAATGAGAGAAAATTTTGAAGGGAGAATGGAGAACAAGCCTACCTAAGCCTTGAAGCATCAAACCAACTTTCAATGTAAAGCATTATAAAGGTGCTTTTAATGGGCTTAATCGTAAAAGCTATCATACTGAGTTATGTCCATTCAAATGAATACTATTCCTGAGTCAATGAGAACTTTGTGAGCACAATTCATTTACACACACACACACACACACACACACACACACACACACACACACACACACACACACACACACATACACACGCATACACACGCACATACACACACACAAAAACGCATACATACATATGTGCACACAAAAACAATACACATAATACATCTATACAAATACATACACACACAACCACATGCAGACCTCAATTAAATCAGTGCCATTCTCCCACGTGTTCAAATAACAACAAAAGCAAATTAACAACAAAGAATCATTCAATGAAAGTTGTTTCCAAATTCAACCATGTACAATACTAAACTATTCTAATCTGCAACAATCTTTGTCAATGTTCAATTGCCGTACTCAAGTCTGGAATTAGTATCTTGGAGTTTGTTCAAGAGGAATTCACTGCGTGCAAACAGTTCCTTGTGCACCTTAACCAAATCTGCCAGAAGCCATCTGACAGACTCCACGAGTCTGTGCAAAACTGTATGTGCTGGAAAAGTCCTGAAATAAAGAACGGCACAGGACTTCTTTAAAACTGATACCACCCATACTGACAGCATACAAGACACCGTCAGTATGATCAGAGAATTAAAACTGGCAGCAAACAAATCAGACTTTACATCGTAAGGTGGAACTGAACTCATGAGTGAGATCTTGATTCCATGTCCTCATCAAAAAAGCCCATCAAATGTGTAAAACAAAATGTGGCCCACCTGAGAGTTGAACCAAAAACTCCTGTGTGAACAGAATGGTACTGTTAACAGAATGGGGTTCAAACCAACTGAGCTAACTCAGCTATCACACAAGCCTGAAGAAGACTTCAGGATGGGATCAAAACATATACCTTTCAATAAGACTGCAGCATATAAGAACAAGGTACCAGGTTCAACAAAGAAGAACAAGAAGGGAAGTTAAAGAAGAAAGAAGAAGCAGAATGTATTATGTGTTAGTGTGAGAGGATAATGTTTTTAGGTGTAGCTGTTCTGAGAGAGAGAGAGAGAGAGAGAGAGAGAGAGAGGAGAGTGAGAGAGAGCATATGGTGTGTGATAGTGTGTGTTTGTGAGTCTGAGCGTACGAAAGGGAGAGACTGCTGATACAACTGTTGAAATCTTGAGGTAAAACCACTCTAACCGTGATACAACATTGTAACAGGCCTACAGAGTTTGCTTGTTTATAAGTGTAAAACGTAATGGAGTGATTGGGGTCTGCTCCACAGAGTAGTGAGAGACCTTGTTAAGGCTGCGCGTGCAGACAGACTGGCTGAGGTACAAGTGGCCAGGCTGAGACACGATAGGGTTCCTTTAGTTTGATGTTCAGGTTGACCACTTGCTTTTTCTTGTTCATATTTTTTCTCACTGTTCACTGGTTGAGTGATTGTGCAGACTGCACTGACAGAGTTCTGTCCCCTAAGAGTGAGGAGTGCCTATACTTATCATTTGTGATTGTGCAGACCGCACTGACAGAGTTCTGTCCCCTAAGAGTGAGGAGTGCCTATACTTATCATTTGTGATTGTGCAGACTGCACTGACAGAGTTCTGTCCCTTAAGAGTGAGGGGTGCCTATACTTATCATTGTTTTTGTATCCTGTCTTAACGGTAATTGTTTTAAGTTCCTGTACACTCTGTTTGAAATGATCTTTTCAAAGAAATGTTTGTGTTGAATGAAATCATCCAGTAACATAATACTTGCTTATTGTTAAAAATGTTTTATAGCATTTAATGATATATATGTACGTATAGGTATGCGTATATGTTAACGCTTATGTATGTATGTGTGTGAATGGGAATGTGTATATATATATGCGTGTATATATTGTATGTATGCATGTGTGTGCGTATGCATGTATGTATGCGTGCATATATGTGTGTATGTGCATATATGTGTGTATGTAATCTTTACACGTACGTATATGTTTTGTATACAAAATGAGAAACAATTTTCCATTATGTTGTAATACTAAGATTGGATGGGACAGTGCACCACGTGACCTATCACGCTTGATACCCGACCTAAGCTGCTATTTTTCTTTTCACTTGTAAGACCATTTTGTTGGTGTATTCTATCAAGTTTCATCCATTTTCATTTTCCACAACTTTTACTTATGGCGGTATGTTTTGTTACACTATTCTTTAGTATGTTTTCCAAAGAAGTATACTTTCCCAACATTGAGGCAGAAAGCGCTCTGAATGGAGAGATGGTAGTGTTCTGTGAAACTGCACCTGTCTTGGTCATGTTCCTGTTTCTCGTGCTTGTTTGCACGATCACATAACAATGGATATTACACTGAATCAGTACAGGGCCGGGATCGGTCTTTTTCATGGAAAGGCTCTGGCGCTTCACCGCAGATTGTCCTTTATAGATAAAGAAACAGTACCTCAACTTTTGATATTCATATTTTTCCCTATGAAATATGCGTTGCCTTTGGCCTTAATTATACACTTTACCTGCGATATCAAAAGTATACAAAATCTTAGGTCTTTCCCATATAAAACCTATACATCTTCAGGTTCACAAAAGTCTAGCACTTTTAAATCAAATCTAGCCACATGCATGTCTCCTTCAACAATGTATTCACTTCTGTTCCAGTCAGGAGACATTCATCCAAACCCTGGACCCAATAATGGCCAACTTAGTATTGCCCTCATAAATGCTAGAAGTATCAGAAATAAGATTGACCTGATATCTCCAGAAAGTGAACAATTTGACATAATCACAGTATGTGAAACTTGGCTACAACCAACAATTAGCGATGAATCTATTAAATTACCAAATTACCACCTCCCATTAAGAAAAGACTGTTCGCATCAAGCGTATGGTGGTGTTGCTATATATATAAAAGAGTACCTTTCTTTTACACCTCGACTCGATTTGCAAGTGGATAATCTTGAAGCAGTCTGGGTAGAGCTGAATCTGGGCAATGGAAAATTCTGGTTGGCTCCTTTTACATGGCTCCAGGCACTCCCACTGCTTATTGGCAATGATTAGAGAGAGTATCCATAAAGCTGACACAACCATGCTCAAATATTTCATTTTAGGCGACTTCAATACAGACTTTTTGTCCAATCTATCACCCCATCTAATGCATATACTTAACTTATATCAACTCCACCAAGTCACTAATGGCCCAACACGAACAACCGCAGATGCAAGCTCTTGCTTAGATTTAATCATTACTCAATCTTTTTCTGTCATCAAATCAGTAGAGATACTACCTGAAATATGTAGTGACCACTGCGTTCCAGTTGCGGTCTTAAAACACCCATTTCATGCAAACCCCAACTACAAAAGAGTTATTTATGATTATAAAAAGCTAGATGAATATACGTTTTGTAATATTCTGTCAGAAACTGACTGGAATGCCATCATCTTTGATAAACCACTAGATGAAAGTACACAGTTGTTCACAGACACCTTTTTCGAAATCGCAAAGCAATGTATGCCAGTTCATACAATTACAATAAGACCAAAAGATGTTCCCTGGATAAATAACCCACTGCGGCTTTAATAAAAAAAACGAAACAGGTTACACAAACGAGCTAGAATCACAAAATCTAACTTACACTGGCAAGAATACAGACAAGTTCGTAATCAGATCACATCTTTAAAACGGCAGTTAAAAATTGAGTACTACCAGGAATTGGATGAAGAGGCTTCTGACCCCAAACAGTTTGGCACTAAACAATGGTGGAAACTAGTAAAACAATTTATGGATAAAAAAGACATTAGCTCCGACAATATCCCACCAATCAAGCACAACGGGAATGTTTTTTATTCCAACAAAGATAAAGCAGATATCTTTAATCACTTTTTTATTCAACAGTCAACATTAGAATCTAATAACGATCCACTCACTGACTTACCTCAGTTTGAAAATGAAATCGTTTTAGAGGTGCTTACTTCGACTGAAGTAAAAAATGTTATATTAAACCTTAATAAAAAGAAAGCATCAGGACCAGATGCAATTCATAATAGACTTCTTATTGCTGCAGTTAATCAAATTTCAGACCCACTCACCTCACTATTCAACAGATCACTCCAGGAAGGACACTTTCCAACACAGTGGAAACATGCACATGTGACCCCGATTTATAAAAAAGGATCTAAAGAGCTTTGTAACAACTATCGACCCATCTCCTTGCTTAGCTGCCTTGGTAAAATTCTTGAAAGATGTGTTCACAAACACATAATCTCATTCCTGAGAAATAACAATATTTTAACTCCATCACAGTCTGGTTTTATTCCTGGAGACTCAACTGTCAACCAGCTCTTAGATATTTATAACGATTTGTGTTCCGCTTTTGATGAAGGTATAACAACACAAGCTATCTATTTTGACATATCAAAAGCATTTGACAGAGTATGGCACGAAGGCCTTCTTGCTAAACTTAGATCTGTGGGAATTAGAGGTAAGTTGTTCACTTGGTTTCGTTCTTACTTGTCTAACCGTTCTCAAAATGTGGTTATAAAAGGAGAAAAATCTAGCACAGAAACTGTCAAGGCGGGTGTCCCACAAGGATCTGTCCTGGGGCCTCTTCTGTTTCTAGTTTATATAAATGATATAGTTAAGGATATAGCCTCTGTGATTAAACTATTTGCAGATGACACTAGTATGTCTTTAGCTTTAAGAGACTATAACGTTCGGGCAACAATACTTAATTCTGACCTGGAAAAGATAAGTGGGTGGGCAAAACTCTGGAAAGTGAAATTTAACGAACAGAAGACTGAACTTCTTAACTTTGCCCGAGATCAAAATCCAATGCCAGTTCTAAGATTCGGCCGAGGTTTCCTACAGGATGTCTCACACCATAAACACCTAGGTATTACGATCCAAAATAACTGCAAATGGGATGAACATGTCAAAAATATTGTAAACAAAACCCATCTGCTTATCTGTTGCCTTAGATCATATAAGTATAAATTAAGTAGGAAAGCCTTAGAGACAATGTATAAATCTTTTATCCTGCCTATTTTTGATTATGCAGACGTGATATGGGACAGTTGTAGTAAAAAACTTTCTGATGAGCTGGAAGACCTTAATTTAGAAGCTATCAGGATAATCATAGGGACTGTTCGAGGAACAAGTCACGAAAAACTTTACCAGGAATCAGGACTCTGCCCTCTAAAAGAGAGAAGACGACGTCACAAGTTACAATTCTATCATAAGCTAGTCAACGGTAACGCTCCTCAGTACTTAGTAGATCTTGTTCCACCACTTATGTCCACTCAAAACCCCTATCATAGACGAAGACCCTTAGAAAGAATAACTCCTCGTTCTAAAACTGAGGTTCACGCAACCTCATTCTTCTTGAGTGAGGTTAGGATTTTATGCAGAGGAGAAAAGGTGAGTTTTGAGAGCGGACTTGAAGGAGACAAAAGTAGGTTGCTGACGGACTGAGAGAGGAAGTTTGTTCCAGGAGAGTGGACCAGAAACAGAGAAGGCTCGTGGACCATAGGTATTGAGCTTAGTGAGTGGAAAGCGAAAAGTCAGAGGATCGGAAGCAGAGCGGAGGGTACGTGAGGGAACATAGATCTCAAGTAGGCTTGACAGGTAATCGGGGGCTGCGTTATTGAGGCTTTTGTAGCACATGGTGTCTAGTTTATACTGTATGCGCTTTGATACAGGGAGCCAGTGAAGTTGTGCCAGGAGAGGAGATATGTGGTCAGCTTTTTTCTTTTTGAGTACAAGACGTACAGCATTGTTTTGAATGCGCTGTAGGATGTGAATGGTGGAGGCAGGAAGACCAGACAGGAGTGAATTGCAATAGTCAATGCGAGACATTATGAAGGAGAGAACGAGTTTTGCAGTTGTTTCGACAGAGAGATACTTCCTGATCAGGCTTATACGATGGAGATGATAGTAGCAAGATCTGGCAGTTTGAGAAACAAAGTTGTTCATGGAGAGGGTAGAGTCAATGCAGACACCAAGGTTTTTAGCTGAATCAGAAATTGGGACTGATGTGTTACATAATGGGAGAGAAAGAGGAGGCAGCTGAGAAAGTTTCTGACGGGTGCCAATGAGGATAGCTTCTGTCTTGTCGTCATAAGCTGAAGTCTATTGTGTGTCATCCTGTTCTTAATGTCCGAGTAACACTCAGTGGTGCGAGTCAACAGGCGCTGTATATTATCAGGTGAGTCACTGTCTTGAAGTTGGGTGTCATCAGCACAGAAGTGGTGTTTTATAGAGTGGGAGTTGATGATGGTGGACAGGGGGGAGGTGTAAAGAGTGAAAAGAACAGGGCCAAGGACAGATCCTTGTGGAACACCACAGGTCAGGTATGCAGGTTAAGAGTAAGTGTCATTGATGAGAACAGTTTGTTTTCTGTTTATAGATATGAAGTGAACCAGGAGAGAGCAATGTCAGAGATGCCAAAAGTATGATGAAGTCTAGAAAGGAGAATACCATGGTCAATGGTATCAAAGGCTGCAGACAGATCAAGGAGTGTGAGGAGAGAGACTTTGCCAGTATCAGTTGCAAGGAGGAGATTGTTGAGAATGTGTAGTAAGGCAGTTTCAGTGCTATGGCACTGGCGGTAGGCTGACTGGAAAGGATTGAGGAGATTGTTGGCAGACAGGTGAGAGTTCAGCTGGTTGAGGACGACTTTTTCAAGGAGTTTTGACAAGAAAGAGAGATTAGAAATAGGCCGGTAATTTTTCAGTTCATTTGGGTCTAAATTGTGTTTCTTGAGGAGAGGGTGAACAATAGCAGACTTGAACGAACCTGGGACAGTTCCAGTTTGAAGAGAAGTGTTGATGATATCAGTGATGAATGGGAGGAGAGTAGGGAGATAGTCGGAGTAGAGAGAACCTGGAAGAGGATCCAGTTCGCAGATTTTGAACGACTGGGGTAAAAGTAGTAAGAGGTGTGCCAGAGAAGAAGGGTCAGGTGGGCATGGTTGACAGGGTGTCCTGTCAAGCCTGTCACGAAGAGTTTGTATTTTGGTGGTGAAATACTTGGAGAATACAGATGGGAGTTCTTCATTTGTATGTTTTGTTGGGAGAGGTAAATCTTTTCGTGTGCCAAGGAGATGATTCATGGTTGTAAAGAGTTCTTTTGAAGAAGAGGCATTCAGGATTTTGGTTTGGAAATAGCTTGTTTTTGCAGATGCAATGAGGGTGGATACTTTTGTTTTAGAGGCTTGGAAAAGTTGCCTTGTACAGTGAGTTTGGATGCGGCGCTCTGCTCTGCGGCAGGGCACGTTTTGCACAGGCAATCTCATGAGTGAGCCAGGGGGTAGGGGGGCGGTCAGGTAAAAGACGGGTTGTGGCTGGAGCATGAGTGTCCAGAAGATGGTGGAGAGTAGTATAGAATTCATCGGCAAGGTTATGTGACTTTTCAGAAAGGAGACGGGAGGCATCAGATGAAAATGTGGAGAGGTCGATAGATTTGAGATTGCGTCGAGTCACTGTGCGCGTGGTACGGGAAGGAGGAGAAATGTCAAGAGAACAGAGAATTGCAGAGTGGTCAGATGGAAGGGCTGAAGTTAGATGGGTAGAAAGAACTAAGCAGTTGTCAGTAGCTGAATTGTGGTGATCACGAGAAATGATCCAGTCAAGCATATATTATTGATTTATGGTTGAATTATGTTTCTGAGCAAAACATTTTCTGTAAAGTGCAAAGCACTTAGAAACATGCTTCCCTGCACTATATATAAATATCTATATATATATCTATAAATATGTCCCCCATGGGGATGCCGGGGCTCTTTCAGTATAAATAGTATCCCCACCTTCTGGAAATTCTGTGCTAGAAATTTCCTCTTTTCTGTCACTCTGTTTCTATGTTGTTCCTTTGCTTTCTGTTATTCTTTCCTATCATTTTCTGCTGTGATGATCCATTCATCTTCATGTGTTCAATAAAGTTTACGTACTTTTTCTTAGGACTGATAATTGGGTACACGTATAAAATGCATTTTTGGGAGGTGATATATATATTCATTATAATTTTCTTTAAGAAAAAACATTTCAAAAAGAGGAAAATGTACCAGTGAGGGCCATGGAGTGACCACAGCCTGCAGCCAACATCTTCCACTTTGTGGACGGCAGGGTCTCCACATGGCTGGGGACATGGCTGTCTGTCACCCCCTCTACCCCCAACTGACCTTCTCCGTTAGCACCGAATGTGTAAATGTTGCCTGATTCTGAAAATTGCCCCACATTATCCAAATGATTATAATCATTGCAAGAACACAACAAAATGAATACAAACTGATGCAAAGAAGATGACAAAACTGAATATGATTGGGAGTAGAGTCAACACTGAACTTGCAATGCAAAAAAGTGAAACAAATTTAGCTCATATGAGTAAAACATTATCTTTGGATATTTTTCTTTTTTAATCTACTTCAATTTTCTGCTGTAATTTGTTGTTGTTGTTCTTGTCAATGTTGTCATTATTGTTTCCATTCCTTCTGCTTGATTTGATTACATGATATAAAAGATACTAGTACTAAAATAAGCAAAATTCATACATAACACAACCAGAACTGACACACACCAGTGATACCTGAAATGAACCAGCTACATAAAACTGACACACACCACAGACACCAGAAATAGCCCAACTATATATAGTTCACACCCAAAAAATAAAAACCTTTATAAAACTAATGCATAAACATCATAAACAGAAACACCTGAGGCAGCTATTATTGTTGAACACATCATCCAAATCCAATCCCATCTCACATCTGGTTTACAATATACACAGCTTCCACATCAGAAAAAGAAATATCTGTGGCAGGCTATTAATGAACACAGCATCCAAGTCCAATTCTATCAGACATCTACTCTTTAGTTTATAGTATAAACAGCATCCTGATCGATCAGAGCACAAACCAGATTGAAGCTTCTTTCTTGGAGTGTTAAATTTTAATAAATGATATGATTTAAACATCTGAAACTGTGGGACTTAAACACATCCTAAAATCAAACACCAACACAGACAGACAGAGACAGAGAGAGCAACACAGAGAGAGAGAGTGACAGACAGACAGACAGACAGACAGAGACAAAAGAGCACAACACAACTAAAACTAAAGATCAGTAACTAAAAAAAAATGTGAAAATCACCAACAAACTATCCAAACTGTGGCAAACTTGAGAGTTCAGAGTTTACTCATTGCAGGTGGACAATTCTATATGCACTCCACCCAATCTGCCATCTGCTGTATGACAAACTCCTTCTACCTATACAAAACCCAACATGCTAGCAAGGTCTTGAACTGGAGGGGGTGGGAGAACAGGATTATGAAACACAAAGCTGACACCATCAGAATGACTGGAGCAACAAAATGGACAACAAACAGGCCAGGTTTTATGCTGCAGGTTGGGACTGAACTTAAGATCTTTAGTCCACAGCTCTGTTACAAAAACAAACCAGCCTGCTTTAAAACAAACTGTGACCAGCCTGAGAGTCAAACCCAGCATTACCAGTATGACACTCTAACCAACTAAGCTGCCGTAAAACTGTGGCCCGCTCAGGGCTTGAATCCATGATTCCTGCACTGTGAGCATTGCTCTTTTCAGGTTAGGTTTCAGTTTCTCAAGACAACGTCTCTGCCCTCGGAACGAATTCCATACACGCTAACATCACAGGTGCCATAAGTATGGTGATCATGGCATAAGTCTTAAGCCTGCACATAAACTCATGAGCTGGCCAGGTCCTGAGGCCCTACCTAGCCTACGTTTTACGTAGTCTATATTTAATACTGGTATTTTATCAGCCTATCACTGGAATAATCTTGGTTACATGTAAATGACATGTGTATCTGTGTAACTTATCTTCAAAAAAAGGAACATATATGATATATGTAAAGTAAATAAATAAATAATTAAAGGTCTGAATCACAACACAACTAGTTATTCTGTTTAAACTTGTATCACATGAAAAAAAGACATTGCTTCATCCAAAAGCGTTGCTCTATCCAAATGAAACCATAGGCCAGTATAAAGGAAAACATATATGGCAAACTACTGTTGTTGAACACATCATGCAAGTCCAATTCCAGCAGACATCTATTCCTTAGTGTAGTTTGTAGTATAAACAGCATCTTTAATGATCAATGCACACACATTGCCTTCCTTGCATGTTAACCTTTAAACACTTGATGGGACTAAACCAGAAATAACCAATCAATGACAGTGGTAGATCATTTTTTTAAAACACATTATCAGAGTCAAATGCCAACAAACTATCTTCAATTCTGTAGGAAGCTGGTGAATAAGATGAGGGAATCAAAGGGTTAGGTTTTAGGTTTTTGCTTTGCTAGCATGGTTGGCTATGCAGGATGCTGGTGGACAGGGTGCAAGAGTCAAAGGGTTACGGGGAAATTCTAGTGGCAGACTTGTTATGGAACACATTATGTGATCTAATTTCAACAGGCAGTAAGCTGGTTTGTAATATCAACAACATTCCTGTTAATCAATGCAAAACAACGCTGACACTGCCTTTCATACATGTTAATCTTTTGACATTGTAGGACTCAGAGAGAAACATTACAAAATCAGAAAAAGAATACATCACAACACTCAAAACTACTCATCATTACAAAATTAACAAATAAAATATCTACTGTTGTCAAACACGTCATCCGAGTCCAATAGAAGCAGACATCTATTCTCTAGTCTGTGATATAAACAGATCCCTACCGATCAATGCACAAACACACTGCCTTCCTTGCATGTTAAACTTTAAATGCTTGATGTTACAAAACCAAAACAGAAACAATCAATCAAACTAAAAGACAAAAGCATGACAGAAAACAGCCCAATACAAAGTTACAACACAATCTTACCATTACTGAAAAAAAAATTCAAATCACCAACAAATTATTGAAATCACAGTCATAACAATACAGCTCTACAAGCCAAAAATATTCATAAAAACCATGAAAGAAATATATCTGGTGGTAGACTACTCTTGTCAAAGATATCATCAGACTTAAATTCCAGCCCATCAGACTGGCTTGTGGCACTTTGATCCTCCAGACCTCAAGACCAAGAAAGACTGTGACAACTGCATGGGAACCCATGCTAGAAACAGTTTTAAGTGAAAAAGCCATTCCAAAGCGACAAAATATCATACCATAAACAACCCTCTTACCGATTTCAGCACGAACCAGGCTGACACTCTATAATTTGTTCAAGAGGGATTCACTGCACTCAGACAATTCTATATGTGATCCACCCTATCATCACTAGTTCTTGAGCCCATGCAAAACCGTATGCTGGCAAGGTCTTCATATAAGGAGAACAGGATTAATAAACACTGACCCACCAGAATGACTGGAACATTAGGACAGGCAGCACACATGCCAACTTTAATGTTGTAGGATAGGACTGAACTTGCAGTATAAGATCTTTGAGTTCACAGTTCCATCAAAACAGCCAGCCAGCCCATGTTTGTTAACATTTAAACAGTTGATGTTGCAGACTCAAAGAGAAATATCCATCAATAAAGCCTAGAAACTGACAGGAAGCTGCATGATACAACTAATGAGGTGTAAAAATCACCAATGAACAATGTAAATTGCAGCTATAACAACAAAACCCAGCAAAATAAACTCTCTCTTAGCTGAACTTTCTAATGATATGAATATCTTAACTCCAATAAATCCAAAACAGTGCAGCTCACCATGTCCTATGGAAGAGCAAACAGTGCAATGCAAAAGTACTCTTGCAAAAACTACACAGAAACTTAAAATTGAAATAATTTAAGTACACTTACAAAAAGTAAGAGAAAAGAGCACAACACTCAATATCAACTGTCTATAAGACGTGGAATTCAAATACAAACTGTGTTAACTGCATCTGTAAACTTAAAGTATATAGGTAACACAGCGGATTAATCTAATGGCCATTTACCTGTTGCAACAATTGTGTGAGAGCGACCACAAGCTACCAGTCTGGACTTTTCATGTTTCAAAGCTGAAAAATGAAATGAAAAATGCACATAATACATCTAAATTAAAAAAAAATAATGTAAATATTAAAATAATCAAAATCAGAAGCTGTCATTCCTTTCTTTTCCTTTTTGTTTTAAATCATAAAACAATAACAAAAACAATATTCACATGCATTAGTTCATTCGTATCTCTCTCTCTCTCTCTCTCTAACAAACATACAAAAATAAACACACACACACACATATATACACACTCTCTCTCTCTCTCTCTCTCTCCCACACACACACACACACACACACACACACACACACACACAGATACTCTACTGTTATTGTTGTTATAATTGTTATTGTTGTTGTTATTGCTGTTAAAAGCCCAGCCATTTGCACAAAACAATATCAGGGCTATCACTATCTTACAACCTATGTATTTTTTCACTTAAAAAAAAACACCACCACCTGCAAAAGAAAATCAAGTAGGCTACTCATTTCAATTGCAAAAGAAAATCAAGTACTCATTTCAATTGCATTTGTGTACATAATCTAAGGATGTCCCTGGCATTGACCACTAGGGGGATAAATAAGGACATTAAAACATATAAAAGTTGGTCTAAATTACCTGAAATTGCTTCTGCACATTACCTTTCCTTAAAGCCAAAAATGCAGCCAATACATGTACCCAATTATCGATTATGAGGCTTTACAGAACACATACAGGTGAATGGACCAGCAAGGCACAAAATGACAGGAAGAGATGACAGACAACCTAAGAGAGCGGCAGAAAAAGGGTGTCAGAAAAAGAGCAAATTTTTTTATACAGAATTTCCAGAAGGTGGGGATACTACTTATACCAAAAGAACCTCCGGCATCCTCACAGGGGTATTCACAAACTCAGATACTTTAATTGTCCTTGCAGGCAACAACAGCATAATGCAATGAGAATGGTTTATTATCTTGAAATTTCAATGCAGTTTTCCCCAGGTTGTTTTCTAGACACAGCATAATCAATGCAGCAAGAAAAAGACAACCTGTGAAATTCAAATACAAACTGTGTTAACTGCATCTGTAAACTTAAACTATATAGGTAACACAGCGGATTAATCTAATGGCCATTTACCTGTTGCAACAATTGTGTGAGAGCGTGCACTGTGTGCACTGTGACCCTTCTACAGTATCACTTGGAGCTCCTCTTTTCCACACTGCTTGCTTTCACATAATTTAACCCTTTGACTCCCTCACCCTTTTCACCAACTGCAAAAACTTAACCTTTTCATTCCCTCACCCTATCCACCAGCTTCCTGCAGGAAGATATGGATAGGGTGAAGGAATCAAAGGATTAAGTTTTAGCATTGCTACCAACCATAGTTGGCAATGCAGGATGCTGGTGGACAGGGTGCAGGAGTCAAAGCTTTAATTAAGAGCCATCACCTTCCCTCAACTTATTTACCCCTCCATCCCTCCCCCTTCCTCAGCCCCTTCCCAACACATTTAACTACCTTCAAAGATTCACTTTAACTAATCAAAATGGCTAAGTGGTCAGCACAATGGCCTACTGACTGGGTGGTCCTACGTTCGATCCCCCATCAGTCCAAGAAAAATAACTAGGATTTTCAGCTCCAATAGGCTCCTAACTAGAGCTGAGAAGTGTCATACACTTCATGGATACATTATTGAGTGTGTTGTAAAGTTTCCAGACCTATACCAAAAGTGTCTGTCTCATGGGCCAGGTTGATACCTAGATATATTACGATGGTAAGCATACATTACAGCCCTATCCCAACCCAAAATGGAAGTCCAAAGCATCAGCCCCATCATCCCCATTTTCGTCATCATAGCACAGTCATAACTTTGCTCAGAATCTATGACCCTAATACCCTGGCACAGTCATAACTTTTCTCAGAATCTATTACCCTAATGCCCTGGCACAGTCATAACTTTTCTCAGAATCTATGACCCTAATACCCTGGCACAGTCATAGCTTTTCTCAGAATCTATTACCCTAATACCCTGCTCTCAAAGTGACCTGTTTCAGCAGGTTTGGAGATATGTTGAAGAGCTGAAACAAGCAGTGTTGGAGCAGTAGGGCAGATGATGGGCAGCAAAACACACATACACACGCACACACACACACACACACACACACACATGTATACACACACACACACACACACAAATGCTCACTTTTTATGCATGTTGGTCTGTTGGCCATCTTCTGAGGTCCAATTCCAAGCTGGCCATAGTCGTTGGGTCCAAACATAAACACTCTGCCAGATTCTATAACAACAGTGACCATGTATGCAACTCAATAAAGTGATACAATCAACAAGTCAATCATTCTTAGGGTAAAGGCAAATGTTGTCCCATAACAAAAATAACGATATACATCAAGTGTTAAATCTTGATGTACATATCAAATCAGTGCACATTCTCATACTTTACTCAAACAATCCTTCATAATGACGAAAACAAGGGCACAAAGCACATGCCTATTAGGAGAAGGAGGGCAGGAGAGAATGGAGATTGGGGTGTGTGAAGGGAGAAATCACTGCCAGCCCAAAAGGTATGTCTTCATGTTAGACTAAGAAAGTGTAATTGTTGAACAAAGAGGGAGACATGTTCCAAGTGTATGGACAAGACACAGAAAATGAACACTGACCATCCATGGAACATCGGTATCAAGGAATCTGCAAGCAAGTAGTATCAGAAGCAGAACAGGGAGGCCAGGCAGAGATAAGTATGTGCAAAACTGTTGTTAATAGACTTGTAGCAAAATGTTTTGATCTTGTAAAGTCCTGAGGTAACTGGAGAGTAGAGTATACCCACGGCTGTGCAAAACTGGCCAAATCGTTCTCTTTAGTTTACCTGCGGACGGCAGCTGTAGGCCTGCAAAGCCTGGCATTCCAGAGTATGGGAAGGGGGTGGGATGCAGGGTCGAGACGGGGTCACGGCAGTAGCTGCGGATGAATCCCTTCTTTGTCTGTATTAAAACTTGATCATTTCACCCGATCTTCTCCTGTCTGTAGACACGGAACCTAAGATATCTGGATGTTGATTTTTTGTGATTTACAAGTTTGTTCTATGTGCCCGCGTTACGTCTAAGAATTAGAATTTGTACCGTTGACTGAAGTTTGTAATCTACAAACTTTTGCAGTGACTATGTGTTCAGCTGCTGTGCTTTTTTGTTAAAACGTGTATTCTTCACGTGTTAAAACTTCTAATTCCACTGATGCTGGTTTTTTGTCCCCCCCCCCCCCCCCCCCTTTTTTTTTTTTTTTTTATCGTTTTCTCATCCTTTTGTTCTCGTTTTATTTCATCTTTTTTTTTTTTTTTTTTTTTTTGGCGTTGACTTGGAGACTGGTTTCCAAATATATATGTGATGCTGAAGTGTTGATGTGCAAGAAGTTAAGTGAAAGTTTAAGGATAAGTTACTCACTATAATCTGCTTTAAACATCACATCATTCAGTCTTGTACTCAGAGCACTGTTGTGAGAGAACTGAACAGTTTTGTTGTTTCAATCGTAGTTCTTTCCTTACGTATTAGTGTTAAGTATTGTGCATATAATTGAACAACGGCTGTTGTTTATGAACACACTGCAATTTTGCACCATGAGAGACTTCAGTCTTTGTGTCGAGCATGTGGTGGGCGTTCCAGCAAAAAAAAACAACAACAAAGCCCAGGGCTCCCATTTTCTGTCAGTATGTGCTCATAGTGCTATGCACGGCTGAGAAAACTGAAGATGTCGTCTGTTCCATCAAAAACAATAATGAAAACCAGTCTGTCTGATGTGGAGAAGGCGGCACCGATGTGGGTTAACTTTGATGCAGCCTTGTCTGTTCACCAGTGTTCCGTTTGCTCCGTGTTTGTCAGTCAAACAAAGGGAGGAAGGCCAGCCAAGAGAAAGAGAAGCTCACAACAAATTGACTGACATGTGCAGTTGAGTGTACACTATTCCTTACTGTATTAAAAATTCAACCTGCATTCAACACACACCCAGCAGTGTGTGATGACCAACCTCTTGACCCCAATTCAGTGGAGTAATTAAAACGCGCACCTCTCCTCTCAGGTTCAGGTCGAAAACTTTCAAGTAAGTGGAGGTGCACGCTGGCATGCTGTAGTTTGTGTGGCATGTTGTTCTGTGTGCATAGAAACTGTCAGGACTGCAATAACGGCGGTTTAAAACAACAAAATTTTGTGAAATCGGAAATTATCCGTCTCCGTACTTGTGATTGTGCATGTATTTGAACTAACACTGCAGTCTGCTTTGACAGTCAAACATATTCGTGTTTGGTGTCATTTTAAAGCTCGTGGTTCTGGCCATCCAGCTATCTGCAATACACTCTAGTTTGGCTAAAACACTTTAAAAAAATGTAGCATTTAAAGTCATACCCATTTCCCCCAGTTAAACGCCAGATGTCAGCTATGGCTGCTGACAGGCGAGATATAAACAATCTGCCCAGGGAAGGCAGGCATCATGGTCGGGTCATGCATAGGTCAGCGCGCTGGGCTCAGCAACTAAAAGGAAGGGTTGGAACAGCAGTGAGTAAGGTTGTTGAGACCCCAAATTTTCTAGGGGCTAGCACTACAAGGGCGATGCCTATCTCTTCTCCCTTGTTGCTGGACCTTCCCCAATTCTGATCGGGGTCAGGTATCTATTTACAGCTGGGCCACATACATGTTGCACACCCCAAGGCAACGCAACACACATAAACACACATACACATGCCCCCCCCCCCCCAACACACACACACACAATGTATGTAACTATATGTGTTACAGATTCTATGTAAAACCAAATGTATAAAAAAGAATTATAGATTGCCTGAGACATAATCACTGCAGTCAAACAGAAATTATACTTTACTAGGTTATACTTGCTGAATAATTATGACAATGGCAATTATAAAAAAACCAATGCGCACACTCTGATCATTCACCAAACCAATCATCCAACAATGATCAAAAGCCAGGGCACAAAGCCCATGCAAATCAAGAGAGGGAGGACAGAAGGGGAGTGAGATAAAAAATTTTAAAAAGTGGACACTGCTGAACAAAAGATACGCCTTCAAATTAGACATGAAGGAAGACAGAGTATGTGATTGTCCAATAGACAGAGAAGATCGTTCCAGTAAAAAGGAAAGGTTTGTTCTGACATGTTCTGAAAGTCTGCATAATGTAAAGTATAGTATTACTGTACATGTGCAGCAATGTCTGCCCTATAGGATAAATGTAGTAGTTAATACCCAGCAAGATTTTGAATGCACCACTAGGCTGGAAACTAGAGACTAAGCTAGAATTTGAATCAAATCAACTGTTCTGGCATTATCGTAGTTTTCATCTAACAGAAACTTATCAATCTTTAAGACCAGCTGTCACAAAAATAAGGTCAATGTTGTATATTAACTAATTATGTGAGCTTTAATTTTCAGGTCAGCTTGTAGTTGTGTCAAGCGCCCTCTGTCTCCTCCTATCCAAGCAGAAAACCACACAAGTCATGATGACAAAGCAACAACACATGTACACATACACACTCACTCACTGTAACAGTTGTTAGCTAATAGTAGTAATACAAATGTATGGTTTCAGTTCCCTTCTAAAAATTGTTTCATGCCTGCTTACCTACTTTAAATGCTTACAGCCTCACAGAAAATCGCTGTTCTTCAACTGATTCTCACTCCCTTCCTGTCCTGTTATGAAATGTATTTCTTTTATTACACAATCATATGGAATATATTGCCACTTAATCTATATAATTTTTTTAGCACTGATGCTTTAAGTATCTTGTCTACATTCCACTCTGGGCTAAAAATGTCCCCATTCAAACAATCTCTGAGTCCTACTGAACAGGGTTCCTAGTTGTTATAGTAGTGTTCATGTCTCAACTAGCCCAACGTACACACATTTTATTCAAATTATTGACTCAATGTGGATAAGCTGAGGCTGCCTGGCTCAACATGCAATGCCACAGATTCAGGATCTGTTTAAACCCTTTGACTCCCACACCCTACACCAGCATCCTGCACTGTCAACCAAATACTTAACCCTTTTGACTCCCTCTCCCTATCCACTAGCTTCTTGCAAGAAGCTTGTGGATAAGATGAGAGAGTCAAAGGGTTAAATTTTTGCAGTTGGTGGATAGGTGCAAGAGTCAAAGGGTTAATTCCAACCTGCAATGTAAATACTTATCTGCTTACTTCTGGCATCTTAAGGTGCTAATTACCAATTGTCTGCTGCCCACTCAATGCACCATTCATCCTGTTGATTTCAACTCAGTCACTGACAATAAATCAGTAACAAACTTACAAAGCAACTGAGTAAGTCCCATGTCCTTTAATTACACACACACACACACACACGCATGCACGCACGCACGCACGCACACACGCACGCACGCACGCACGCACGCACACACACACACACACATACATACACACACACACAGTCTATGGCAAATACAAACAACAAACCAGTTTAAGAATTTCATACTTATAGCCCTGTGGCCTTCTTCAAAGTACTCAGACCATTGAATCTACACCACACACTGTCTGATGATAATACGGAAAACTAACCTCTAGTCAGTCACACAAGCTTAAACAAACACTCACACTTGCCCATGAACACACAACAAACACACACACACACACACACACACACACACACACACACACACACACACACACACACTACACACACACACACTTACGTAAACACATTCTGGCATACTAAATATATCATCACAAAAATACAACTGTACTCCTCTACCCTCCATCTCAGTTCCCCACAGTCAAACCCACCCCACCTATCTATATGCATGCACACATACACAACTACATCCATCAATCTATTAATACATATCTATTAACATACACCAAGGTAACTTCTAGATTGATCCCGACTGATAACAATATCCATTTAACATTTTTACAATGTGCTGTGAGTATTCTCACATGTGAAAACAACTGCAGCAGGCACTTAACCAGCATGGACATACTCCATCTATTCTCCCAATATTCTGTAATTAACTGTGTATGCAATTCCTATCAGACTCCCAAAAAGAGCAATTTCTATCATATTCCCAAACAGGGGTTTTTGAAGAGTAACTCTGACATTTCTACATTGTCTGATACATTTAGGATACCAAATGTCTGCTGATTTCATGGTCAATTAAAAAAAGAAAAACTACCAAACTCACACTTGCTCTTGACAACACCTTTTCTCAAACCAAATTTCTTGCAATGTTGTGATGCCCAGTTTGGAGTTTTGAGCAAATGTTAAATTTAGTATTATCGCAAGGCTCTGGTGATCAATTAAACAGCAGAAGTTGGTCATTATGCATGCAGTGGTAAAAGAGTGTTGATGAAAAAAAATCAAGTTTGCAAATGATCTAAATGAAAATGGTAACAATTCTGTGTATGAAAGTGAAGAGGGACCAATTGAAGAAGAAAATTTTGTAAATGATGTAACTGAAAACAGTAGTAATCCACTACTTGAAACAAGGACCAATGGTTGATTTTAAGTGAGGGGATCAATGCTTGATGCTGATTAACTCACTCGGTACGGAGAGTTTTTCCCCTTGCGTTTCCCCTGGTACGGCCCATTTTGAAGGGTTAGGGAAAAAATCACAAAAAATACAAAACATAAAGGAACAAAATGAAACTTTCAGATCTGAATATTTACATGTTGGGTTAGTTCATGCCAAAATATTGAAGTTCTTCCTTGAATTTTTCTTCTTCATGTGCCACATTGAAAATACCCCAAATTTTGTGGTCAGGATCACCGTACAGTCACACACTTTGATCAGCTCCATGAACACACAGTCAAAGGTGAGAAGGTCTTTGTATGCACAAAACAACATGAATAAAGTAGACTTTGCTCAGGGTAAAAAAAAAAAAGATTATTAGTGATATTATATGAATAAATGTTACAAATTGTTACACAGGGGAGTTATAGGGGCGTGGCACTCAAATGAGACATGCAGGCCACAAGAGCCAGAGACGGACGCAAAGTGGGAGAAAAACTAAAATCTTCGTGCCAGTCATGCATTCATAAAGTGAATGAAAACTCCATCAGACATGCGACTCGCTGTACTTGGCCTGCTGACTGCTCGCCTCTCGTGACGTGTACGCCCACCTCCCTTTCCCACTTCAATGTCATCTGAAACTGGGTCACTGTCAGTACCTTCTTGCTGGCAGCTTCCATCACTTGACACACTTTCATCTTATCTTCAGCATACTCCTCCATGTCCAAACACTTCAATCACTTTAGCAGCAGTAAAACGCCACAACGCGATCTACTTTGTTCGAAAACTCGTACTCACCTGCGACGCCATTTTCGACACGAATGCAGATTAGCAAGTCATTCGGGGTGCCGAAGACAATCGCTTCCCGACGAGTGTAGTGTTACGGAATCTCACGAAGTAACTTTCCACTTGACCCTTGACATGTTTGCAGTGACCACTGTGGCTATGGTAGGCATGCAGGCTCAAAAGGGGAGCGTCGAAAAAAAATTTAATTATCGAAACCGCTATAGCGTTCCGTCGTACGCAACCATGCCTTTCATCACGACCGCTATAGCGTTCCGTCGTACCGAGTGAGTTAAGTGCACGATGGTGGACAGTGAGGAGTTCAATTCTTGACTAAGTGCATGATGGTGGACAGTGAGGGGATCAATTCTTGGTGCTGACTAAGTATATGATGGTGGACAGTGATGGACCAATGCTTGATGCTGACTAAATGCATGATGGTGAACAGTGAGGGAACCAATGCTTGATGCTGACTAAATGCATGATGGTGAACAATGAGGGAAGCAATGCTTGATGCTGACCAAGTGCATAATGGTGGACAGTGATGGACCAATTCTTGATGCTAAGTGCATGATGGTGGACAGTGAGAAGTTCAATTCTTGATGCTGACTAAGTGTATGATGGTAGACAGTGAGGGGATCAATTCTTGATGCTGACTAAATGCATGATGGTGGACAGTGATGGACCAATGCTTGATGCTAAGAACATGATGCTGAACAGTGCGGGAACCAATGCTTGATGCTGACTAAGTGCATGATGGTGAACAGTGAGGGAACCAATGCTTGATGCTGACTATATGCATGATGGTAGACAATGAAGGGACCAATGCTTGATGCTGACTAAGTGTATGATGGTGAACAGCGAGGGGATCAATGCTTGATGCTGACTAAGTGCATGACAGTGAACAGTGAGGGGATCAATGCTTGATGCTAAGTGTATGATAATGAACAGTGAGGGGACCAATGCTTGATGCTGACTAAATGCATGATGGTGGACAGTGATGCTAAGTGCATGATGATGGACAGTGAGGGGCACAAAGCTTGATGGTAAGTGCATGATGGTGGAAAGTGATGCTGACTAAGTGCATGATGGTGGACAGTGATGGACCAATGCTTGATGCTAAGCACATGATGTGCATGATGGTGGACAATCATTGACCAATGCTTGATGCTGAGTAAGTGCATGATGGTGGATAATGATAGACCGATACTTGATGCTGACCAAGTGCATGATGGTGAACAGTGATGGACCAAAGCTTCATGCTGACTAAATGCATGATGGTGGACAGTGAGGGACTAATGCTTGATGCTGACTAAATGCATGATGGTGGACAGTGATGGATCAATGCTTGATGCTGACCAAGTGCATGATGGTAGACAGTGAGGGACTAATGCTTGATGCTGACTAAGTGCATGATGGTGAACAGTGAGGGAACCAATGCTTGATGCTAAGCGCATGATGGTGGACAGTGAGGGAACCAAAGCTTGATGCTGACTAAATGCATGATGGTGGACAGTGATGGACCAATACTTGATGCTGACTAAATCACAGTAAATGCATGCCTGTGGACAGTGATGGACCAATGCTTGGTGCTGACTAAGTGCACGACGGTGGATGGTACGCAGTGAGGGGACCAGTGCCTGGTGCTGAGTAAGTACATGATGGCGGACAATGAAAGGACTAATGCTTGATGCTGACGAGTTCATGACGGTGGATGTGACACAGCTGAGTTGGACTTGTTTGATGAATCCAGCTTGAGGGTGATAGA
Organism: Monoplex corrugatus; assembly: GCA_030674185.1. Lineage (NCBI taxonomy): Eukaryota > Metazoa > Mollusca > Gastropoda > Littorinimorpha > Ranellidae > Monoplex > Monoplex corrugatus. The sequence goes on from JAPXFY010000017.1 coordinate 41,225,508, forward strand.
CAAGTTGCCATGGATAACGCTAACACTATGAAGGCAGATATTGATGAGCACTATGATGAAGATGATGAGGTCTTTATTTGGTTCGTCATTCCCCCAATTCTGAACATGATCAAAACTGCTGGGAATAATTTATTTGTTTTTTAAATTTATTTTATTTTCTGCATTTTATGGAAACAAAATCAAAACAAAAATTTCTGACCAATAATCAATATATCAAAGGTACTGACTGAAAGGTAATAGTAATATTTTGAAAGTATCAACAAATTCACAGCTGCGGATGAATACCATGTGTTCTTCATTGACAATTTCATCAGGAAACAAAACATGAGACAAATGAACATGACATGTTCTTGTTTGTTATGAAATTTTGGCAACCACTGTAACATATATATGTGTGTATACATGTGTGTGTGTGTGTGTGTGTGTGTGTGTGTGTGTGTGTGTGTGTGTGTGTGTGTGTATGTGTATGTGTGTGTGTGTATGTGTGTGTGTCCATGCGTCAATGTGTCTGAGTGTCTGTGTGTGTGTGTCAATATGTGTGTCTGTGTCTGTGTGTGTGTGTGTATGTGTCTATGTGTGTGCGCGCGCGCGTGTGCATGCATGCGTGCGTGCGTGTGTGTGTGTGTGTGTGTGTGTGTGTGTGTGTCTGTGTGTGTGTCTGTGTGTGTGTCTGTGTGTCTGTATATATGTGTGTGTAATTGTATGTGTGAGCATGCATACGTGAATATGTGTGTGACTGTGTTTTTTTTTTTTATATTCTCTGTTCATGTGTGCGTGTGTGTGTGTGTGTGTGTGTGTGTGTGTGTGTGTGTGTGTGTGTGTGTGTGTGTGTATACATAAATGTGTATTTGCATGAACACATATGTTTCTTTGTATGCACCATGTTATGGAAAATAACATTCAAGCAAAAGGGTATGACTATGAGTAAGAGAGAGATCCTCATTTCATAAGCGGATTTTTTTCCCATGCAAAAACTCTTTTTCTTTTTCTTCTTTTTTTCCTTCTTCTTCTTCTTCATCAAAGACATAGTTTGGTTTGGATTTTTTGTCCACCAGTCAGCTATTTTCAGTCTTTCTGTCTGTCTGTCTGTCTGTCTGTCTACATGCACATCATGGTTACCGGGGGTACACTGTTTATAAAAGGAACTGCTTGTATACATGTTTTCATCATTACCATACATAAACTATACAGAAACAAAATGTTCCACTGCAGGTTACTGCAGCTGCTATTTCTGTCTCTTTGACTTTTTGCTTTTGCTTGCGTTGACATTTTAAAATATATCAAAATCACACAAAAACAACATTCTGACACATGAAACACATATCACTGAAAAGAACAAAGATCACTCTTTAAAATTATGCAAAATAAACACCTTTATGGCCTAGTTTCTTCACATAAAATTATTTCAAAACAGATTTCAGAAAGGTTGAATACAGCATGCCTCAGAATATTTCACTGCAGTCTACATGTTCTCAATATACAGCCACAGGAGAAGGTAGTTGTGTTGAAAGATTAAATTTAAGTTGCATATGCCTAAAACTAAGAATGAGGAACCCTCTATCACAAATGCCATACTTACTATGATTCTCCTGATAAAATGAAACATAACATATATCTCTCTCACCTGCCACCAGAGCTGTGTGTTCATCACCACAGGCCACTTGTAAGACGCGATCATTCTTCACCCAGAATTTGTTGGGCAAATTTTCTGCAAATCTGCTCTTGCCAAAGGTGAAAACAGCACCAGTCTCTGCAAAATTACAAAACATAATCTTTGTGTATAAGTAAGTTTACAAAACGTTATTCAAAAAAATAAACAGTGAGAATGTGTGAGTGTGTGTGTGTGTGTGTGTGTGTGTGTGTGTGTGTGTGTGTGTGTGTGTGTGTGTGTGTGTGTGTGTGGTTGTGTGTGGTTGTGATTGTGTGTGTGTGTGACAGGGTGTGTATGTCTATATGTGTGTGTGTATTTGTAGTTGTGAGTGTGAGTGTGTGTCTTTTGTCAATACCTTGCCAACATGTAGGGCGTGTGCACAAGTGGATCTTACCCATCATATGGTAAGTGTGACATCTGTACATATGGAATTTAATCCAAGAGTGCAGATGCCACTTTAACAAACTGAAAATGAAACTGAAACATGCACATGTATAAACATGCACACACATAAATACATGGGCAACAAGCACTGCAGTATAATGTCACATGCAACAAAGTTAAACATATATATCCTACCATTACCTCATACTAAATCCAATATAAACTGTTGCCTTTTCAAACCAATACTTACTAACTGATAACAACAGTGTTCAGGCTTGCCAATAAATGACATCTAAACTGACCTCTAAATTGAGCATAATTTGATTTATATGATGTCGGCAAAGCTATGTAAATGGTATTGCTATGAGCTATATGTGTGTGCACGCCATATCTATCAAGAGACATATCAATATTCTAAGAGTCGACGGTTTTCGAGTCTTGATTAAATCAGGATCAGTCTTGTTTCAGCAGACTAGCAGCAGACGCGCGTAATTCAAAACAAATAATCAGATACACTTGCAAGCATTATATTTTCATCTCAATCTCTCTGTGCATTTAAAACGGTGATCTGATACGCTGAGTATTTCTAAGTGACGACGGATAACAGCAGAAATGCTCTTACTGTTTGGGCCTCTTACCTGGAATATCAGATTCGTCGGTGGCCGCCATGTTCGTATCCTAAACAACTTTTCCAATGCCCGGATGACAGGTGCCTGTAAACTTCCTGTGAAGAAGAAAATGAAAGTATACATGACAATGCGCATGCACATTCACGCTCACGTACACACTCGGTCAACGAACGCGCGACAGCGTGTGCATGCGCGTGCATGCAGAGTTTTAACTCTTGGACTCCTGCACCGTCGCCACCAGCATCCTGCATTGTCAACCATGCAAGTAAAGCAAGAATTTGACCTTTTGACTCTCTGACCCTATCCACCAGCTTTCTGCAGGAAGCTAGTGGATACGGTGACGGAGTGAAAACGACAAAAGGTTTAAGTTTTTGCAGTTGGTGGGTAGGGTGCGAGAGTCAAAGGATTAAAGACAATAATGATAGAAATCGACGTGTGTGAGTGTGTGTGTGTGAGAAATCCCCACATGAAAAATAACAGCAAATGGCACAACATTGAGACAAGTTGATAAGTTTAAATATCTGGGAACAGTCATCTCACCAGACGGCAGATGCATATTAGATATAGTTAGCAGAATTGGCCAAACTAAAACAGCATTCAAGAAAATTAAAAGCATTTTTGCCAACAAATGCCTATCAAATAACATCAGGAAGAGAGTTCGTCAGTGTTATATAGACCCATACTTTTGTACGGATGTGAGGTGTGGACAGTCAATGCGCGAAGTCAGAATAAGATTGAGGCAGCTAAAATATGGTTTCTAAGAAGAATGTTAAGAGTTCCATGGACAGCCAAGAAAACAAATGAGACAGACTTGAAAGACATAGACACAAAATATATAGGCCTATTAACGAAGAAGATTAGGAAAAGACAAGCAACATTTATAGGACATTTTATGAGGCATGAAAAATTCGAGCACCTAATCACAACAAGAAAGCTGTAGGGGAAAAAGAGCACCAGGTAGACCTGGGGTGGGGAGGAGGAATATTGGACGGACTTGCAGATTGAATGAAGACAGATAGGGTAGGAGACGTACTTGCACCAACAAAGGATAGCTAGCTTTGTATGGAGGGCTATGACCGCAAGCACCATGCAGCTGGGTATATGATGATGATAATGATATCCCCTTTGTGTGCCGTGTACGTATAATATATGCATTCCAAATGTCAAATATGCATGTTAAGGATTCTCTAAGTCATGTCTATGGCTGGCCTTTAAAATTATTAAAACACTCAGCATGCAAGCAACAGAAAAAATATTTTAGAAAAAGAAAAGGGGTGGTGGGGTGGGGGGTCTTTAAGCCAATAAGTTACTCAAAATAAAGTATCATTACTATGACTATTTTGGTCTGTGTGACCTTGACCATCTTGGCACCATGTTGTCCAAAGTTATGCATTTGCGACTTCTCAACGGTAAAGATCCATTCAGAAACAGATGAGAAAATCTTGCTAACACACACACACACACACACACACACACACACACACACACACACACACACACACACACACACAGAGGCAATATAAAATAATCTTTAAAAACAAGTTTTTAAAAAAGGTGGGGAAGGGGGAGAGAATTGGTGTCAAGACTGAAAAATGCTTATCTACTAGCCGAGACTGGATGACAAAGATTTTATCGATCCACCTCCGAGCACCATGTCTGTCTTCCGTCTTGAAACTAGAGTGAATAAAAATTTCTCTTCTTAGCAAAAGATTTGAATTCTAAGGTACTCTGGAGCGTTTTAGTCAGAAGACGGCGTGTTTTAACACATACGACAATCGCCACAAATAAACAGCATTTTCAGTTAACTCCCCCTCCCCTGCCCCCCCCCCCCCCTCCTCTTTTCCTCCCAACAAGAAACAGGTGCACAACATGATTCTACTTCCTGGGACAGTTTTTCAACAACATTTAGCATGCTTCGACGAGATAGAAAGGTGTTCTTCACACGCTGGGAAAAAAAACCTTCTCAAGGGAGACAATCACCTGACACAATAGTGATCCACACGTGTCTGCAGACAGCTCGTCAGCCAGGATAGAAATATGTAGACAACTTTTCTTTTCCAATGCAAATTTGCAAGTTACATTTTTTTTTTATATATATAAGGTGTTATTTAAGATTTTTAACCCTGATTTTAATTCTTTCCCTCACTTCTACTCTCTGACCTAATGTCAGTTACATGTGAGTACAAATTTTTTAAGACTTCATTGTCAATTCCCATGAACAGAATAAAAAAAAAAAACTGCACAACTAATTGTTATGCCTGCTTCCAAACTGATTCAGTCTGTCGTGTATCCCTTTGTGGAGAAATACATTGAGAAGTTGTGAAAATACCCCTATGGAACTGATCCATATGTATTTGACAGATTGAGCAACACCACATCGAGCTCCCTTTCCTTTGCTTTAGCTCATTGGATTGCTTCATAAACCATTGTGATGCACAGGCAGATGTTCATTGTATGCCTCCATTCTGGACTGACACATCCAAATACTCATTATAACCAGCCTCCAGTCCATAAACAAAAGATGCTCCAGGGATTCACCAAAGACGGAGGAGGGGGAGAAAATAATCAATCCATCAGCGCCAACCTGATCAGACTGAAAAGTCACAATGGACAATGAATACAGAACAAATGGAATTTCCGTGTGTCTGTTGAAGGAGATTCCCTACCAAGCATGGCATGAAGATCAACAGACTGAAGAACGGCTGTTTGAAGACTGATGAACAAACAGCACCCAACTGTGGCAGCATGTAAAATACCAGAGAACCAAGGCCAGGAATCAAACCACAGTGCCAAGGTATCCTCGCTGATGTTGCAGACAAAGAATTTGTACAGGCTCTTGAAGTGAAAAAGATGAATGGCAGAGACTGGATGAAAAATAGCCCACAAGCTGAATGTATTGATAGGAAAAAGCATCTTGGAACACAAACTAGAATTTGTATAAATGCAACTTTGGGGGGGGGGGGGGAGGGGTGGCTATGGAATAAAACAGCAAAACGTGAAACTATATAAAAAAAAATTAAAAATCCGTACATCAGTGACAGACGAAAAACATCTGGAAGAAGAAAAGGAATCTCAAGAAGGAATATGATGACTGACTCAAAAATGAAGAAGCAAGAGTTACAGACATTATGGAAAGACCTGAAACAAAACACAGTTGCCTCAGCAAGGTAGTCTCGGCAAGGTAGAGAAGGGGCAAAAAGAAGAAGACCCAAGATTGCTGCTTCTTCAGTGACTCTTTTCAGTTCATCAGGAAACTGTTTGGCGTACGCAAACCCAGGACATTCACAGCAAAAAAAAGATGCCCTGAAACAGCATCTCAGGAAAACATACTTCGACCCTCAGAGCGAGACACTACTTGAAATACGGTGTCTGGAGTGGCCTGCAATGCCATGGAAAAAGTTCAGTGACAAGCTACCAACACTGGCTGAAGTAAAGAAAGAGCTCAAGAAAGTCACAGCCAATTCACCTCAGCCAAACGGAATACCCTACCTACTGTATAAGAAATGTCTCAATGTCCTTGAAGCGCTCCACCAATTTGTATGATCAGCATAGAGGAACTTGAAGATCAATAACCAATAGATCAAAGCCAATAGAGTGCACATTCCAAAAGAAGAGAATCAGAGTGACATCAGTCATATCAGACCAATATCAATTCTGAACGTAGAAGGCAAAATCTTCTCTGATGTGGCAGAAAGGTTGACTAAATACACCTTGTACCAAATGAATACTTGGATATGTCAGTCCAGAAAGCAGGCATCACAGGAATGTATGGCTGTGTAAAGCATTCCTCCGTGATTTGAAAAGCAATCCAATGAGCTAAAACAAAGATGTGGTGTGGCTTGATATGGCAAATGCATATGGATCAGTCCTGCACAAGACGATTCAACTGTTTCTTGAGATACATATCCTGTCCCAAAAGAATGTTCAAAAAAGCCAGCCCACAGGAACCTGTATCCTCAGCCCAAACCTTTACCTTCATACGTCTTTACAACCATGACTAATTTGGAGTCATTGAAGGCAGAGATATCAGTACCATCAATAAAATATACCGAAATCAAAAATGATAATGATAAAAAAAAATGATGATAATAATAATAATGATCGGAACACAGTATGAGTTTTTACTTGGCTGACGAACTGTCTGCGGACACATCAAGCGTCGGCCGGGGCAATGACAAATTCACGACCAATTTTGCACACGATACCTTGGCGTTACGCAGCATATTTGTAGCTAAAAAAACCTCGTCTCACGTTGTATCAGGATCGCATCTTTGTACTTCTACGACAGATTCGTGACATGTCTGCTAAGGGAACTGTTCAACAAAGTAGTGACACGTCTGTTAAGGCGGTCTGTGTTTTGAGCGGTAGTGAGAATGTCAAAGGAACTGTTCAGTTTAAACAGGCAAGTAGGCCTGCACCAATTGTATGACTAACACTAATTGTAGATCTAGATCTGTCATTGACAAGTACACTCTCATTGTCATTATTATTTTATTTTGTTATTGTTGTTGTTTGTTTGTTTACTTAATCCTTGTTCTGACAGTTGATCACATGATCAGTTGATGTTCACGCTAGTTCGAGACATCGCTAACGAAGCAGGTAATTCCCTTGATCAGTTATGATTATCAAGCCCATTTTTGAGGTAAGTTGTAGTCAAAATCTAAGCTACGTGCTAATGTACTACAACGTGATGGTGCACCTCCCCCTCTCTCTCTCTCTCTCTCTCTTTCTTTCTCTGCCTCTCTCGTTCACCCTCGTGCAGATGCTGTAATCCTTATCATGTCTAGTCTTCAGTTATCCTCCCTTTCCCGCCTTTCCAAAACTGTAAAATACCCTGCATTCCCGGGTTTCTGAGACGATCTATACATTCATTCGGATGTATAGCAAAAGAGTTATGGCTTGCATACATGTACATAAACCAACATAAATGAATGTGTTCAGGAATGAATGTATGGGCCTGTTTAATATAGGCCTAATTATTATGTCTATTTAAAAGGGGTTGGGACACATTTGGTGATATGCAGGTGTGTGATACTGATAGGTAACATCATAAGATGTGGACAAAAAACGAGAAATGACACATGACCAAAAAAAAAAAAAGATACGGTGTTGCCTACCTTAACTTGTTCTGTGAAATGTCAGAGCAGCATGTACCCCATTGTATAGCAATGTGTCAAGAGTCCCATTGTCCTCATCACTAGTATTCACAAACTCTGAAACTGTCATATTTGTCCTTATGGATACAACTTCGGTCAGACACATTCAGTATTGATATATATATCTCACACAAACCACAGCACCAACTAAATGTTCCATGGAAGTAAATGATTTCTGACATGTGTCCGATGAAATCCCATGCAGTTTGTCACTGTCACCATGTCACCTCCACTGCACAGGTATGTCAGTGGCTGTAATTAACCAAGGTGTGATATAGTAAAAAGCAGTTTTCTGAGGGTTACCGCTCAGATATACATACATTACATGAGACTATAGGTTTGGTGATATTTAGTATTTTCAAGAGCTCAAAATCAGAATCAGTTTACTTAGTATTTTTTGGCGAAAAGTAATTGATGGCATAAATGGAATGATAATTATGTATGCAGACAAGTGGGAGATATGATACTTACCAGTCTTTCATAAATTGTCACAATACTATAACTAAGTTAAGTTTACATTAATTTGATTTGGATATATATCATTTCAACAGAATGAGAGCAAAATTTAGACAAGTTGTATTGATCAACACTGGTTAGAACCTAGGTGAACAACAAATTTCTATTTAAAAGAAAAAAGGGGACAACAGAGGGGCGTCCAGGAGTTCCCTTAGAGTGTAAGGACTTAAGAGCTGAAACACTTTTCCAAGACTAATAGTAATATCATGTACTTTTGTGGAAAATAGAAAAAGAGAATGTGCATCGAAATCTGGAACAGTGACCCCCACAACTTGGCCCTATCAGGAACCTTGACAGCCCATAGAATCCCAGTCCCTTTCAGATCTTTAAAATTCCCAGATTTCATCCATGTGAATCTGTGGGTGTGGAAGTAGATTCATGTTTATGTTCTTTTGCGAATCACTGAATGACTTTTATCACCGTTCATTGCAAATATTGTGTGCTCACTTCCTTAAAATCATGTTTTCATTCTGTCACATTGTCCCAGATTTCACAGATTTTGGTCCAGCTTTTCAGGTTTTTTCACCATGAACAGCTTCCATGCCAGTCTTTATTTTGGTCTCAGTTATGGAACAACCCTTACTCTTTATCCTGTGTGTTTTTTAGGTGCCAGTTTATCATTGTTGCCGCCATTCTTGTAGATAGAAATAGTCCTGCCTTGTGAAAGACAGAAGGGTAGTTGGTTGTTACAGGCTCATTTGTGTGTGTCCTGTTTGCCTTTGGGATATCTTATAGGAGGTGAAAGTTTGTCTGCTGGACTTTCGGCTTAACCATTGAAAATATCTCAACATACAGCTATCCAGTCACATTTGTAGAGAATATAGTTAGGTTGCTTTGTCCTCTGTACTCCAGACAGGGGTTTGCTCCGTCTTACTCTTAAGCCATGTGTGGTG
>JAPXFY010000017.1:41239736-41259736 GCA_030674185.1 Monoplex corrugatus
ATCTCTCCCCTCTTCTCTTCATGATCTATATGGATCAGATTACGAAGGAGGCAAACCCAGACCCTGAGGCACTCAATGAACTCATGTTTGCGGACGACCAGGCAATGGTGAACAATGACAAGATACAGCTACAGGAGCACACAGACCAGCTCAATGAAAGCTGCGAGACATACGGCATGAAGACCAGCATCAGCAAGACCGAGGTCATGACTGTCAGTAAGAAACCAAACAAACTGGATATCAACATCAACGGAACCCAGTTGAAGCAAGCCAGTGCATTTAAATACCTGGGCAGCATCTTCACTGAAAATGTCAAACTAGACAGAGAAATCGAAACCAGATGCCAGAAAGCCAACGCAGTCAGCTACCAACTTGCCCCTCTCCTGAAACACCCCAGCATTTCCACCAGCACTAAGGCGAAACTCATCAACGCCATTTTTCTACCAACGCTGACATACCAGTGCCAGACATGGTCCCTAACTAAAGTCCTCGAGAGAAAACTGGTCACCTGTGAAATGAAATGCCTGAGGAAAGCAGTAAACAAGACAAGGCGGGACAAGATCAGAAATGAGGTGATACAAGACATGGTAGGAGCAACACCAATCCTACAACACATCAAACATATGAGGATCAAGTGGTTCGGACACCTCACACGTATGCCCCTAAACCATCCAGCTCTTCGGTAATACAACACCAGATACTCTGGCTGGAGAGCCAGAGGAAGACCAAGACGACGATGGAGCGACTCCGTGGCAGACACCCTCAGAGCTCACGAGATGTCCCTTCTCCAGGCCACCCGCCTTGCTGCTGACAGACGACTGTATCTCCCCGCGACACCCACCAGTACAAGCGGAAGGAAAAAGTAAAGTAAATAAAAGCTGCAGACTAACCATCTTTGCGTATAAAACTGCCAATTGTTCTGCTAGAGTTGCTTTTAATGAACATACTTACCAAGTCTCACCAGTGCCAACATTTCTCACTAATTGTTACACGTGTGCTACACACACATATGTATACTCCCTCCCTCTCTCTTTTAATGGTTTCATACTCTGTCTCTTTCTCTCCCTCACTGACACTCACACTTTAAAAGTAAATGATTAACATTCTGAAAGGGGAAAAATATTGCAGGATGACGATGAAGTAATTTGCAAGCAAAACGTAACAAATGATCAGTTGGATTAAAAGAAACTAAAGAATTCTCTCAAATCTACACAGAGAATCCATGTAAACTTTGAGATCAATCAGCTGCCTTTTAATTCTTCATGTTATCACTAAATTTCCCTCTATTCACCTCCCCTCCACACACCCTGATGAAAGTCTCCAGAAGAGTTTGACTGCCTTTATTGTAATAATAGCCTATTCTGCTGAATAGTTTTGGTCATCATCATAAAGAGAATTTCGCTATTTTTCGGGGCAATATATCGGGCTAGTGAAAATATCTGCGGGCTAGTAGATCTTAAAATCCACTATCCCGGCTGGCTAATAGAAAATTCTAATCTTCTCCAGGCCTGTGATGCCATGGTAATATCACTGTCTCGCGTCATTTAGCCCACCCTCTGAAGTGATGTACCGGGATGTGGCATTTGGAGCCTGCCATGAGAGATTGAGGAGATGGACTGTCTCCATCCATCCTATTAATAGTATGCAGCTGCCAGAGAACAAAAATGCTGTTAGTTGTTAGCTTATGTTGTTTTGTATGTTTCAGGGCGCTGATGCCACCACCACTGTGACAGTTGAGGTTACAGGTCTAAAACCAGGAAAACATGGCTTCCACATTCATGAGTTTGGTGATTTATCCAATGGTGAGTGCATTAATTTCTTCTTCAGTTAATTTAGAGATGCAGTACATATTGTTTTACTTATTCTTTTATTAGAAGTAAAGGAGTAGACTCTCTCTCGCTCTCTCTCAATGGATAGATAGACAGACAGGCAGATAGATCTATTATTATATATATATATATATATCAAAGAATGGACCAGGTTGGATGGCCCCACGCTGGTGCGACAGGCGGAGGACAGGACCGGTTGGCGACGGCTGGCTTCAAGAGTGTCTCTCATCTCTCCTCTACGCCCATCACGGGCAGGAGAATGATGATGATGATATATATATAATATATATTATTATATTATTATATGTATATATATATGTGTGTGTGTGTGTATGTGTGTGTGTGTGTGTGTATGAATATGTATAGATAGATCGATCGATTGATAGATAGATAGACAGATTACATATATATATGTATATAATGTATGTATGTATGTATATACAGAGAGAGAGAGAATGACAAACCTATTTTATAATTTTATACTTATATTTAAGCCATGGAGATGCCTAGGCACTTTCAGTTTGAATAATATCCCCACCTTCTGGAAATTCTCTGTGAGAATTTTTTTTTCTGTCACTCTGTTTTTTCTGTCGTGTTCCTTTTCTTCTTCCTATATTTTTCTGTCTTGCTGGTCCATTCACCTGTCTGTGTTTGATAAAGTCTTACATACTTTCTCTTAGAATTGTTAATTGGGTACATAGATTAAGCACATTTTTGGCTCTAGGGTGATATGATGTTCAGAAGCAATTTTAGGTAATTTAAGCCCATTTTTGTGTATGTGTTAGTGTCTTTCATATTGTTTAATTTGTCTTCAGGTTTCTTTGGGGTTTTTTAATCCCCCATGTGATAAATTGGACTGAGTGGTCATAGCCAGTGGCATATCCTTAAATTATGTGCACAATTGCATTTACTTTTTTTTTTTTCCCCCTGTTGGAGGATGAATTTCAAACCGAAATAGTCATGGAGCCTGTCACTGAGGAAAGGTAAAGTAGATGAAACAGTAATGTTTACTTTCACCAATCAGTCCATTCCAACAATGACAACAGAAATAGTGAAAAGCCTCTGAAGCTCGGAAGGTGGTATGATAAATCCCTGAAAGTGAAAGATGCACAAAGAGGTGAGGAAACCAGGCAAATGGCAGAAGAAAATTTGCAGAGAGTAGACAGCTATGGCCTTCTTGGCAAATAAAAGTGTATTGCCTGCAGTTCATACTGATTCCAAAGCTTCTCTGGCTTCTGTTGATATATGATATCTGTACTAGCACAGTGGAATTAATGGAGGCCAAAATCAACAAATACACAAGGAAATGGCTTGATGTCCCACCCAGTCTCCCTGACATTGCGCTTTATTGTTGCCAGGCAAAGCTGAAGCTACCCCTAAAATCTATTGTTGAGGGGTACAAGGCAGAAAAAGTCAGGCTTCTTAGCATGCTTTAAGACTTGTGAGATAAGGTGGTGAGATCAATCCAGCCCAAGCTGAGGACTAATAGGAAATGGAAAGTCCAGGAGGCTCTGGTCACAGCAGAAGAAAGCCTCATGGTCAGAAAAATGATAGGGCGCATGCAGATCAGCAGGCAGGGACTGGTATCAACAAATATGGAATGATGATCAAAGGCCAGTGGGAAGGCAAAAAGAGATAATGGTAATATAAGATATAAAGAAATAAGAGGATGCCACAAGACTTCAGAAGTCTGTTCAGCAAGGCCAACAGGGGCAGTGGACAACTTTGGAAAATGCACTCCGAAGAAGTCTAAGCTGGAGTGACTTGTGGCATATGGCCTCTCAGAATCAGTTTCATCCTCAGATTTGTGTATGACCTCCTGCCATCCAGTGCTAATCTGGTGAAATGGGGGAAATTAGATAACCCTGCTTACCTACTCTGCCAGGGCAAAAAGACTGGAAAATGTTTTTGCCAGGGCAAACAGACAGTAGGACATGTCCTGAGCTCATGCAAGGTAGTGCTTCCCCAAGGAAGATGCATATGGAGGCACAATCAAGTGCTTCAAGAAATCGCACAAGCCATCAGCATTGCCAGAAGAAAAAAAACTTAACACAAGAAGCTCCAACAACCTTCTACGTGGCAGGAGGCAGGAAAATGTGGCCTGGAAAAGATGTGACATCCAGAGCATGGTAGCAGGGTCTGCTGCATACTGGCATGAATGGCATGAGACTGGACATAGTTTTTGACTCCCATTCATCCAAACAATTGATTTTGACAAAGCTTACCATACCATATGAAAGTAGAATGAAGTCCATATCTACAAGACTGAAAAGTATGCCAGTCTAGCCAACACCTTGCCAAAGTCCTTGCCATAGAGATAGGAGCAATGGGTTGATAGGTTCATCAGCCTATGATCTCATGAAGCAGCTCTCAGTTTCAGGGAGAGAGAGGACCAGAGCCCTAAAGGCAATGGCAGAAGCAGCAGAAAAAAGTTCCAGCTGGATCTGGACCAGGAGGAACAAAAGTGAACTTCATAAAGCCTAAAATTCCCCCATATGTTGCTGGTGTCCGATAGCCAAGTGGTTAAGACATCTGTCTCAAAGGGTGACTTTGCCTTGAGAAACCTGAACACCTAGGATGTGCGGGTTTGATTCCAGGCAGGGGACAAATTTCTTTTGAAAAAAATAGACAGCAGAAGGGCATCCAGGACTCATGACCTGGATGTGGCCCAGCCCCCTTAGAGTGTCGGGAGTTAAGAGTCAAAACATTTGCTTTAGGCGTTTCCTCCTCTGAGGACCTTCTGCTGTCTGGCTCTCTTTGGCTTCTGGTACTTGCCCTGACATGGCTCTATGCAGTCAGGTGGGTTTTAACTCTTTGACTCCCGCATCCTGTCCACCAGCATCCTGCGTTGTCAATTATGCTAGCAAAGCAGAAACTTAACCCTTTGATTCCTTCTCCCTATCCATCAGCTTCCTGCAGAAAGCTGGTGGGTAGGGTGAGGGAATCAAAGGGTTATGTTTTTGCAATTGATGGATAGAGCACGGGAGTCAAAGGGTTTAAACAAAAATAACAATAACAAGCCCTTTTCTGAGGGTTATGAATCTTTGATACTACAGCATACACTGCCTCATGATATTATGGAAAGCTGAATTGTGGTCATTCACAGAATCGTGAACATGCATCATGCTTGCCCATAAACACACACATATCATATTTACATACACATGATCAGGCATACTTAATTAATGTACACCACATAGATGTGAGGGAATTCTTCTATCCCTAACCCCAATTTCTCACAGTCATATACTGTGTGTGTGTGTGTGTGTGTGTGTGTGTGTGTGTGTGGTGTGTGTGTGTGTGTGTGTGTGTGTGTGTTCAGCTCAGAATTATAGATACACTTTATGCCTGGCCTATGAGGATGTATATGAGTTAACTAAAGTGCATTGAGCACACTTTGACCTGAATTGTTAGTGCTAAAAAAAAAAAGGAATTGTTATTGTTACAATTATCATTATTAATTAAATTGTGAAAGGAGTGGTAAATTAGTCTTGAAATATTGCTAATGTTTATTGTTTTGCTAAATGTACATATCTTTATCAGTTATGCATACAACCAACACAAGAGAAGAAATTTCATGCAGTCTGGAGAAAATTTGTGTCTTTTTTTTTTTTAGCAGATGACTGTAAACCCAACACAAATTTCAGTATATTTTGAAGTCCTCTTTTTATCATAGAAGACTTGCACTGTGGCAGTCATGAGAGGCAGGCCTGGATGTTATGAAGGAGACCTTGACATCACACAGCGTTTCTCTACTTCACACCTTTCCATCTCATGTCTACTGTCATCTTCTTCCTATGACATTCATGATCTTACAAGTATAGAGATAAAGGAAGAAAGAGACACTAATGACTTGTCTCTTGGAATGTATATACATATATGAAATCTGGCATGGGAAAATAACATTTCCACCCGAAAAATCAAGGAAGCATCAGTGGACATAGACTTAAGTATCTCGTAGAACTGTTGATGCAAAGTACTCGAACATATGTTGAATATCACTTGAATCATATGACACAGAAACAAGTCTTCATTTCGGATGCTGTAAAATGTTACTTGAACTGATGTAGTGATGAAGGTTTCACAATGTAATAATAGTTTATGTACGTAATTGTGAACATTGATGGCTTGAATGAGTGGTAGCTCTGTATTTTATGGATGACTTAATCTGTGAGGTGTTTTTATGATAGATCTGTTTTATGTGCTGAGTAGATGTAAGGATGATGTACCCGTCACACATATTTTAATTTCCAGGTATGGACTGATAGAGTATTGAATTGAATTGATATAATGAAGGCTTCATGAAGCGGCTGAGTGGAAGCTTGTGTCAGTACCAACCAGTATTGATGTTGAAGGTATAAGATTTCTCACCATCCTTAATTGCAAGTTAAGGAAACAGTATTTATGTTGTGAAAGAGGTTTTTTTTTTTTCTGTTCTGTTTTGAAGTATGTTTAGTGTGTCTCATGAAAGTTTATTTCAATATCAAATCTTCTCTGTGGACCATAATGACTGATAACATTTACATTTCATTTTCTCTGAGCGCAGGTTGTACCTCTGCCGGTGGCCATTTTAACCCTTCTGGTAAAAATCATGGTGGTCCGACGGATAAAGTGAGGTAAGTTGACAGTGTGTGTTGGACAGTGAAATAAGAGGGTGGTGACCACTAGATCATAAAAAAATCATTTGTCTCCTTCTTGTAAGGATTGGGATGTGAAAGCTGTTGTCAGTAAGTGGCACCATTACTGAGCATGCCTTCAAGGGTTTTCTTAGATATTCTGTCTCCTTCCTTTTATGATTAGAAGACTGGCACTGTAACAGTCATGAGAAGCAGACCTCAGTTGATGGTGTAAAGTATTTGGTAGTGACAGCTTGGTTCCACATTTTATTATAAGTGCAAGTATAGCTCAGCTGCTGCTTTACTGTGATTGTATTGTCTTGTGTTGCATGAATCATGTGAATTTGCAGGTAACTTGTGCTAGCTGGAGTCTTTTTTTTTTCTTCTTTTTTATTGTATACTCATTAACATTTATGGTTGCCTTGAGATAGCAGCTTTCATGAAGAATGTTTGTGGCATTGAGATATTGATACCGGGTATTCAGTTGTTGCTTTTTATGGGGCTTTCTTTGATGGTGTTTTGATATTTATCTGTGTTGTGTATGTATAAGGCCACTTTTGTAATTCAACTCATTGTATATTTCAAGCTTCTTCAGGTCATGGAAAATAGGTGTAGTCATTTCACATAGAAGCATTCCTAACACTAGTAACAGCTGATGTCATTGACAAGAAGGTATGTCTGGTATGAGGGCTGCTTTATCATTAGAAAAGTTCAGGTCAGAAGATTATTTTTCATGAATTCAGTTCAATTTGTGCCTTTTGTTTAGTTCCCGGTCACTGATCAGAGCAAAAAGGTCAGGAGTTACGCATCCTTGTTATGCTTCAGGACCTGCGTTCCAACACATTGTTTTTGGTGATAGATCTGCTTGATGGCCAGTATGACTTTTTCAGAGATGGTGTGTACAACTACAGGATCCTCTGGACTGATAGTCTGTTATTGTAAACTACCGTTATGAAGATGATTTCCAGTGGGAACCAAGGCTTTTTCACATATTCCAATAATTTAACCAAATGTGAAGATCTGCTGTTTATGGGGCCTCTTTTCCAAAATAATGTGAACAGCTGAACATGGCATAATAATAGTAACTGCTTTTCCGGGGATGGTAGATGAGTCCCCCTCCTGCAGTTATATTTGGCAATTGCCTTTATGGGACAGCATTTGAGAATGTTTGGCTTCTACAGTGATTTTCCATTCTGGCAAAATTTCTCCAGTTCTCTGGAATGGTGCCTTAGTTTAAGCTTGATTACAGACGCTGCATATTTTGACAGCTTTAAACATATCCATGGATATCATTGCATTATAGGCATGCAGAATCTTCTATGATAGCAGTGTTCCTGAGTTAGATAAGGAGGGATTCTCATTAAGCAATGTTTTCTTTTTATTTATGCATAACTTTCATAGACGGCAGTTCAGATCAGCAGGACTTTGAACACAAGTGTTTTCCTGTTAAGATATGCACAATTTTCATGAGCAACTATCTGTTAAGAGGCATGCAGGAGGCCTGGGGAAAATTTTGTAAGTCACAGTGAAGAAGTGGTTACTCTTTCAATTCTCTTCGCTCCAAATGATGCATAAAGCATCAACCAATCTTCTCCAGGCATGACAGTCATGTCTGAAACAAAGTAGCTCATTCCATGTCTTATGGGCTTTTTTCATTTGTTGCTGAATTAAGCATTGCCAGTTGCCCGTTGGTCTGCCCCTGTTTCTTTTCTGTGGTGGAACCTGTGACAGGCTGGTATTGTTTTTGTCCATCCTGAGAATATGGTCCAGCCATCCCCTCTCGTCACCTTGTTGATAATACTTCTGATACTAGATCATCGTGCCGTCTCTTTGTTGGAGATGTGATGCTCCCATCTAACTTTTAGGATATGTTGTAGGCATCTTTTGTTTGAAGCCCCTCGGGTGTTTCTTGATCTTGTGATTCATTGGCAATGCTTTGAAGCATAGAGCTGACTGAATGGACTTTGAACCTGTAGATCTTCACATCAGTGCTCATGTGGATCATGGAAGACTTTCAGATGCTGCTGAGTCCTTTGTTGAATGCATGAGCTGCCACTGGAGTTCATACAGAAACTTCTTTTAAGATTTGTTGTCTGTAGAGATGATTGTTTTATTGTGTGCTCCTGGTCTTCAGTTTCCTGATGTTGGTTTTCTCTAAATGGATCTAAATTGATGACTGATACCTCACCCCCGTTGGGTTGCCGGAGGCTCTTTCAGTATAAACAGTATCCCCACCTTCTGGAAATTCTGTGCTAGAAATTTCCTCTTTTCTGTCACTCTCTTTGTTTCTGCCTTGTTGCCTTGCTTTCTGTCATTTCTACTTATTTTCTGCCTTAATGGTCCATTCACCTGTATTTTTTTGATAAAGTCTTACGTACTTATTCGTTGGATTGATAATTGGGTACATGTATTAAGTGCATTTTTGGCTCTAAGGAGGTGAGATATGTGGAAGCAATTTTAGATAATTTATGCCTGTTTTTATATGTTTTGGTGTCCTTATGTATGCTTATATTTGTATTCAGGTGTGTTTTTTAAATCTCCCCTGTGCGATAAATCGGACGGAATGTCCTTAGATTATGTGCGCAAATGCATTGATATGTGTACCTAATTTTCTTTTCTTTTTTTTTCCTGTTGAAGTTTTGTGTGTTTTGAAGCAGTTATAGCCCTGATATGGCTGTGCAGTCGACTGGGCTTTAAACAACAATAAAAGAAAGATCTTTCCTTATTCCGTTTCTGAGAACATGAGAGCAGGCCTATGTCTTGTGCAAATTCACTTTCTTTCAGTTGTTTGGTGATACCCTAAGCCAGTTCTCTTAGCTCTTTGCAGATTTTATAAATTTCTTCTTGAATCTATCAGTGACAAGAAGACTGAATAAAGACAAGATCAGACAGTCTTGTTCAGCTATGGGTTTTGACTTGGAGCCATTCTGTTGACTGTCGTGCCTTACACAGCAGTGGTTGCTGGTGTACATGTCCTTTAGGATGTTGATCATTTCATTTGGGAAGCCATATGCCTTTAACAGTGTCCGGAGTCAGGGTGGTGTAAATCTATTATGTCAAATACTTTCTCAAAAGTTTGTGATTGCTGTACAGCTGTTCTGGTGGTGAAGATCTGGTCAGTGTAAGATCTGCCATTTAGGAAGCCTGCTTATAGCTGCTTCTCAAGCTTTGTTTGATTTGTTGTAGTAAGACTTTGCAAAGATCTTCCTTGATGCAGACAGGAGGTGATGCCTCAACATTTGCACATTGTCTGAGCTCAGAATTTTTTTTTTTTTTAGCGTAGTTTCACACTGATTCTGCAAGTCTGGTTCAGGGTCTTTTCACCATACATCAGTAAATAGTTAGAGCATTTCTGTGCCAAAATTTGGATCTGATATAGTACGTTGTCTGTGATTCCATCTTTTCCAGGTTCCCTGTTCCCTTTGTCTATTTGATGTCTTCTTCATTGTCCTAGTGTGTTAATTTTTTTTTTTTGTATTTGTGTAATGCAAACAGTCCATGTCAAAGTATGTTTGTAACACTTTACATTGCAATAGATCACAGCACCCCCCATCCCCCTAAAAAAAGAAAGAAGTCCATGCATTAATGCAGTACAAACACGCTTAGTTAAATACATTAATGCAGTATAAACACAGGCACTTACATTAATGCAGTACAAACACAGGTACATACATTAATGCAGTATAAACACAGGCACATACATTAATGCAGTACAAACACAGTTAGGTACATACATTAATGCAGTATAAACACAGTTAGGTACATACATTAATGCAGTATAAACACAGTTAGGTACATACATTAACGCAATAGAAACAGTTAGATACATACATTAATTCAGCATGAACAAAGTACAGATGTAACATGATATCAGAAGTATGTGATAGTACCACTAATTCGCAAAGAATAATTTGTATAAAGAAGTTGAGCTGAGTTCAGTTCAATTCAGTTCAGTCACTCCTGTGTCATCTAATGTTTGAGACAGTCAACGTTCTCCACATGCATTGGTCACCCGTCAGTACCCTGAAATCAACTCAGCTCCTGTTCATTTGCTGGAGGTCTTTCTAGGTGATTTGTTGCACACTTGTCTTGCATCAGTATCTATTGTTTTCCCTAAAGAATCCACCATAGCACTTGGTTAATGAGTCTTTAGGAGGGAGCCTTGACACGTGGCCCAGCCATTTCCTGCACCATTTGTAGATCTCACTGGAAACTGGAGTCTGATTGCACACATCTCTGACTCTGATGTTGGCTATAAAGTCACTCTGTTGTGATGCCTGAATTCTTTTTTCATATATTTTGAGTTGAAGGCATTAACATTTCTTCTCCTCATTGGATTTTAAGTGCCAGGTTTCACAACCATAAAGCAAGGTAGACAGTGCAGTGCAGTTGTAGAATTGAATCTTGGTTTTTAACAAGAATTTCTTGCTTGACCAGATTCTGATCAGCTGCTTGAAGGCTGCTGATGCTTTGCATATTGATTTATCTCAGTTGTTACAACACCATGTTCACAATGCAGGGATTGTAGATTCAACTCTCAGGCAGGCCATGGTTTTTGTTGTGGTCTATTTGCTCAGTTATTAGTGCACCATGTTCAAAACACAACGGTTGTGGGTTCAACCTTCAGGCAGGCCGGCCATTTCTTCTTCTCTTTTTTTTTTACATGGGCTGGTTTGTTCTTTATGCAAGTAGAATTGTTGTTATTGTCGTTAGTAGTAGTAGTAGTATTGTTGTTGTTATTATTATTATTATCAGTATTAGTATTATTAATTATTATTATATCTGTCCCTGTCATTGCCCTGACCTCAGAAAGTGAGTCTGCCCATTTTCTTTTGATAGCAATGTAGTCAGTCTGATAGTTTGCTCTGCTGTCAGGTGGTGTCTATTTTAACCTGTGGATGGTTCAGCATTTGAAGATGATTCTTCCAGTAACAAGTCCATTTTCTGTGCAGAGGTTTACAAACTGCTCTCTGTTGTTTTGTCTGTCTCCCACACCCAGCGAATTGGATAGTGTAGCAAAACTAATGACAGGGAGGTCATGTGTTTCGATTTCCCGCTTGTCCAGTTTCCCAGGTTCAGCTTCATCTTACGTCTACCCAAAGTTGCTTTGAGTTCCGTGGGAAGACCAGGAACATTCAGTGTAGTTTTATCCACTTCATGAAGTATCATTGAGGGTGATGTTCAAATTTCATAACCAGACTGCAGATTTCTTAATTTCTGGGGCCTCAGTGACACCAGGATATATTATGAAAGGAATGTTAAAGTACAGCATTGTTTACATTATCAATCCAATGGAACTCCACAATGTTATCCCTGTCATTCCTATTCTCATGTATTGTTGTAATATTGTGAAAAAACTGTCCACATTCTCTGCCCCATTGTGTCCTGCTGCATGGTGACCCTATTTTTGTTGGTTTCTAGTGTTTTCTTGAGAGCCAGAATGTGTGTGTAGTGTTAGGACAGTGACACGCAGACAGTGCCCGAGAGAGAGTCATCATCATCATCATCAGGTGCCTTGCCGCATGGCGTTGGCGATTATGGACTTCTATCTGTCTCTATCTCTTGTTGAGAGAGAGTACTCAGCAAAAAAGCCAACCTGAAACAAAACAAAATCATCTGTTTTCAGACATGCAGGAGACCTGGGGAACATTGAAGCAGGTGAAGACGGGTGTGCCAAGGTGAATATTCACGATTCCCAGATTCCTTTGATTGGTCCTAATTCCATTATTGGCAGATGCGTTGTGGTGAGTATGCAGCTGACGTGACTGGTTTTAATTATCAGTACAAACAACACAATACAGTACAATACAATAAAGTGCAATACGATACTTTATCCTTCAAAGAGATGGCCTGTCTGCCCAACCACATGAGACCATATAAAAGCCATAAAAACCATCTGTAATTCAGCTCATGAAAAGAACATCACAGAAAAGAATAAGCCTGATCTTACCCCTCCATCCTCCCATTCCCCCACACTTTCCCCCCCACCGCACCCCCTTCTCATACACAAACACATATACCCCCACCACAAACACATGCACAAACACACGAGCACACTGCATGTATATTCAAGTTCCACCCCCCATACACAAAAATGTGTACACAACTCTCAGTAGTAATTTTGCTGAACTATCAGTGAGTATGTTTTTTGTCGTCGTTATTGTTGCTGTTAAAAGCATTACACATGCTGTTACACAACTGTCTGTGTTCATTTTGCTAAACTATCTGAGTGCTTTTTTTTCACTGTTAAAAACAGGTATTCCACATGGAAACCAAAGAGTTTAGATATCTTATGTCCAAATGTAGATGAAACTAAAGAATCGTCATTTCGTTTTTGTCACAGTGGATTGATAGATTCAGACTACTCATCATAGATGATCACTAGATGAGCTTGCATCTTCAGCTCACAAAAAAAAAAAAAAGTTTTCCTGGTCTTTTGTTGCCTCATTTAACCATTCAGTTTAATCTGACAAATTCATGTCTAAATGGGTGTGACTTGTCATGTAAAATACTTGGGAAAAGTATGTAGAGAAATCCTCTTTTGTAGGAAAACAAAAATCCATGCATACAGGAAAAACAATGGGTTAATTGTGACTAAAAAGAAATAACACAAATAACTGCATTCCCTACACATGGTGATTAAAGTTAACCATAGGGTTTCACAACTTTTGGTCTAAGCGACTCGCATAGACAGGCTGTTGGACAACTATAGTAGGGGTGGGAATTCTCCTCGGATCCGCGAGAAATCGCGGGAGAAGCAGTCACTATCCTCGTTTTTCAAATGCCATTTCCTCGTAAAATGAAAATCGTCAAGATTACATCGTGTACGGTTACGTTCGGTGTTCACAATCGGGTTTCATTTAGATTTCGGTAATCGGATGTATCAGGCCGATAGGTACATCCGGCGCAAAGAATTGTGGGCCTACATTCAAAATGGCGTCGCGGCAAGACATCGTGAAACGAGGGCTTCAAAAGTTTGATGAAAGTGGTGTCAAGAATCCATGGAGGTGGGATTGGATGGATAAATCAGCTGGCGAAGAAAAGCTGTCCACTTTCATAAGGAAGATACTGGCTCCCGGACTTGCTTTGTGTTCTCTCTGTGGGAAAGAAGTGAATTACTCCAGTCGTGGTGCAGTCGCGCTGCAAGACCACGTGAAATGCGCCAAGCACAAAGAATTTGTGAAACTTCGACGGGAAAACACCACAATCGAAGGTGCGCACTTCCATCCTTTTCTCATTTTTAAATCTCTGTGTGTGTGTTTGTGTGTCTGTTTCTCTGTCTGTCTCTCTTTCTCTCTCTCTCTCCCTCCCTCCCTCCCTCTCTCTCTCACTCACACACACACACTGTATACACACACACTCTAGAAATCTCTTTCTCTCTACCCCCCCCCCACCTCTCTCTTCCCCCCTTCTCTCTCTCTCTCTCAACAAACCTCCGATCCATGTCTCCCAGCCCCCCCCTCCCCTCCCTTCCCCCTCGTTTCCGTCTCTCCCCTCTCACCTCACTTTCCTCCGCACCACACACGTCATCGCTCAAACAGGCCTGATGGTATAGCCTATATGAACGAAAACAAAACCTTCCCTCTGCCTCTACCAGCGCTTTTTCTTTACCCTCCACTCTGCTGGCCGACCATCTGCATAGCTTGCATTCCAATCGCCTCTCTCTCTCTTTCTGTGCACCCTCCCTGTCTTTCGGCTTATCTGATTATCCTGTCTGTCGCTCTATCTGTCAACACACACACACACACACACACACACACACACACACACACACACACACACACACACACAGGGAGAGAGAGTGACACTAATGCACTCACACACATACACACACGCATGCACGCACACATGTGCACACACACACACCCACACTCACACACTCACACACACACACACACATGCACACACACACACACACATACACACTGCGTGCACACACACACACACACACACACACACACACACACACACACACACACACACACACACACACACACACACACACACACACACACACACTGCGTGCACACACACACACACACACACACACACACACACACATTTTTTAAAAGAACTCATTTTAATTTATGGCAATGTATTTGTTCTCAGGTAATCCCATTGGTGTCCAAGAAGTCTATGGGGCAAGTCCAGCTGTCCAACAATCAGAACCACTGAAAGTACAAGAAAACACACCACTCACCCCATTCAAAGATAGGTTGCGGAATAGTGAGGCCATGCTGGTTGGGTTTCTTGCTGAGAACAGTCTGCCTTTCTCTATGGCACCAAAACTTATTGACTTGTCCCAGGCTTTGGCAAGAGATACTAAAGTCTTGGAAAACATGCCAATGGATCAAACTGCGGCTTCTTACAAATTGAAGTATGGATTGGCCCAAACATTTGAAGAATCTTTGTTGGAAGAGTAGCACACCCTTCGCATTAAATTTGGATGAAGCAATGAATGCAAACAAACAGAAGGTAGTGACAATTCTAGTCAGTCATTTTTCAAAGTCTCTGCAGAGGATTGTGATCAATCATCTCACCTCATTTGTTGTTACAAGACTGACAAGTGAAACATTGTTCCTGAAGCTTGAAGAGATTTTTGAACATTTTCGCCTTCCTTGGAAGAACCTCCTGGCTATGTTAATGGACTCATGCAGAATCATGCGTGGATCAAAAAGTGGTCTTGAGAAGTTGATCAGGGACAGGAAAGCACCCCATCTCCTTGATGTGGATGGTGACACATGCCATCATGCACACAATGCTGCCAAAACATTCTGTGCTGCATTTGAAAGGCATGTTGAACAGCTGATGAATGATCTGCATACAGATTTTGAGTGGTCGACCTACCAAAGAGATTTGCTGTTCAAACTCTGTGCTCCTTTAAGTAGCAAACCCACAAAGCCAGAGCAGTTTATTCAACATCGGTGGCTGTCAGTTCTTCAGGTAGGACAAGATACTCTTCGTCAGTTTGATGGGCTCACTTTGTATTACTTCTCTTTTTTGAAGGAGTCGGACAGAGTTCTCTACAAGGATATTGTGACAGACATCTTGAACAAAAGAAAAGTTGAAGAAACTGCAAGAACTGCCATTTCCAACCATCAAAAAGAAGTGAGAAGATCATTTTCGTCAATGACAAAAGAAGGGAAGGACAGAAAACATAGACTTGTTGACAAAATTTTCATCCAGAGAGAAAAGACAGAGATGATTTTAAACCTCTACTGCTCAGTGTTACCTATCCTTAATCAATATGTGCTGTTCTTTCAGACCAAAGATCCTGTCATGCATGAACTTCACCCAAAACAAGAAGAAATGATCAAAGAATTCCTTGGCTGTTTCATTAAGCCAGAGTGCCTGGAAGGGGGAGCAAAGCATCTGAAAGAGCTTGATTTGAAGAACCAAAGCAACCAGCTTCCTGATCAAGAATTGTTTGTCGGGTCCAGAGTGGAAGACATCATTGCCAAACAGAAAAAAGGACACAGCATGGTCAGAGAGTTTCGTGAAAAACTTAGGAAGGCATACATCTCTTGTGGTGATGAGCTTCTGCGAAAGATGCCCCTGACAAATCGAGTACTAATGTGCTTCAGTTCCCTGGATCCAGTAATCAAAGGAAGTTCAATTGGTCTGCGGAGAATGAAAGATCTTCCAGTGATACTCAAGCACTTGTTGCCTGATGAAACCCACCAAGACCAAGACTCAGAGTCAGTGGAACAGTTACTCAGAGAACAGTTCGACAGAGAGAAGAGAAAATTTCATTCTGATCGAAATCTTCCAGAGAAAAAGGATGGCATCAGGATTAACTCATGGTGGAACTCCATCAACTGTGAGGTGTATCCTCTGTTGACTAGGTTAGTGAAGGCTGCCCTTAGCTGTTTTCATGGACTGTTGGTTGAGTCTTCATTCAGTCTGATGTCTGATGTCATAGACAAAGGCAAAACTGGTGTTGACATTGAAACATTCTCTGCCATCCAGACTGAAATATTCTTTCACTGCAAAGAAAGTTACTGCTGTTGAATGCTTTCGGAAAAAGAATCCACTGACAGAGTCTGTAGATAAGGAACTGACTGCCAACATGTCCAATGCTTGGAGAAAGAACAATGAAAGGAAGGAGACCAACAGAAGAAATCAGGACATGCTCAATCAGCAGCTAGGTGTCACAGAGCAGGTTTCCAAAAGAAAGGCAACTGAAGAGATCGTCACAGAAGCCAAAAAATCCAGACTGCAACACCAGACAGCTGTTTCACAGTCAACAGATTTGGAGAGCACCAGCAGCAAGAGAACAGAACCAACCACTGCAGTTCCAAGCACCAGCAGCAAGAGGACAGAACCAACCACTGCAGTTCCAAGCACCAGCAGCAAGAGGACAGAACCAACCACTGCAGTTCCAGGCACCAGCAAAGCAGCAACAACCGGTGAACAACCACAGAGGGCAGCACTACCATCCAGCTCTGGAAAGGGCTCCAAACCAAAGCAGACATCTATTTCGTTTTTCTTTTCAAAATAGGGTGAGTGTCTTTGTATACTAATGTTTGCATGTCATCTATGGATGAAACTGTAAAAAAAAAACATATTTTTTATACCCTCTAAATGTTTGAATTTTTTGCCCAAAATGCACCAGATTGCACAGATTTTAATGTCTGAAACAAAATTTCCGGGAGGGCCCCCCCTAGATTTTTGGGGTTTCCTCTTTTTTCTTTTTTGCCAATTCCCACCCCTGCTATAGGCAATTGTAGTTCTTAATGATTCAACTTTATGGCTTGCTCCGTTCTACATGAGGCATGTGCTAGACTGATGGTAAGGTTCCAAAATAATGGCAGTATAGCATAGCTACATTGACGCATTGCAATGTTCTACTTGTATAAGCAGTGTGTAAATGTGCTTTGGTCGTCTGAGGCCACATAATCAAAATAGATGCAATCTGGCCAGACGGGCAATGATGAAAGGGTTAAGCATTCTGATCTTTTTCTAAAGCATGCATGCAAAATGTGTTAAGTCCACACTGTGCAGGTGGTTCTTAGCTGCTGAAACCACACAGTCTGCATACTTCACTTTTGGTGGACGTGCATACCGGCATGACTAGCAGAATTTTTAATGTGCATGTTTGACATTCTGTTTAGGCACTAATAGGTCTTCTGGGGAAATAAAAACAAACCATAAACAAACCCAGTCTCATATGTACCTGACAGATAGCCTGTCTCTGTTTGGTCATCCAACCTTGCGGCCAAAACAGTGTAAACTAAAAAAGAAAGAAAACACATGCAACCTTACATGCATAAAATGTCCAGATGCTACAGGACAAAGATGACAGACCAGAACAGTGTACAGCCTTGATCACTATCTTGTTCAGTCCTATAAGCTTGACACAGCTTCCCAGAATGAAAACAGATTTGCCCAGCTCACGGAAGCTGAAAGGAAGTTACATATTCTAATGCATTGGAAAGCCTAAAGATGACTTTCATGCCAGTTGAAACCAAATTAATGTACTGAAACATGACCAGTTCATGTTGAATCATGAAACCTTTCCACACATCACAGACATCAAACACTCAATGTAGTCAGTGAGATAGAAGCCAAACCACTAAATCAAGACATCAGCCTGTGATGGATGGAATGTTGCAGGTGCATGAAAAGGAAGATGATCTTGGCAAGGGAGGCAATGAAGAGAGTTTGAAAACTGGCAATGCTGGACCACGCATTGCCTGTGGAGTCATCGGCCTCAGCAAGAGCATGTCTCAGCAGTAGATGAAAAGTTGTCAGTGTTTGTTCTCACTCAACACATGTAATCAGCTGGACCATGTTTCAGATTTTTAAGGAATGTTGTTAGTAACCAGGTACATTTAGATTGCTGTTGTTTTGTGCCACAGAGTCAGTTTGACCATGTTTTAGACTCTTAAGGAGTATTATTACCAAGTACATCCAGATTGCTGTTGTTTTGTGCCATATAGAATCAGCTTGACCATGTTTTAGATTCTTGGGGAATATTGATATTACCAGGTACCTTTCAGTTGCTGTTGTTATGTGCTATATAGAGTCCTGAAATCCATGGTTTCCAGGTCTTCTAAGTTTTGCATTCCATGATTTCCTTGTAATACAGTATACTTTTGAA
The DNA here is from genome assembly GCA_030674185.1 of Monoplex corrugatus. Lineage (NCBI taxonomy): Eukaryota > Metazoa > Mollusca > Gastropoda > Littorinimorpha > Ranellidae > Monoplex > Monoplex corrugatus. Next base: position 41,258,285 of record JAPXFY010000017.1, read on the forward strand.
ATGGGAACAGTGGTGTATGCACATTTTTTATTTTCCTAATGTATTTTCATTTATACTGGTTTTAAGTTATTGTGATCATCATTTACCCTAACTTGAGTTAGTTTTTATGTCTTTCAGAAAATAAAGGAACAATGAAATGGGAACAGTGGTGTATGCACATTTTTTATTTTCCTAATGTATTTTCATTTATACTGGTTTTAAGTTATTGTTATCATCATTTACCCTAACTTGAGTTAGTTTTTATGTCTTTCAGAAAATAAAGGAACAATACATAGCCTTGCTTAGTTGTGTTCTTTTTGTGCTTTAGATTAAAAACAAGTTTACCAACATATAGCTGTATCTCATTCCCTTTCTATCTGTCTCTGACACCTACACTTACACTCTCTCACATCTACGCACAACACACTCTCTCTCTGATTTAGATTTTTGTACATTTTCATTTTGCAGAAGCTCTCTCTCTCTCTCTCTCTCACACCTTAAAAAAACTGAACACTTTCATTTGCTTTAGTTTACTTAGATAATTTTCAGTCTGTTACTGTTATTGTTATTTTTGCGTAGAGCCATATCAGGGCTATAAGCGTTTCTGCAAGTAGATATAAATATAAGATTAATAACAGAACGTATCTGTTCTGGCAGTTGGGAAACTCCTGTCATGCTGTAAAATGAAAGGTTGTTTCACACTGACTGTCCGGAGGCTGTGAGAAAGAGAACAAAAATGCGTTGTTTTATAGGCTGACGATGAGGAGTGAACAGGTCAGTTTGTATGCAGCAAGCCAGAGCTGAACCCAGCAGCAGGGAAGTTTCAGTCTTTTTCTCAAATTTTTTGTATCTAGTGTTTGTTTGTTTGTAATCTTACGCTTGACAAAGGCCAGTTGGCCAAAAATTTGCGCCTGTCTTGTTTTGTTATATTAAATATGAACGCAGCGTTCGTATTCTTCTTTCATGTTTTTTCTGGTTCCAGGAAGAAAAGTTTAATGATTTTTTAAAGCACCAATTAGAGCGTCATTGATGCCAGCAGTGCGGTGGAGCCATGGCCTAATGGTGAAAGTGCTTGCCTTGGACGTTATTGTTAATTTTGTGTAAAACACTGCAGACTGCTTACAGCCATATCAGGGCTACAACCGTTTCAAAACACATACAATACTTCAACAGGTAAAAAAAATGGAAAAGAAAATTACGTACACATTTCAATGCATTCACGCACATAATCTAAGGAGATGCCCCTGGCGCTGACTACTCTGTCCAATTTATCGCACATAGGGTTTGAAAAACATACCTGAATACAAATTTAATCAAAACTAAGGACACTAAAACATATATAAAAACGGGCCTGAGTAACCTAATATTGCTTCCGCATATCTCATTTCCCTAGAACCAAAAATGTACTTAATACATGCAACCAATTATCAATCCTAAGAGAAATGTATGTAAGACTTTATCAAACAAATACGG
>JAPXFY010000017.1:41269736-41292236 GCA_030674185.1 Monoplex corrugatus
AACCCTCTGAGTCCGTACCCTATCCACCAACTTAAAAAAACTATACCGTTTGATGTCCTCACCCTATCCACAGCTTCCTGCAGGAAGCTGGTGGACAGGGTGAGGGAGTCAAAGGATCAAGTTTTTGCTTTGCTAGCATGGTTTACAATGCAGGATGCTGGTGGACAGTGTGCAGAAGTCAAAGGGTTAACATATAACGACGTTTATCGGGACAATGGTAGATTGTTACTACAGTGAAAACAGATTTTTAATTTTGTCAAACTTCCTGAGAAAGCGCTTCCTCGAAAAAATGCTAATGTGTGGTACTTTATCTTTGGGTTTGTGTTACCTTAATCTTGGCGCCACACCTTTCAAACCTATGCTTTAGTTCTCTATAATCTTCAACTCTGACTACATTTTTGGTAAAGATTCACCCATAAAGAGCTGAAAAAGTATTGTTTGGCATTTCTCTCTCTCTATCTTACTCTCTCTCTCTCTTTCTGTCTGTATGTCTGTCTGTCTGTCTTTTTCTCTCTCTGTGTTTGTCTGCTTCCCTCTTTCTCTTTGTTTGTCTGTGTCTCTCTCCTCTCTTTCTTCTCTCTCCATTTCTCTCTCGCAAACACACACACACACACACACACACACACACACACACACACACACACAAAACACACACACACACATACATACACAAACACACATACACAAACACACACACGCGCTGGCGCACTCATTCACACATACACACATATATACATACACACACGCACACAGACACTCACACATACATACACACGCACATATACACACACACACACACACACATACACACACACACACACACACACATACACATACACACACACACACACACACACACACACACACACAAAACACACACACACACACACACACACACACACACACACACACACACACACACACACACACACAAATACACACATTTTCTTCGGTCGATATGAAAGAACATCTGATTTTTTAAAAGGGGAAAAATAAAAGAAGAAGAAGATGAAAAAGAAATACCGAAAGTATTAAAAACAATGTACGGAAGATATAGATATTGAGCAAAAATTCGATCGATGTCTGTCTGTCATGTTTGAGACAATTATCGATCTATGGCACAGAACTCCTGAACACACATGGCACTGTCTGCATTACAGTAATATATATCGATATCGAAGGTGTCTGGAAGGGGGATTCTCTAGTATGCACCTGAAGCATTCTTACCAAGAAATGCTTATCAATTAACATCAGGAAGAGAGTTCTTGAATGTTATATATGGAACCGATAATGTTAGACGGTTGTGAGGCGTGGACAGTCGACACGCAAAGCCAGAAGAAGATTGAGGCAGCCGAGATGTGGTTTCTAAGAAGAATGTTGAGAGTTCCATGGACAGCAAAGAAAACAAACGAGACAGTCTTGATGAAGGCAGACACAAGAAGATTATTTATCAGTAAGATTAGGAAAAGACGGGCAACATGTATAGGCAAGGGGAATTAGAGCAACTGGTCACAACAGGAAAGTTGAAGGAAAAGAGAGCACCAGGTAGACCCAGGGATAAAATATTGGACGGACTTGCAGAATAGCTGAGGACAGAGAGGGTGGAAAATGTGCTTGCAGCAACAAGGGAGACGTATAACTGTTTGGCAAGGAAATCAAATGTTAAGTGATAAACAACCCCCCCCCCCCCCCCAAACAAAAAACAAAAACAAAAACAAAACAAAAAACAACAAAAACAGCAAAACAAAAAAAAAAATCAACAAAAAACAAAAACAAAAACAAAAACAAAAACAAAAAAACAAACAAAAAACGAACAAATAAACAAACAAACAAACAAACAAACAAACAAACAAACAAACAAAAATAGAATAGGGAACCTCATAGCGCTGAAGTCGTAAGGAGAGTGAGGTGGTAGAGCCGGCATGACAACGATTGTGCCCAACTCCGCTTTCTCTCGCTGCTTTATTTCTCCTAACTCTGTCGTATCAGCTGCAAAGACCTTAACAAAAGTTTCCTATATAACATCTTTGGTCAGTTGTTAAACAAGTCTATGTTGTGGTGATGATGGTTCAAAGAGAACAGAAAGAAGCGTTGGACATTGACGTTAGCGTGTGTGTGTGTGTGTGTGGGGGGGGGGGTTGCCTTGTTCAAGGGATACAACACATTTTTTTGTATTCCTAACAAGGGGTAGTCCGAGTTGTGCCCCATTTGTGATAACTGTCTGTCTGTCTGTCAGTCTGTATGTCTCTCTCTATGTCTCTCTGTCTGTCTGTCAGTCCGTTTTCTGTCTGTTTGTCTGTCCTTTTGTCTGTCTGTCTGTCTTTCTGTCTCTGTCTGTCTGTCTCTCTCTCTCTGTCTCTCTCTCTGTCTCTCTCTGTCTCTCTCTCTCTCTCTCCCTGCTTTTGTATATAGCAAACGATATACATTTCTCGTTTAAATGCCAGGTCAGACAATTTTATAGTTTAGAGATCACAGTAGGCGACGACTTAAAAGAAACTTCATTAGCAAAGTGATAGACAGTTGTGCAGGAACCATTGGCAACTTTGCAAACCTTTATGCCCTAAAGATAGGAGAAAATAGTATTTCTAACCTACAAGCATGAAGCATTAATTGTCCATTTTTACATCAGTACTTGAGAAAATATTCCTTTTCACATACATTAATTTTTGTTGGTTTTGTCTTTAATTGTATGTTAAACGAAAGTTTGTGTCTCATGATTTACTCCTGTTCATTACCTACCTGCCTTGGAAGAACCTGATACCACCAGAAAACTACTAGAAGACATCAACAAGAGAAGACTAAAATACACTGGCCATGTGTCACACGCAACAAGAACATGAACCTCATGGCAACCATCTTTCAAGGAAAAAAACAGTGGCAAAAAGAAAAAAAGGCGGACTTCCAGTCTCATACATCGAGAACATAACCAACATCAGTGGCCTAAATATTCTAGAAATTGTCCACAAAAGTCAAAACAGAGCGGCCTGGAGGGAGATGGCGGTGTCCAGGTGTGCAGCGGCCAACACCGAATCCGTTGACGCCGACAGGTGATGGCATTATCTTATATCCAAAACAAACAAAAATGTAAGCAGGCTGCTCTACTCTGTTGATACAAAGCCATGTCTCGAGTTCAATCCCAGCATGAAACATCAAAACTGACCTGTTGGCTGCCCATACTTAACCCTTTGACTGCCACATCCTATCCACCTACTGCAAAGACTTAACCCTCTGACTTCCCCACCTTATCTATCAGCTTCCTGCAGAAAGCTGATGGATGGAATGAGGGAGTCAAAGGATTAAGGTTTTGCTTTGTTGTTAGAAGGTTGACAATGCAGGATGCTGGTGGACGGGGTGCGGGAGCTAAAATTTTGTTGAAGGTGGACAGAGTGCGGAAGTTACCTTTTTTTTGGTGATGGTCGATAGGGTGCGAGAATCAAAGGGTTAAACTCCAAACTCCCATGTTGCTGGAAAAAAACAAAAACCACCAATAACCACCACCACCACCGCCACCACCACCACCACTACCACCACCACCATCCCACCACCATCATCACCAATCATCACCACCACCGCCGTCGCCGTCGCCGTCGCCGCCGCCGCCACCGCCACCACCACCACCACCACCACCATCACCATCTCCACCATCACCATCACCACCACCACCAGCCGCCACCACCACCACCACCACCATCACCACCAACAACAACAGCAATTCAGCATTTTTCAGATATTCATTAATATGAAGATGATGGGGTTCTCAACATGAACAGATAACAGTTTTGTGCCAAGAGTACATTCTAAATGTGGATGACAGAGAACGTGTAGCAGGGAATTAAAAAGCACGAATAAATCTGGTTAATACAATGAAAACGAGCTCAGTGTGTGTGTGTGTGTGTGTGTGTGTGTGTGTGGTGTGTGTGTGTGTGTGTGTGTGTGTGTGTGTGTGTGTGTGTATGTGTGTGTGTGTGTGTGTGTGTGTGTGTGTTGTGTGCGTGTGTGTATGTGTGTGTGTGCGTGCGTGATTGCGAGTTTGTATGTGTGTGTGTGTATGTGTATGTGCGTGTGTGTGCGTGTGTGTGCGTGTGTGTATGTGTGTGTGTGTGTGTGTGAGAGAGAGAGAGAGAGAAAGAGAGAGAGAGAGGGAGAATTAGAGAGAGAGATAGAGGGAGAATTAGAGATATATGTATGTATATATATTATATATATATATATATAGAGAGAGAGAGAGAGAGAGAGAGAGAGAGATAGACAGATAGATAGATAGATAGAGAGAGAGAGAGAGAGAGAGAGAGAGAGAGAGAGAGAGAGAGAGAGAGAGAGAAGTTCCGTGCATACACAAAAAGGAACAGAAAACACATTCCTATTAATTGTTTATTGTTTACTGACTTTTACTAACTGCTCATAAATGCACAGGCCAAAATCCACAGTTACTACAACTCTGATTATACCCATCAACACACTCACAGGTACTACAGTCTTGGGATTCCATATTACATTCAGATTTTGCCGACTAGAGAATTAAAAGCCCCTTCCAATATTTTCAAAGCATTTATTTGCTAATTTTATTCATGACTCGTAAAGATTTTTATGTTATTGACTACTCGCTTTATAGAGTGGATTTGGAGAGGGGGAAGGGAGGGGGGAAGTTGGGAGTATATTTTTGTCTCCCCTTTTCTTACTATTGTTCTTCTTTCTTGGTTCTGATTGAATTTGTCTGCTTACCAAACTTCTGTTTGCGCTTCTAAGAACACCACACGGTGTGGGACTTTACACCCCTTTATACTGGAATTCTCAATACTCTAAGAGGTAGTGTCAATTAAGTGTTTCATATGTCCGGCCTGCCCCCACTCCCACCCCCCCCCCCCCCCCCCCCCAACATCACCCGTCAAGACCTTGCGAGCGCATAGGATTTTGTACAGGCTCCAGGAGTCCACCAGATGATCGCAGGCAAATTTGAATGGAGCGCATATTGAATATTCAGAAGACATGGATCCCTCTTACCTTAACCCTTTGATCCCCTCTTCCTGTCCACCAGCTTCCTGCAGGAAGCTGACGGATAGGACGAAAGAGTCAAAGGGTTAAGTTTTTGCAGTTGGTGGATAAGGTGAGGGAGCCAAAGGGTTAAGCTTTTTCGGTTGGTGGATAGGGTGCGGGAGTCAAAGGGTTAAGCTTTTTCGGTTGGTGGATAGGGCGCGGAAGTCAAAGGGTTAATCATGTGAGGGCGGGGTACTGCCGACAGAAAACCTACAGTGGGCTGAAGTCTGGGGTACAATATCATGGGCTGCAGATGCCTTCAAACAAAAGAATGAACTGCCGTCTCTCCCGTATGGCTGTGGCTGCCATTACTTTGAAAGCCTGTTCCATTTTGTCTTTGAGTTCTATGCCAAAGCTTTGGGTTGGCCGCCGTGGCGGTGTTGATGAGGGCAGTTTTTTTCTGCTTGATGCTGTGGTTCCTCCTCTGTTTCGGTTGAACTTTGCTTCACACCATGGAATAGTCTGTGTCACAGTTGGCACTGTGGAAGCTGCGTATGAGAAACATACGGTTGAGGGCAGCTTTTCCACTGATGATCACATCCATTGGATGCCAATGTTCGGCCCTTGGGTGTCTCCAGGAGACTTCATGGCAAGGCTCTGTCTTCAAGAACGTGTTGGTGATAACACAGCTTGCGGAAGAAGCAGAGACTTAGCAGTCTCTGGCCACTGTCGTTCATTTTTGCCAACGCTGAAGTGTCTGAGACAGTCTGGCCATGAGCCGTGGTCAGATCCAACTCTAGCATTGAAATCTCCAGGCAGAATGATGTATTCAGATTCTTGAATGTTACTGATGATAGCATCTGGATCCTCACACAGCTGATCTCTTGTTTCTGGAGCTGAGCACAGCGTTGGGGCGTAGATACTGAGGATGTTTAATTTGCTGAACGATGTCGACAGGCTGAGAGAAAACATGCGTTCTGAACCACTGTGGGGAGAGAGTATCATGGTTAGCAGGCTGTTCTTGACTGCAATGCTGACGCCATGCAGGTGAGGTTCTCCTGGGGGTCTGCCCTGCCAGGGGAAGGAAGAGTCCTTCTCCCACAGTATGTTGTCTGGTGCAAACCTAGTTTCTTGCAGTGCCACTGTGCCAATATCCATCCTCCTCAGCTCAGAGTCGATGGTTGCCATTAACCTTATTTAGAACATGAGATTCTGCCTTACTTGCAATGTCAGATTCTATCATAATTACCACATGAGATTCTACCATATGTACAATGTGAGATGTTACTGTACTTACAGTGTAAGCACGTACAGCTCTTACGTTATGAGATTTCACCTTACATTTCACATGACATTTTCACTTTCCTTACAACGCAAGCTTCTATTTTACAGCGTGAGGTTCTACCGTACTTATATCATGAGATTCTACCGTACTTATATCATGAGATTCTACCGTACTTATATCATGAGGTTCTACCGTACTTATATCATGAGATTCTACCGTACTTATATCAAGAGATTCTACCGTACTTATATCATGAGATTCTACCGTACTTATATCATGAGATTCTACCGTACTTACAACATGAGATTCTACCGTACTTATATCATGAGATTCTACCGTACTTACAACATGAGATTCTACCGTACTTATATCATGAGATTCTACCGTACTTACAACATGAGATTCTACCGTACTTATATCATGAGATTCTACCGTACTTACAGTGTGATATACCATACTTACAACATGAGGTTCTACCGTACTTACAACATGAGGTTCTACCATACTTACAACATGAGGTTCTACCGTACTTACAACATGAGGTTCTACCATGCTTACAACATGAGGTTCTACCGTACTTACAACATGAGGTTCTACCGTACTTACAACATGAGGTTCTACCGTACTTACAACATGAGGTTCTACCGTACTTACAAATGAGGTTCTACCGTACTTACAACATGAGATTCTACCGTACTTACAACATGAGGTTCTACCGTACTTACAACATGAGGTTCTACCGTACTTACAACATGAGGTTCTATCGTACTTACAACATGAGGTTCTACCGTACTTACAACATGAGGTTCTACCGTACTTACAACATGAGGTTCTACCGTACTTACAACATGAGGTTCTACCGTACTTACAACATGAGGTTCTACCGTACTTACAACATGAGGTTCTACCGTACTTACAACATGAGGTTCTACCGTACTTATATCATGAGATTCTACCGTACTTATATCATGAGATTCTACCGTACTTACAACATGAGATTCTACCGTACTTATATCATGAGATTCTACCGTACTTACAACATGAGATTCTACCGTACTTATATCATGAGATTCTACCGTACTTACAACATGAGATTCTACCGTACTTATATCATGAGATTCTACCGTACTTACAGTGTGATATACCATACTTACAACATGAGGTTCTACCGTACTTACAACATGAGGTTCTACCATGCTTACAACATGAGGTTCTACCGTACTTACAACATGAGGTTCTACCGTACTTACAACATGAGGTTCTACCGTACTTACAACATGAGGTTCTACCGTACTTACAAATGAGGTTCTACCGTACTTACAACATGAGATTCTACCGTACTTACAACATGAGGTTCTACCGTACTTACAACATGAGGTTCTACCGTACTTACAACATGAGGTTCTATCGTACTTACAACATGAGGTTCTACCGTACTTACAACATGAGGTTCTACCGTACTTACAACATGAGGTTCTACCGTACTTACAACATGAGGTTCTACCGTACTTACAACATGAGGTTCTACCGTACTTACAACATGAGGTTCTACCGTACTTACAACATGAGGTTCTACCGTACTTACAACATGAGGTTCTACCGTACTTACAACATGAGAATCTAACATACTTACGACATGAGATTTTACAGTACTTACAACATGAGATTTTACAGTACTTACAACATGAGATTTTACAGTACTTACAACATGAGATTCTACCGTACTTATATCATGAGATTCTACCGTACTTATATCATGAGATTCTACCGTACTTACAGTGTGATATACCATACTTACAACATGAGGTTCTACCGTACTTACAACATGAGGTTCTACCATGCTTACAACATGAGGTTCTACCATACTTACAACATGAGGTTCTACCGTACTTACAACATGAGGTTTACCGTATACAACAGAGCTACGTACTTACAACATGAGGTTCTACCGTACTTACAACATGAGGTTCTACCGTACTTACAACATGAGGTTCTACCGTACTTACAACATGAGAATCTAACATACTTACGACATGAGATTTTACAGTACTACAACATGAGATTTTACAGTACTTACAACATGAGATTTTACAGTACTTACAACATGAGATTTTACAGTACTTACAACATGAGATTTTACAGTACTTACAACATGAAATTTTACAGTACTTACAACGTGAGATTCTACCGTACTTACAACGTGAGATACTACCGTACTTACAACATGAGATTCTACCGTAAATGCAACATGAGATTCTACCGTAAATACAACATGAGATTCTACCACATTTACAATGTGAGATTCTACCGTAAACACAACATGAGATACTACCACATTTACAACATGAGATTCTACCGTACTTACGACATGAGATTCTACCGTACTTACACCATGAGATTGTACGGTACTTACAACATGAGATTTTACCGTACTTACAACATGAGATTGTACCGTACTTACAACATGAGATTCTACCGTACTTACACCATGAGATTCTACCGTACTTACACCATGAGATTGTACAGTACTTACAACATGAGATTCTACCGTACTTACACCACGAGATTCTACCGTACTTACACCACGAGATTGTACCACATACAGTACTCACAACGTGAGATTCTACTGTACTTACAACGTGAGTTTCTACCACACGTACAACGTGAAATTGAACCGCATTTACAATGTGACATTCTACTTTCTTACAAAACGAGTGTCTACCGGACATGGAACGTGATATTGCACTTTACTTACATATCCTTAGGACGTGAAATTCTACCTAAATGAGGATGCAATATCTTTACTGGAGGTCGTGAAATTCTACCTAAATGAGGGTATACGGTATAATATCTCTACTGGAAGTCATGAGATTCTACCTAAATGAGGGTACAATATCTTTACTGGAGGTCGTGAAATTCTACCTAAATGAGGGTATACGGTATAATATCTCTACTGGAAGTCGTGAGATTCTACCTAAATGAGGGTATAATATCTCTAAATGAGGGTATGATACCTGTACCGGAAGTCGTGAGATTCTACCTAAATGAGGGTATAACATCTCTGCTTGAGGATGTTAGATTTTACCCACAGAAGATGTGAAATTCTAACTGACAATGTAAGACTGTATCTAAATGATAATGTGAAATTCTACCAGGGGATGTGAGATTTTACCTAAAAAAAAAAACGACGCGAGGTTCTACTTGAGGATGAGAGATTCTGCATGAAGACGAGGGATTCTACCTGGGGATGTGATTTTATCTTAAGAAGGAAGTGAGATTCTGCCTGAGGACACGAGTGTCTACCTAAATGGGGACGAGAGATTCTACCTAAATGAAGATATGAGATTAGATCTAACTTAGGACGTGAGGTTCCAGCTGACAACATGAAAATGAATATGACTTAGAATCTGAGACTCTGTCTAACTTAGGACATGAGAACCTGACTTCAGACGTGAGATCCCAACTCAGGACTGAGATCCTACCGAACTCACGACATCAAATCCCACAAAAACGGTGTGCACCTAGTTTCCAAAGGAAGAAGGGAAGTTAACTTAACCCTTTGATTCCCTCACCCTATCCATCAGTTTCCTGTAGGAAGCTGGTGGATAGGGCGAGGGAGTCAAGGGTTAATTTTTTTTGCTTTGTTAGCATGGTTGACAATGCAGGATAGTGGTGGACACAGTGCAGGAGTCAAAAGGTTAAACATCCCAAACGTTATGCTTGTCGGAGCCAGGTGACCTGACCTACTTTCCCCAAGCACGTGATACGCAGCGACAGTTCTGCATCCACAGGTTACAGTGACACACCAGGCGACGCTGGTTGCAGCACATTTCGTCACTGTCGTTGGACCAAGGGACACACGGGTCGTTCCAGTTGCGGCAGTCCCTTGTCCTCCGTTTGATTGTGGCCAAGGCGTTGAGGTTGTCGTTTCTGTTCTTACTACCTTTGTTGTTCTTATTGCTGGTGGTGGTGGTGGTGGTGGTGTTGGTGATGGTGGTGATGAATGCTTCTTGTAGCTGAAGCTGAGTTGCTATCCTTCTGAAATGTAGGCAATGATGTTAACGTATGTAGTTCTTTGTTTCTCAGTCTGTGTGTATGAGAGTCTGTCTATTTCTGTCTGTCTATCCGTCTGTCCGTCTGTCTGTCTATCTGTCTGTCTGTCACTCTCTCTCTCTGTCACTGTTTCTTTGTCTCTGTCTTTGTCTCTGTCTCTGTCGGTCTGTAATTCTGCCTCTCTGCCTCTCTGTCTCTGTCTCTCTCTGTCTGTCTGTCTCTCGTTCTGTCTCTTTCACACACACACATCCTCTCCCCTTTCCACATGTGCTTATATATATATATATATATATATATATATATATATTTTATATATATACACATATATATATATATCTCACACATACACAGACACAGACACAGAAACACACAGAGAACCACAGATGGACACAGACACACAGACAGACAGACAGACAGACAGACACACACACACACACACATACACACACACACACACACACACACATATATATATATATATACACACACAGACACAGACACAGAAACACACAGAGAACCACAAACGGACACAGACACACACACACAGACAGACAGACACACACACACACACACACACACACACACACACACACACACACACACACACACACAAGATGGACACACAGACATAGACACACAGAGACACACACTGATATAAAGAAAGACAGAAAGAAAGAATAAATAAATAAATAAACAAATAAACAGAAATAAATGACACACAAGCAATTAAATACATTTGATTTTCATATGTATGACATGTAGTATGTATTACTTTATAGATTTATTGATGTATTTCTTTACTAGTGTTTCAGTTGTAGCCAGATATGTAGAGGAGCAAAGTCAATTTTGAAAACAGCTTTTAGTTAAACAGCTTCTACCGTTGAAAAATTAAGTCTTATTGTCACTATCGAATCAAATAATATAAACACAATGTATAAAATATTTCAATACACAATTAGTCCAATTATCTCAAATGAAACACTTCTTGAGCTCAAAATCAATAAAATTATTCTTCCACGCACATATCCAATCACTGATTGAACCACACATCGACACTTTGGGATTCAGACAATGCTAATCCTGTGACTCCCTAACCCTATCCACCAGCATTCTCCGTTGTCAACCATGATAGCACAGCAAAAAGTAACCCTTTTATTTTCTCACCCGATATTTCAGTTTCCCGCAGAAACAACAACATCAACAACAACAAAAATTAGAACAACAACAGCAACAGCAGCAGCAGCAACAACAATCACAACAACAACATGACCACTACCACCAACAACAACATCAACAACAACAACAACAACATCAAAAACAAGAACAACGATGACAACAGCAAGAATGGCAACAACAACAACAACAACGACCAAAAATCATCATCAACAACAACAAATTACAAGAACAACAAATTACAACAACAATAACAACGACGGCGATGACGACGACAACAATGTCAAAAACAAAAACAACAACATCAAGATTAACAACAAAAACAAAAACTTCATCATCATCATCAACATCATCATCATCATCATCATCATCATCATCATCATCATCATCACCACCATCATCATCATCATTATCATCATCAACAACAACAACGACGACAATAACAAAAGAAAGTGTGTTTAATTAACAAAACAAGCAGGTGGCAGATTTTGGCCAACAAACCTTTGTCCAGACGTGGATTAAAAAGATAACCATGAAACAACTTCCATCAGATTTACATGTGGAACAAAACGTCAAAAATCCAAAACAAGTGCGACCACCTGTGTCAAACAAATAGGATCCACAAACACATGAAAATAGAATCAGAACGCGTATATAATACAAACAGACAAGACAGGTGCAAAGTTTCCGACAACTGGCCTTTGCCAATTATAAACATAATATCACAAACGAACAAACAGTTAACCAAAGAACATAACTCTTGAGAGTCACGTTGGAATTATCTCCCATGTTGTAGAACTTCTCAAATCTTACACAGTTTGCGCTACCCATTCAGCTAGCATAGAAGCAGCTACAAAGCACAGTTATGTTCTTGGATTAATATAAAAAAATTCTCCCTGCTTTCCTCTTATTTCCTTTGGTATGAACAAATAGTTAGTCGAAAATTTGCGCCTGTCTTGTCTGATTGTATTGAATACGCGTTCTGATTCTATTTTCGTGTTTTTCCGCTGGCCTACACAGTGTCAAGGCAAACATAAATGGACTTTCCTGACAGCTTTCCCTAAATCTGGTGACCTTGTTTCTTTATTGTCTTGTTATGATGAGTTTTATTTAAGATTATATTCCCTCCTGACGCTCACTACAGGAGACGCTCAGCTGACAAAAGTTTCGCACGAATGTCCTCTATAGGCATTTGTCGCATTTCGAGTTTTTGGAAACCCACCACGATGTTTACAAGACTTTCTAAATTACAAATAGCTTCATTGGCCTTTCCACCAGCCAAAGCGACCAATCAGCACTGATACTATTTGTGTGTGGAAGCTCGTCTTGTTTGACCCCACCCACTGACCCAATTCAGACAAAAGACAGCCAATCAGCACTGATTTTATTTTTGTGTGGAGGTCATCTTGTTTGACTCCACCCCTTGACCCACTTCAGACAAAAGACAGCCAATCAGCACAGAATTTGTTTTGTGCGACCTCAATTCGTTTGGCCCCATCCACTGACCCAATTCAGACAAAAGACAGCCAATCAGCACAGAATTTGTTTGTGCGACCTCAATTCGTTTGACCCCACCCACTGAGGCCACATTTGACAAAAGACAGCCAATCAGCATCGTGTGTCTTGTTTGACCCCACCCACTAAGACTACTTCGAGCAAAGATGGAGTCTCACGCGAATGTTTCGCTGTCCCGACACTCACAAAAGGGCACTTAGAGATGATGATGATGATGAGTGAGTGAGTTGAGAACTACTAGGTTATTCGAAGAGAACAGAATACAATCACCCTGACTGCTCTTCACTGGACACAAGAAGGAAGATGTAAAAAAAAAAAAAAGAAAAAAAAAAGCGCACCTGGACACGAATAACAGAAGGATACCTGTTACTCTTATTTTTATTTAAAGCCCAGCTGACTGCGTAGAGCCATATCAGGGCTATAGCCATTTCAAAACATATTACTTCAACAAGGAAAAAATGAAAAGAAAATTAAGTACACATATCAAAGCAATCGCGCTGACCACTCCGTCCAATTTATCACACAGGGGATTTAAAAAATCATACCTGAATAGAAAAAAGTGGGTCTAAAGTATCTAACATCTCGTTTCCCAAGAGCCAAAAATGCATTTGATGCATGTACCTAATTATCAATCCTAAGAGAAAGTACATAAGACTTTATCGAACACTACAGGAGAATGGACCAGCAAAGCAGAAAATGTTAGGAAGAAACGACAGAAAGTAAAGGAACAAGGCAGACACAAAGAGAGTGACAGAAAAGAGGGAATTTTCAGCACAGAATTTCTGGAAGGTGGGGATACTATGGGAATACTGTTTATACTGAAAGAGCTAGCTCCTGGCATTCCCACGGGGGGGAATAAGGAGACATTAAGGCTCTGAAACACACTTGAAGCAGTATACAGACACTGGTTCAGAACAGACAGAAATGGAGGATCTCTGTTGCTGCCTCACATGCCAGTGGCACAATGGGCAGTAAGAAAGTAATTATGTCATATGGTTTATGTATTCGTTGGTCTTTCAGGTGGGATGGAGGGTAGTGGACTTGAGGATTTTAAGCATTCACAATGGCATGTGGGTGTCCTGCTCTTGTAGACTGAAAATGACCGATATGCTCTGTTATTCCGATATAGCTTTTTTTTTTGTTTTTGATGATACGGATGCTTAGTAATGAGTATAGAGAGGGGTGGCATTCAGTTTCAGCAAGCTGGAAGGCTTCAAGAGAAGATTTGCTGCATAACATCCAGCTGGCCGACAGTTTTTCTTTTTTTTTTATGATGGATAATAATTGATGCTTAACCTTTTGACTCACGCACCCTATCCACCAACTGCGAAAACTTAACCCTTTGACTCCCATACCCTATCCACCAACTGCAAAAACTTAACCCTTTGACTCCCTCACCCTATCCACCAACTGCAAAAACTTAACCCTTTGACTCTCTCACCATATCCACCAGCTTTCTGCATAGTTAGCAATGAAGGATGCTGGAGGAAAGGGTGCGGGAATCAAAGGCTTAATAATAGTGACGATAGAGAGAATTGACTGTCAGCAGCAAGCTGGAAGGTCTGAAGAGAAGAACTGCTGCATAACCTCAAACTTCTTTCCCACCGTCAGTCCAAGTCTTCCTTGGTCTGTCTCTCGCTTTGATCCCCCTCCCCCCTTCCCTGCTACAATTTCTCACAAGTCTTCCTTGGTCTGTCTCTCGCTTTGATCCCCCTCCCCCTTTCCCCACTACAATTTCTCACAAAAAGTACGATAATTTACTCACCTTTTAATTGACTTTAGAAGCCTCAAGCTTTCGTTCTCCTCTTGAGCCAGATGCACGGAGTTTTGAGTTTGAATCTGCAAAACAATATACCACCTGATCTGTGTCAATCTGACCAAACACTGTAACAAAGATAAACAGCCCTTTACCTGCAAGTGTCGGATTCACTTGCAAATTGTTTTGAGGTCGTACACATTGCATCTCTACAATGTTTTTCAAGTAACTAGAGGCAGAAGACGCAACATGGCTTCGGATTTTGGTGAACAGTAGCTACTTGTTTGTTTAATCGTTCAGCCCCTCGCCAGATATGAAGTTGTTTTTATACAAAAATGCGATGATGAATTGACAGTAAAATTACGCTTCAAAGCAAGAATGGTGATGGGTAAGTGGGGCCACGTCTGTGAAGTCAAGTATGTTGTATGTGTAATTGTGTGCATAATAGCAAAACGTGAAGTATGTTGTGCGTGTACATGTGGAAATAACGGCAAAACATCAGGTGTGTTGTGTTGTGTGTGTGTGTGTGTGTGTGTGTGTGTGTGTGTGTGTGTGTGTGTGTGTGTGTGTGTGTGTGTGTGTGTGTGTGTGTGTGTGTGTGTAATGGCAAAAACAGCTTTGCGCACCCACCGTCCTGGAACGCCGATTGGGGGGGGGGAGGGGGGGTGTCGGACCTTTAAAATGGAATGGACGAATGGATGTGTATGGGATGTCTGGATTGTTTGTGGGCAGATTAACATGAATCAATATGACAAACCAAAAGTGCGTGGAAACAAGAACAGACCAGCCGTCGCTGCTGAGGAAGACTGAAACGGAAAAATGTTTCCTAACGAGATATAAGAATCTATGCTTATGTTTTGAAGGCCGGTGGGTGGAAGGGAGATAACGCGAAGGCAAACGCAACATGTTTTATACAATAAGTTATGCCCCTTGCTGAAGGGGTGTGGGGGGGGGGGGGGTGTCTACAAGACACAAAACAAAGTTAATGTGAATACAGTATTTTTGTACAAATGACACCATGCATTTCGAAGCATCTTACTGGACAAAATGCATAATGGTATTAATAATCTGAAAGCACATCACAAGAAATAGGATGTATTATTGCCGAAGATAAGACAGAACAGATAACTTCATGCTGAGAGTTTTCTTGTTTCAGCCATATAGGCGTTACTTAATTTTATGACCATTGTTTTGTGAAATTATAATAGGCACAATCTTATTATAATTTACACATATATCACGCCTAAACGAATATTATCCATCAAGGAATTTCACTTACTTTTTGTTAGGCCTGATCGGTTCAGCGAACCCTCGTCAGAAAACAATGGTCATAAAACAGATAACTTAACATAAAAGTAATGAACTTCGTCTACCGAATACCGTAAACATTACATCGTCAGCCACTTCACTTTTTCTGTGTCAAGGAATATGTGATGGAGGAATGGTAAGAGATTCAAAATCAGACAATTTATACTTAGAAAGGCCATTGGGGGGGGGGGGGGGGGGGGAGAGAGAGAGAAACTGAAACTGAAACTGAAAATGGTTTATTGCCATTGACATTTTTGTCCTTGTGGCAAGGAGCATAAAACAAAGTCATTAACTTTTTCGGCGACGTTTTCTCGAAACAAAGATTTATAAATATAGTCATGCTGACAATACATCCATTTGAATTTTTTCCCTAAAGATGAAGAAAAAATTGAACGGAAAAAGTTGAACAAAATGTTGAACAAAAGTTGAAGAAACAGTTGACCACCCAACGTAATTAGTCATATAGGTAAGAGGAAGACCCAAATCCGCCAAATAAACATAAGAACAGTATAAAGTGATATCTTCACTGAATATAAACTTACATTAATTTAAAAAGTTGAACAAAAAGTTAAATAGTTAACCACCTGACATAATTAATCATATAAGAGGAAGACCCAAATCCAGAAAACAAACAAAAAAACAATATAACGTAACATCTTCACTGGAGATAAACGTACATTAATTTAAAAAGTTGAACAAAAAGTTGAAGAAACAGTTGACCACCCGACGTAATCAGTCATATAAGTAAGAGGAAGACCTAAATCCAGCAAATAAACATAAGAACAGTATAAAGTGATATCTTCACTGGAGATAAACTTACATTAATTTATTACTGTGTTGTTTTCTTTCTCCGACTTTCCCAAGCAAGGGTGATAAATTTCGCGAGGGATTTTTGATAGTTTTCATCTTCAGTCATGAGTATTCTGGTATTGACTCTTTGACTCGAAATGTCCTCATCAAAGATTATGCATTTTTGTCGTATACTTTCATACGACTTGCAAACAAACAAAAAATGCATTTCATCTTCTGTCTCTACATTACACATGGGACAAATAGAGTGTGCCGATGAATTTGAGTAAAACCATCTTCTTGTTGCATTTAGCCCTAGGGATCTTAGTCTAAAACGAGCAAGATTGCTTCTGTGCCATTTATTTGTTACGGCCTTTATATATTTTTCGGTTTGAAATATACTTTTAAAGGAAAGGAACCAATCATATTTCTCAGATTCTTCCATTTGAGCGTGCCAGTTTTGTTTGTACGAATCAACTAGTCTATCCCTAAATTCTGAAATAAATCCTTGTTCATAACCAACTCCCTGGCACATCCACACAATACCAAATCCATGTGTGGTTAACATTTTCTTAACGAAATATGCCCAGTTTTGTTTACCCGAGTCTAATTGATTCAGTAACATCTCATATGCCTGCTTGCACAATCTTGACATTGGGAGCTGGGTTAATTTCAACCGGTATTTAATACACTTCATTTGAGTTTTCAAAAACAAAGGAATACGGCCAGTTTCTCCATATAACATTTTATTAGATGAATGCAATGGTACCGAAAGGAAGCGTTTGATGGCAAATGTATGTACCTTTTCCATTTTATGATTGCTCGAAAAACCCCATATTTCTGAGCCATACGTTAAGATTGGTTCAATTTGTGAGTCGAAATGTTTCCAAAAAATCGAGAAGTCAGTGCAGTTCAATTTTCTTAAAGATCTTAAAATTTCCATCGTTCCTCTTTTCCCTTTTTTGCTGCTTTCCACCCATGCGCTTTGGAGACTCAGTTTTGTGGTAAAAATACCTAGATATTTATATGAGTTTGTTACTTTAACTTCAGACTCACCATAAACCCATTTTTCTCGAGCCGAAAGATGTCCTACCTTACGGAAAATCATCACATTCGTCTTTTCTAGGTTCACAGACAGCAATAACCTATCAGATTCATGTCTTAAAGCATTTAGTTGATTTTGTAACCCTATGACAGTGTCTGACAAAAAGCACCACATCATCAGCAAATAGCAATAAAAAAACTTCAACAGCACCAGGCAATAGCTGTACACCATGTCTCCCTTTTTTGGCTATTTCTAACGCTAACTCATTAATAAAAAATGAAAATAGTAAGGGGCTGAGGAGACATCCTTGTTTCACTCCTCGTGGACATTCGAAAAAGTTGGTGTACATATCTTTGTCACGAACACATGCTAACACAGAATTATATATACTTTTAAGAGACATATATAATTTACCATTTACTCCATTCTTTCGCAGAATACCCCAAAGTACATTTCTATTAACTGAGTCAAATGCTTTGCGAAAATCTACAAATGCTACGTATAGTTTAGTGTGATTAAGAAGGCATTTTTGGACTAAAGCGTACAGCGTGAAAATGTGATCTATTGTACTGTATCCAAATCGAAATCCTGCTTGTTCTTCTATTATTTTTTCTTCCCTCTCTGCCCATTTCGTAAGTCGTTTATTTAATATATTTGTATAAACTTTGCCTAAAACACTTGTGAGTGCAACCGCTTGGTAGTTGTCTGGGTTGTTTACATCTCCTTTCTTATGTATGGGGACAATAATAGATTTGGCCCATTCTGTGGGGAAAATACCATTTTCAAATAACCGATTAAATAGAATAACTATAAAATTTAACACTGAATCGCTGGAATGCTTTAACATTTCTCCCAGAATTTTGTTTGGTCCAGCACTTTTACCATTTTTCAATTTTTTAATACTGTCAATTATCTCCCTTCTTGATATTGCATCATTAAATAATGGTTCTTCGTACTCATTTGTATCCAAATTGCCATCATCTTCAATTTCTGCCCCGGATCCAGAACTTTGAAATATTGTGTGAAAGTGTTCATGCCACGATTAAGGCTTATTTCGTTATAGATTATGGCTTTTCTATTAAGTGTTCTGATTGCCAACCAGAATAATTTTGAATCTTTAATAGAGTCTTTGAGTTTATTTATTTTTGCTTCTTCAAATTCACGTTTCTTTTGTCGTTTCAATTTTATGTATTCAGATCGCTCTTTCACATAAACATCTTTCAGTTCTTTTTTTTTACTTCCTAATCTGTTCCTCTGAAAGCTTTTAAGAAGCCTCTTTACGTGTTTCTTTTTATGCTCACATTCGTTGTCAAACCAGTCATCTAAACATTTCTTTCTTTTGCCAACCCTTCTGACCATACATGCGGCTGCACTATGCATTGCTTGAGCAAAAATATCTACACAGCTATTTACATCAACATTCATTAACTGATAAACCTCATGAAGGCGATCGTTAAAATCATCTGAATTTTGTTCAGCCTCAAATATATATGCGTTTTCTTCCGACCAAATGATTTTCTCCTGCATGCATGATTCCTGAGTTCTGGACATTTTTGCATTCCATTTTTCCATGTCATTTCTATCGGCAAATGCCAAGAAACTAGACAATCACTTACAATCATGTTACAGTTATGTGAAAATTTATCAGGGACAAGAAAATAGTCAATAACACTGCATCCATTCGGTGATACAAAAGTGTATTCTCCCTCCCTGTCGCCATCACAAAACCCATTCATAATGTCAAGATCAAACATAAAGCACAAGTCTAACAAGGAACTTCCAAAGTTATTTTCAGTTCCATCTTTAGAATGCCTGGAAAAATTTTCATCAGGATCATCACAATATAGACTAAAATTTGACTCAAAGTTTGTCATTTCTTCGCCTTTAGTTTGACACAATCCTGTTCTTGCATTTAAATCGCCACAAATCATCAGATACACATCATCCTGTCGTACAGCATACAATACACTTTCTTCCAACATCACTACTCCGTCTTTCAGTTCTGTGTTATTATACAGAGGACTACCTTCAGGTGCAACATAACAACCAATTAAAACAACATCTTTGTCAGTACTAAGAACATTCTTATTTAGCTTTACTGCCACAGCATTATAACATTCTAATTTAATTTCTTCTACAAATTGTTGTAAACATTTTTTTATGAGTAGCACAACACCTCCCGAGTTCCTTCCGAAGTATGATAGTTTCTTGGCTGGAGCAGTGAATTTTATAAACTGTGTAAATATCCCAGAAAAATCAAATGATGCATCAATAAATGTTTCTGATAAACATACAAAATCAAAAGAATTAATATAGTTTACAAAAGAGGCATCATTTAATTTATTGTATAAATTTTCTACATTATAGGAAAGAAAACGCCAAGTTGCCGAGTGGTCAGGCTTGTCCTATTTTTTCGTCTTGCTACGCAAAGGGCGGTCACCACTGCCACAGGTTTGGTTTCCCAGGTAACGACGTAGCCCCTTGTTCTGATATGCATGTCATTTTGTTCTAACTTTGAGCAATTAATTGTTCCTAAAACTGTGTCACTGGACGAGAAAGTTCAAAGGTCAGGAACAGTGTATTGTGAATTTGTGTGCTGCAAAGATGACAATGTCGATTCAAAATTTCCGCTCGTGGCGCACGTGCTAACTGCCATCTCGCTGGTTTGCGTGGTCAATAAAACGTTCTCCACGTGGAAACTGCGCCTCAGTGGGGATGTCGAGGAAAACCCCGGCCCTGACCCTGCACTCAACCAACCACAGAATGGAAGTGATACAGAAGAAAACGAAAATCAACCAACCGTGGCAAGTGGCATGGATGAATTTCTTGCTAGAATCACCGACACGATACGTCAGCAAATACTTGAGCAAACTGACCTACTAAGGGATGATCTAGGCGGCATAAAGGATGAGCTGAATGATATTAAAGGACAGTGTGCACAAATTAACAGCAGATGTGACAGACTGGAAAAAGAACAGCAAGATTTGACTGACAGTGTGTCAGCGATGATCTCGGACATTAACAGTGTGGGTCAAGAGGTATCTGATGGCAAAGAAGAAACTAACAGACTGAAATCAGCAGTTCAAGATTTACGAGATGAAATCTCAAATATGACTTCAGAAATCGACAGATTAGAAGGGTTTTCCCGAAGAGATAATCTCAGATTCTTTGGGGTACCTCAAAACAGTGTCAGTGAGAACCCAGATGTGTGTGTGGCTACACTAGTCAGTCTGTTGAACAGTATCAATGACACAAAGACATGGACACAAGACGATTTTGTGAGAGCACACAGGGTGGGCCAAGCTAAACAGGACCAACCCAGACCAGTAATAGCGCGTTTTACGCAATGGAGAGAGAAAATGCGTCTACTCACAAACAAAAACATGCGAGACAAGTTGAAGGACCAAGGTATTAACCTGTCAAAGGACCTCACAAGGCGTCAAGCTAACTTTGTTGCTCAAGCCAGAAGAGAGGTGAGAAAAGCTTTTTTCAAAAACAGAGTGATGGTGATAGGTCCTTACCTACCCGATTCCCGTACCTATGCCCAGGTGACAGCGACAGGCAGAGACAACACTGTGAGCATGGCACATACAACCCCCCTATCACGACAACAGTACGATTTGGGTCAAGATCGTGCACGCTACGGGGAGTCCGCTTCTCCCAGCTACCCCAGGCGATGCTGTGACGAGGCGAGTACTATGGGTGGCGGGGATGGTCGAGAAATCTCCCGTGACACACGTGCAACACCTAACCAACCACCTGACAGCGGGCAGACAAGGTCTCTCCGTGAGGCAGACGCCTCTCGGACTGGCCAGTCAAGTCGGGGAACAGGGAGAGGTAACAGGGCTTCGTCGACGCGTGACGTCACAGGCCTGGCCACGGGTTCCCGGACTGGTCAACAGACAGGGGCAAGTGAGAGAGGTGACGAGGTTTCCCACACGCGCTGGGGAAGGAGTTACGCGAGCAGACAGCCGGGAGAGAGAGAGAGAGAGAGAGAGAGAGAGAGAGGGAGGGGAGAGATAGAGACGGAGGGGAGAGAGAGAGGGAGGGAGGGAGACAGAGAGAGGGAGAGAGAAAGGGAGAGAGGAAGAAAGAGAGAAAGAGGGAGGGAGAGAGAGAGAGAGAGGAGATTCAAATACAAGACAGCAATAAAGATAGATGAAACTCAAGGGAAAGAATCATGTGAGCACTTCCTGTTTGTTTCGCAAAAATGCGTAAGGCAAAAATCAATTACAGAAACAAAGAAACTAGCATACGAACGAACAAGCAAGCAAACAAACAAACAAACAAACAAACAAACAAACAAACAGATAAATAAATAATGAATACATGAATAAATGAATGCATAAATAAATATATAAATAAATAAATGAACAGATAGATAGATAGATAGATAGATAGATAGATAGACAGACAGATAGAGAAATCGAGAAATAAACGATAAATAGATAACAGATAAATAAATAGATAGATAAGTAAATAAATAATAAAACAAATAAACAATCAAACAAACAAACAAATAAATAAATATAATAGATAAATAAATAAATAAATAAATAGATAAATAATAATAAATAAATAAATAAATAAAAGGAAAGTAAA
>JAPXFY010000017.1:41297236-41299736 GCA_030674185.1 Monoplex corrugatus
GTCAAATATGAACTTGTAAAAAGCAGCGACGTATTCAGTTTCGTCGACGCACAAAGACTTTACCAATAAAGATAACTCTCATAGTCGTATAATTTTTAACAAGTACAGAACCGCACTTTTTCGAAACAAATGAGTACCTTCCAGACATTTGGCAAATTACTCTTTTCGAGGTGCTATAAAAGCTTTGGATCTCACAGGCTTATGACGAGAAGAAAAGAATGTGGCGGTTATAAATATCACTTAACCAGAACTTGATGGGATCAATTACCATCTGGCACTTACGTTTCTTACATAAAGTATCGGGAAAGGACTGGGTACTTCTATTCGTAAACGACGAGAAAAGAGAAGAAGAAGAAGAAAAAAGAAGAAGAAGAAGAAGAAGGAGAAGAAGAAGAGCAGAAGAAGAAGAAGAAGAGGAGGAGGAGGAGAAAGAAGAAGAAGAAGAACAAGAAGAAGAAGAGGAAGAAGAAGAAGAGGAAAAAGAAGAAAAAGAAGAAGAAGAAGAAGAGGAGGAGGAGGAATAAGAAGAAGAAGAAGAAGAGGAAGAAAAAAGTAGTAGAAGAAGAAGAAGAAGAGGAAGAAAAAGTAGTAGAAGAAGAAGAAGAAGAAGAAGAGAAGAAGAAGAGGAAGAAGAAGAATGGAAGAAGAATGCGAAGAAGAAGAGAAGAAAGAAGAAGAAGAAGAAGAAGAAGAAGAAGAAGAAGAAGAAGAAGAAAAGAAGAAGAAGAAGAAGAAGAAGAAGAAGAAGAAGAAGAAGAAGAAGAAGAAGAAGAAGAAGAAGAAGAAGAAGAAGAAGAAGAAGAAGAAGAAGAAGAAGAAGAAGAAGGAGAAGAAGAAGAAGAAGAAGAAGAAGAGAAGAAGAGAAGAAGAAGAAGAAGAAGAAGAAGAAGAAGAAGAAAAACCGAATCGATCTTTTAAAGCTGTTTTGCTGTTCTGGTCTTGAAGATAAAACTTGCAAGCAAACTGCAGGTAAAGCAGCTGCCACAAATGGCTTAAAACTTCAGTGGTCTCAAGTTCTTTAAAACTTGAAGCACCCTCGTGAACAATTTCAGGGTTATCATACCGTCGATCGCCCATACGAACAGTGGATAGAATGAGGTTGAAGAAATCCTTGGTCCACATGTGAAGGATGGAATATAGGTTATTATAAACCAAACAAATATTAGAACTCGCTTGATGGTAACATTGAAAGATGTCGCTAAGGTGGATTATATCGATCTAAGATCACATTTCAGCCCATTTTCTTGCTGTTTCCCACTTTTTTTGTGTGTAAAGTTTCAAAAAGTGGACGTTTCATACTCCAGAAATCGATATTTTTTCGTTCTTTCTAGCGTTGAAATACTAGATTTCCCTTCCTTCTTACTTTGCTGTCTTCTTCTGATGTAGTCTGATATATTTTGTCTATGAGCAGTTTTCTTATTGACTTGCATTTCGCTGTATATGTGTCTGATTGTGTCTTTTATGCTCTTGTACCGCGCTTGACTGACTGACATGAGGAATTTGATATTTTTGTAATAAATCAGTCTTATAACTTTGTTGACCTTCCTTAAAGTTATGGGTCTTTTATTTTCATATAACGTTAGTTGACAAGTCTTCTTCCTCCCTTTGTTTGTTCATAATCCTTCCTTTACTTTCTTCTTTTCCTTTGATTTTTTGTCTCTAAAGTACGTTTCTTCCATCCATCCATCTATCCATTTACATATGTATTACTATCACAACTACGATCAGCGGTACGTTATCATTGTTGTTTTTGTTGTTATTGTTAGGAGTTGACGTGTGTTTGCCCTACATGTGTCAGCCTTTGTCTCTCATATTTTGTAAAGCGCTTGACCAACTGACACATAGAAATCACTATTTTGTTATAATTCGTTTTTCTGATTAGTGATGATGATGATGATGACGAGGACGACGACGACGACGATGATGATGATGATGATGACGACGACGACGACGACGACAATGATTATAATGGCTACCTGGTTGAACCTGGCTCTCAGTTATAATAAAAGGCTACTTATTGCGTAGCTTTAATCGGAGATCCAGACAAATTCTTCAGCGCAACTGCTGGGTTGAGAACTGGCTTCAGTGCGCACCGCCGTGAGCGAACTCACAATGATTATGATTACAAAGACGACGATTATGACGATGAAGACGATAATGATGATTATGATGATGATGATGATGATGATGACGACGACGACGACGACGGCGACGACGACAATGATGATGATGGACTTTTCTATCGGTCAAGGGATAAGTACCTCACAAGTGTCTTCAGCTCCTGTTGAACGTCTTCATGTGTGATAGAAAAGCAATCCTGGAAGGACATGTTCCTCTGCAGACACTATCATGAAAGGAGTCCTGTCACTCTTGGTTCTGCTTCTGATGGACGGTTCCTCTTCTCTCGAACGGTGCACGTTTCACGGTGTATAAAAATCTGATTGTGCTCTGCTCGCACTGCTGTATATATTTTGGTTTCCTGCATGCTTGACCGACACAG
>JAPXFY010000017.1:41309736-41314736 GCA_030674185.1 Monoplex corrugatus
ATATTCATGAAAACAAAACAAGAACAGAAATAAAATATGAAAACAAATCAGAACAAACAAACAAACAAACAAACAAACATCGACGTAAGAGAGTGTTTATTTATGAAAAGGTCTTTCCTTTTGCTCTTCATCAAGACAGTGGTTAGGGTTTTGAATTGACGATCGAAAAGTTGCAAGTTTGAACCGCTGCAAAACAATCAAACAAACAAACAAACAAACAAACAAACAAACAAAAACATATTAAAACAAGCAAGCAAATGAACAAACAAACAAAGTTCAACGTAGAAGACATAGGATTTTTCTCTAGTCTTGATCCCGAACCCAACCAGAGCTGGACGTGCAACTACGACAGCCAACGTTCATGATAATTCAAAACTAAAACAAATTTTGAGAATATCATAACGATTTTATCATCAATCACAGTGTCATAGTGGCATCGACACCCCATTTAAATTTTTTTTTTGTTTCATTTTATTTCATTTTATTTTATTTTATCTGATTTTATTTTATTTTATCTGATTTTATTTTTTATTTTATTTTATTTTGTTTTGTTTTGTTTTACTTTATTTCATTTTATTATTTTGTTTTATTTTATTTTATTTTACTTGTGCTCAAAGTTGCGCATTGTGTTGGGCTGCAGCTAGTCTTTTCCAGTGAGATGACTTACTGGACCATCCTGGTCACCCCAGAGGTCAAAACTGGACAAGAACTCAAGGAGGGAAGGTTAGCCTAATATGCTCATAGTAAACCTCACTCACACATATTGTGGTGCATCGACCGTCTTTTTCAATCGTTCTGTCACCTAAGCAGAGAGGGGTGACGATATGGCCCATTTTGATTATAATGCTAAGTTCCTTTTGTCTTTTCTTGTTGTTTTGTTGTTCTCTCTTTTTTCTTGTTTTCTTCTTCTTCTTCTGTTTCTTCTTCTCCATCCATTCTTCTTTTGTTCTTCTTCTTCTTTCTTTTTCGTCTTACTTTTTCTCTCTTCTTCTTCTTTTTTTGATCCTCCTTTCCTCTCCTCTTCTTCTTCTTCTCCTTTTTTTTTTCCTTCTTGATATTCTTGTTCTTTTCTTCTCCGTCGTGCTAGCTTCTTCTTCTTGTTTTTCTTCTTTTCCTTGTGTATTTCCTGTGCTCGCCTCCTCTGCCGTTCGTTCTTCTTTTTCTCTCTGCGAACTATTAGTACCTTATGTATAGAAGATTGGCTCGTAGGGATCAGTTTTCACGTTGACGTGCTAGCGATTGTTGGAGTATGTTGTATGTGTGTATATGTAGCGGTGTGCACGCCGCTGATGTTGGTGTGCTATGTATGTGGTATGGTATGTGGTGTGTTTCTGACAGATGTATTATGGGGAATAATTAGAAATAAAAATTAGACAGAAAAAATCATATGTTTAATAATGATGAGAATCTGATGTGCGATCATATTGTGTCATGTATGAAAATTTACAGCATGTAAGAGTATAGTATGTATGTATGTATGTATGTATGTATGTAGTGTGTATGTATGTATGTTGTGTTATGTATGTATGTATGTATGTATGTATGTTGTATGTATGTATGTATGTATGTATGTATGTATGTATGTATGTATGTTGTATTATGTATGTATGTGTATATATGTGTGTGTATGTATGTATGTACAGTATGTATGTATGTATGTATGTGTGTATGTGTATATGTGTGTATTTGTATGTATGTATATATGTATGTGTATGTTTTGTATGTATGTGTGTATGTATGTATGTATGTATGTGTGTGTGCGTGTATGTATGTGTATGTGTGCATGTACGTATGTATGTATGTATTATGTATGCATGTACATGTATGTATGTATGTATGTATGTTTGTATGTATGTTTGTATGTATGTTTCTATCTATCTATCTATCTGGTAAAACATAGTCTAGGTTGGGCCTCAGGATCTGGCCAGCTCATGGGTTTATGTGCAGGTTTAAGGCTTGTTCCACGGTCACCATACACGTGGCACCTGTGACGATAGTGCGTACGGAATTGTTCCGAGTGCGGAGACGTCATCTTGAGAAACTGAAACTGAAACTGAAACTATATGTCTGTCTGTCTGTCTATCTGTCTATCTATTTATCTGTCTCCCTATCTATCTCATTATCTATCGATTTATTTATTCATCTAAATAAATTTATTTGTTTATTCGTATGATTGGTTGTGTCAGATATTGCTATGTGTGTATGCTTCTTCGATTTGTTTGTAAGCCTTGCGTCAATGTATGTGCGTTCGTCAACATGGTTCCTTGTGTAGGTATTTGTGTGTATTTACATGTGTGCGTGCGTGCACACATGCTTACGTAGCTGCGTGTGCGTGTCTATGTGCCTGTGTTGTCTGTGTGTGATTGTGTTCATATGCGTTCATAGGGGTGGGGGGTGGGGGGTGGAGAGTTTTCTCGAATTACATGCATAGGTCACGACACCCACTTCAGGTGATATGGCCTTCGGGAATAACCATCCCAGGGAAGTAGGGGAAGGGGGACTTACCTATTCCCTTACTGACACCACAAGAACAACAATGATGTTAAGATGGGATGGTGAGACGTCCAGTATTAAATATAGCGCACCCCGGGATTCGAACCCACAACCATGAGCAATTGAATCCGACGCTCAAACCAACTGAGCTACTGCGGCCATGCGATTGTATTAAAGAATGTTCTCGAATCGCATGGATATGATATTGTTTCTTTTTTGATTTCTTGTTGTGTGTAAGATCATCTTTATCGCTTGATTTATTGCTAGCTTATGATTTCACGAATCACATTTTTTTGTACAGAGGAAAGTGCCCTGATTTGCATCTTGGATTTTACGCTAAATAATCTGAATCATTATAACATTATTGTATGCGTGTGTGTGTGCTAGTGGCTGTATGTGTGTTTGGTATATATCATATATATATTGATATTATATATATTATATATATATATTATATTATATATTCGTATAATTATATGAGATTGGCTATGTGACGACTCCATGTTGCTCGAAGAAGTTCCTTGTTCAGATTGTCGTAATGGATTCCAGATTTTGTAGTGATTTACACGACATTGGAGAAAGTTGATGGGTACGTGTCTATGCTAGGCCGTGTGTCGTGTTGTGCTGGGGGATTGTGATGTTCATAATGCAGGTTCATCAGGGGTGTGGGGTTGTGGGGGGTGGAAAGTTTTCCACTCGAATGACAATGCATAGGTCACGAAAACCCAAACTTACAGTTTTTTCAGGTCTATAGCATTGTAGTGGACTGAATCAGTGGTTATTTGATAAGAGTAGTTATCAAAGTTTGATTGGGTGTCAGTTTCACCGCTGTCGTTAGTATAACTTCCGGTGCAGCTGAATTGTGGGAAGATCAATCAAAATGGCGACTCCTCAGCAGAAGGCGTTTTGCGTGCTTGAGTTCGCGAAAACAAACGCCATTGTCACGGTGCAACGTGCTTTCAGAACAGAATTCGGCATTGATCCGCCCCATCGTGAGAGCATTCGACGGTGGGTTAGACAGTTTAAAGAGAGTGGGTGTCTGTGCAAAGGAAAGAGTCCTGGAAGACCACGTGTTACAGAGGAGCAAGTGGAGAGGATTCATGATGCATTTGAGAGCAGCCCACGTAAGTCCGTACGTCGAGCAAGTCTTCAGCTTGCCATCCCTCATACCACTGTCTGGCGTGTGTTAAAGAGACGATTACACATGAAACCATACAAACTAAGCCTCGTCCAAGCACTTACTAATGATGACAAGGTGATGCGGAGAACATTCTGTGAGTCAATGCTGGAGATGGAGGAAGGTGATGAAACTCTCTTTTCACGTTTAGTTTTTAGTGACGAAGCGACTTTCCATTTGAGCGGCACAGTCAATCGTCACAATGTGCGCATTTGGGGAACAGATCACCCACATGAAACTGTTGAGCATGAAAGAGATTCCCCTAAAGTGAACGTCTTCTGTGCTGTGTCTCAAGACAAGGTCTATGGTCCCTTTTTCTTTGAAGGAAACACCGTTACAGGACAAACCTAACTCGAAATGCTCCAAAACTGGCTATTCACTTTACTGCAAGCAGATTCGAATGACTTCATTTTTCAGCAAGATGGAGCACCACCCCATTGGCATCTCGGGGTTAGAGCTTATCTGAATGAAAACGTGCCTCAGCGATGGATTGGGAGGAGAGGTGCTAAAGACCTTGCTCTCTGTGCTTGGCCTGCCAGATCCCCGGACCTCACTGTGTGTGACTTTTTCTTGTGGGGGTATGTTAAAGACCAAGTTTATGTTCCACCACTTCCAGCAAGTATCGATGACTTGAAAGATCGAATAACAGCTGCAATCAACACGGTGGACCGTGACATGCTGAGGCGCGTTTGGGAGGAATTCTCATATCGGCTTGATGTTGTCCGCGCTGCCGGTGGTGGCCACATTGAGCACTTATAAAACATGAAATGAAACTTGAATGTATATACAACACATGTGTTCATGCTAGAGGTTTGTAATTTTTTTCGTTTTTGACACATCACGTGATGATTTTGGCGTATTCTTTTTGAAACACCCTATATATAAAAGCAGAGGCTGAAATGGTTCAGCCATCTCAAGAGGCTTCAAAGCCAAACAGCCAGCATACAAAGCTTATAACATGAAAACACATGGATCCAAACTGATGGGGACGTCCAAGGAAAAGATGGACAGAAGGTGTGAAAGAAACGACTGAAAGAATCAGCCTGCCTATGGCAGACACCACCCATCTGACCTTTTTTCTTTTCTTTTATTGTTGTTTAAAGCCCAGCCGAATGCGCAGAGCCAAATCAGGGTATAACCACTTCAAAACACACAAAACTTCAACAGGGAAAAAAAAAAGAAAATGAAAAGAAAATTAAGTACACATATCAATGCATTCGCGCACATAATCTAAGGACATGTCCCCGGCGGAGGACCATTCCGTCCGATTTATTGCACAGAGGAAATTTTAAAAAACATACCTGAATACAAATATAAGCATACATAAGGA
>JAPXFY010000017.1:41322236-41329736 GCA_030674185.1 Monoplex corrugatus
CATATAATATAAAAATATGGTGTGGCCATTGACCCGATACATTTTATTGACATTTTTGTAGATGGAAGTACTTAGCAAATTCTTTCCTATCTACAGCTTCTGACGTGGGGAGCTGTCTGGTCTGATTAGCTCACGAGGGAGCCACATACGTACGTGACTTTGGTTTGAGGGGTGGATGCCTGATCCAGTCCCTGGTCCTAAGCTGTTAGGACTCTGCTGAATACCTGCTGTTTTGAGGGGTGGATGCCTGATCCAGTCCCTGGTCCTAAGCTGTTAGGACTCTGCTGAATACCTATTGGTTTGAGGGGTGGATGCCTGATCCAGTCCCTGGTCCTAAGCTGTTAGGACTCTGCTGAATACCTGCTGTTTTGAGGGGTGGATGCCTGATCCAGTCCCTGGTCCTAAGCTGTTAGGACTCTGCTGAATACCTGCTGTGGGCGTGTCTGGTTACTGACGCCTCTGTGTTTCGTCTTGCTCCCCAGGATTGTGTGGTAACTGTATTTACATAGTGATGAACTGAATCCTGAACAATGACTTCGATGCTGTGAAACTGACTAAAGTGCTGACGCAGTGAAAGAGTTCCTGTGAAAGGACTGTTTGGGACGGAAACCCGAATCGATTACTTTCTATTGAACAGTGGTCAATGAACTTTTATTTCTGTCTTATGTGTTTGTTGATCCAGTTGGATGAAAAAGGAACTGATGATATCTGATTAATTATATTTAAATAGACTATTTTGTTTACAGAGGTTGTTGAAGTGACCGAGTGAAAGGTTGTGTGTGGTTAGGGAAAACACATAGAACACGCACCTACATACACACAATCTACTTTCATTAACGGACTTCTGTAACACTTTTCCCTTTCCTTTTCTTTATCTATATCGGCCTGTTGTTTAGCCTTTTCTTTTCTATTTCTTTCTGCTTTTCTGCATTCCTCGTATGTAATCTATCTTGTCTATCCTGAGTGTCCTTGACCTGATTGTTTACATACTCTATGAGCTTATCTCCTTCCAATCCTAAGACTTTTCCCTTTGAACAAAAGTCTGGAAAAGTTTATCATCCACAGACATAACGTCAGTATGACATTTTCAAGGTCCGCTGAATACACAAAAACGATAAATCAAAAAAGCACAAAATAAAAAGTTGAAATGTTTTCAAAGTCCAGACTAGATATAGAACAATGACACAAAGTAAGCAAAAACTAACACCAGCTGTGCCAGAAAAAATACAAGTATTGTCCTCAACAGCAGAAGGGACACAACTCTTTTACAAAATGTAGAATGCACGCAGGCAAACTATAGTCCAACAAGTGTAATCATACAAAAATGATCAAGTTATTTTTCAATCATCACATATATTTATAAAACTTTCACACAATTCGTTTTTTTTTTCCTGCCGTTGAATTATTTGTTCTCTTCCACAGAGAGAGGTCCAATTTCTTGGGCAGATGGACCGGCTTTGACCCCAAGACAGGAGGTTGAATAACAGGCGTCAATGACACCAGAGTCTGGAATCTTGACCAGTCCAGGGACGCCCCGTGACGCCGTATGGTTCTGTGTCAATATGGAGGGCAAGGTGTTACCCCACGCTTCTGAGTACTGAGGTGGTTCGTTCACGTAGTCTACGCCTATGTCCATTGGGAAATACAAAAAAGAATGTTGTGGCGGGGTGGGGTGAGGCGAGGGAACACCCGCGCCACCACACACAGACACACACAGACACACAACACACACACAGCAACACACACACACACAACACAGCAACACACACACACACACACACAATATACACATACACAGACACGCACATACACAAACAAAACAAAATACACCAGGAATGTAGTGTGTCTGTGTGGAAAGAAGATAACACATAGTCATATTCTTTCATGCGTTCGGGTAAAACGACATATACCTACGCTATCAACGAAGACAGTTTCTGACATATTTGCGTCACCATCCTTAACATATGAATTTTTTGTTAGTCTGTCAAAAAGTCCTACAGCGAATTATCTTTAATGCGCCGTTATTTCTCATGTTCAATGTTATGGTTAACTAATTTTACTGTTTCAATCGTTAATTATGATAACGTCATTTGTGAATTTTCTTTCTCGTCTTTGGCACAGTTTTTTTTTTTGGTTCATTTCTTCTTCCTGAAGATGAACCATTTCCAAGTTTCCTCTTTTCTCCTAATGGTTTTTTGTGTGTCTAAAATCACTTTAGTAAATAGACATTAAATCAAAGACCACCACCACATACACATACATGTACAAACACACACGCACAAACCAAAATATACAAACACACACACGCAAAACCAAAATCAAAACCAAAACCGAAACAAAGAAACAAAACGATAAATCAATACAGCATGAATTAATCTCTTTGAAATTTGAAAGAAACCTCATTATTCTGTCTCTGTCTCTGTCTGCCAGTCTGTCTGCCTCTTACCTGGAAATCTCATCATTCTAGGTGACATCAATGTCCACTATGACAACACTCACCGTTATGACACAAGACATATCATCAACTCTCTGTCCAATCACAATATGACTCAACACATTTCTGAACCAACCCATCAAAAAGGTCACATTCTTGACTGGATCATTTCTCGTGATCACCACAATTCCGCTACTGACAACTGCTTAGTTCTTTCTACCCGTCTAACTTCAGCCCTTCCATCTCACCACTCTGCAATTCCCTGTTCTCTCGACATTTCTCCTCCTTCCCGTACCACGCGCACAGTGACTCGACGCAATCTCAAATCTATCGACCTCTCCACATTTTCATCTGATGCCTCCCGTCTCCTTTCTGAAAAGTCACATAACCTTGCCGATGAATTCTATACTACTCTCCACCATCTTCTGGACACTCATGCTCCAGCCACAACCCGTCTTTTACCTGACCGCCCCCCTACCCCCTGGCTCACTCATGAGATTGCCTGTGCAAAACGTGCCCGCCGCAGAGCAGAGCGCCGTTGGCGCAAATCCAAACTCACTGTACACAGGCAACTTTTCCAAGCCTCTAAAACAAAAGTATCCACCCTCATTGCATCAGCAAAAACAAGCTATTTCCAAACCAAAATCCTGAATGCCTCTTCTTCAAAAGAACTCTTTACAACCATGAATCATCTCCTTGGCACACGAAAAGATTTAGCCTCTCCCAACAAAACATACAAATGAAGAACTCCCATCTGTATTCTCCAAGTATTTCACCACCAAAATACAAACTCTTCGTGACAGGCTTGACAGGACACCCTGTCAACCATGCCCACCTGACCCTTCCTTCTCTGGCACACCTCTTACTACTTTTACCCCAGTCTCACAAGAAGAAATTTTTAACACAATCAGATCCATGTCGTTCAAAACCTGCGAACTGGATCCTCTTCCAGGTTCTCTCTACTCCGACTGTCTCCCTACTCTCCTCCCATTCATCACTGACATCATCAACACTTCTCTTCAAACTGGAACTGTCCCAGATTCTTTCAAGTCTGCTATTGTTCACCCTCTCCTCAAGAAACACAATTTAGACCCAAATGAACTGAAAAATTACCGGCCTATCTCTAATCTCTCTTTCTTGTCAAAACTCCTTGAAAAAGTCGTCCTCAACCAGCTGAACTCTCACCTGTCTGCCAACAATCTCCTCAATCCTTTCCAGTCAGCCTACCGCCAGTGCCATAGCACTGAAACTGCCCTACTACACATTCTCAACAATCTCCTCCTTGCAACTGATACTGGCAAAGTCTCTCTCCTCACACTCCTTGATCTGTCTGCAGCCTTCGATACCATTGACCATGGTATTCTCCTTTCTAGACTTCATCATACTTTTGGCATCTCTGACATTGCTCTCTCCTTTTTCACTTCGTATTTATCAAACAGAAAACAAACTGTTCTCATCAATGGCACTTACTCTCAACCTGCATACCTGACCTGTGGTGTTCCACAAGGATCTGTCCTTGGCCCTGTTCTTTTCACTCTTTACACCTCCCCCCTGTCCACCATCATCAACTCCCACTCTATAAAACACCACTTCTGTGCTGATGACACCCAACTTCAAGACAGTGACTCACCTGATAATATACAGCGCCTGTTGACTCGCACCACTGAGTGTTACTCGGACATTAAGAACTGGATGACGTTCAACAAACTTCAGCTTAATGACGACAAGACAGAAGCTATCCTCATTGGCACCCGTCAGAAACTTTCTCAGCTGCCTCCTCTTTCTCTCCCATTATGTAACACACCAGTCCCAATTTCTGATTCAGCTAAAAACCTTGGTGTCTGCATTGACTCTACCCTCTCCATGAACAACTTTGTTTCTCAAACTGCCAGATCTTGCTACTATCATCTCCATCGTATAAGGCTGATCAGGAAGTATCTCTCTGTGGAAACAACTGCAAAACTCGTTCTCTCCTTCATAATGTCTCGCATTGACTATTGCAATTCACTCCTGTCTGGTCTTCCTGCCTCCACCATTCACATCCTACAGCGCATTCAAAACAATGCTGTACGCCTTGTACTCAAAAAGAAAAAAGCTGATCACATATCTCCTCTCCTGGCACAACTTCACTGGCCCCCTGTATCAAAGCGCATACAGTACAAACTAGACACCATGTGGTACAAAAGCCTCAATAACGCAGCCCCCGATTACCTGTCAAGCCTACTTGAAATCTATGTTCCCTCACGTACCCTCCGCTCTGCCTCCGATCCTCTGACTTTTCGCTTTCCACGCACTAAGTTCAATACCTATGGTCCACGAGCCTTCTCTGTTTCTGGTCCACTCTCCTGGAACAAACTTCCTCTCTTAGTCAGTCAGCAACCTACTTTTGTCTCCTTCAAGTCCGCTCTCAAAACTCACCTTTTCTCCTCCGCATAAAATCCTAACCTCACTCAACCCCCCCCCCCCCCCTCTGCAGCCTGTCTCCGCTCGGAGGGGAACCACATGCTTATAATATACAATTGTATATGCTATGCTCTCTATAATTTTCCAGTGCTTTTATTCTTGCTTTTATTGCTTTTATTCTTTCTCCCCATTTATAGCCGTGTGTGTGTGGGGTGTGTGTGTGTGTGTGTGTGGGCGTGTGCGTGTGCGTGTGCGTGTGTGTGTGTGGTGCGTGGTGTGCGTGCGTGCGTGTGTGTCTGCTTCAGCTCTTAGATTTGATTTTATCAAGATTTTGCGCTATATAAATATTGTAATTATTATTATATTATTATTATTATGTCTGTCTCTCTCTGTCTCTCTGTCTGTCTCCGTCTCTCTCTTTCTTTCTTTCTCTCTCTCTGTCTATCTTTGGCTGTGTATAATTCCTACATAGGCTTCCTTCACCCAACAACCCCAATCCTTCCACAAACACACAAAACTAAATACCTCTCCTGTTCAGCGTAAGCGAAGCAGCAGCAGCAGCGGCAGCAGCAGGAGTAGGTGTGGCAGCGTGGCAGGGCAGCTGGTAATGCATTACGATCGGGTAGTGCCCAGGCGTCTCAGGCGCGGCCACGGTAGGGGGTGGGGAAGAGAGAGGGAGCATATTCCTGTACCGTGGGGACACCGTGCTGACTCCCATGACAGCTAGTCCTGTCTCTTCTGCCATTCCTTCACCACCACCACCTCTTCCTCCTCCCGCTCCTCCTCGCGCTTTGCGAGTGGAGTAGCAGAAGTCTTTGTCCGTTACCCCGCTCCGGACTGAAATGGCGTCTGCATCCATTGAAGTCGGCCCCTGTTTCTGGCGCCATTCTGAGGACATTGTGGTTTGAACTTCAAGTTCACGTTCATATTGCTTACAGCCCAGCCGGCTACTAGAGCTGTAACAGGGCAAACACCACGTCAAAAAAACAAACAAACAAACAAAAAAAACCCACCAACGACAACAAACAAACAAAAAAAAAACAAACAACAAACCGACAACCAGGTTAAGATAAAAAAGACAACAGATAAAAAACCATGCTCACCGTTAAACTTGCAAGTCTAATATGCAATTAAAGACAACCACACTCAAGAGTAAATTCATACCAGGTTAAATCTATGGATCTCTTGTAAAAAACTGGAAAATTGCATCAGGAGGGACGTCTCGGAATAGGTTCCTTGAGGACTACTTAAATGATAATGATATTAATAATAATAATAATATAATACTAATGACAATAACGATGACAATAACAATAACAGTAACGATAATACTGATGGCAGAGTAAATCAACTCTAATGCAGCATTTGATTCAAGTGCATTGTTGTCATTGACTTGTCTGTTGCTTTTCTTTACATAGTTTTTAATCAAGTTCACAGCCAGCATAAGTTTATACAATACACAACCGGCGTAAATAGAATGATCAGTGTTTATATCGTTTTATATTATCCTCTAAACATGAAAGAACATTTCCATCATTCTTAAATGTTCATGACAATAAAGTCTATGGTTAATTCATTTTTAGGGGTTTTATTACTTCAACTCCAACTTCCAACTTCTGTTTTTTCGTTAAATAAGACCGGTTTTACGAGCAATTCCTGGGAAGTTTTTGGCTTCAGTTATTGCAGATTTGTTCATGTAATTTTCAAAATGCGCATCCAAAATATTGCCCTCCATATTGTAAAATCTAGTAGTCTCAACCGATAGTATTCTAAAATAAAAAGGAAAATAGCAATGCAAGCATTTTTTATCCATTTATGGCCTGTATCTTTTGGTTTCCTAACCCAAGTAAATTTTAGTGCTGTAATATATGTGTACAGGTCACATTTTTATTGCTGTCTTTCTATTACCTTTTTCTGGTTTATGCTTCCATACAAATTTCTCAGCGCTTAGATTTGATTTTATCAAGATTTTGCGCTATATAAATATTGTAATTATTATTAATTATTATTTATCTCTCCTGTTTATTTAAGCAACACTGATCCCGGTTCTATCTTACGCCGCCTCCCACCCTCCTCTGGAATCCCCTCAGTGCCCCCCCCTCCTTCCGCTGCCCCCAATCCACTTTACCTCTAGTGTTTATATTTTCCATGTCTTTGGAGCGGTGTGGGTGTGGGTGGGTGGGTGTGGGTGGTGGTGTGTGTGTGTGTGTGTGTGTGTGTGTGTGTGTGTGTGTGTGTGTGTGTGTGTGTGTGTGTGTGTGTGTGTGTGTGTGGTGTGTGCATGCATGCGCGTGCGCGCGTGCGGCACGCCAGTATGTGCAGGTGGGGTGGGGTGTGTGTGTGTGCGGGGGAGGGGGGGAGGGGGCATTGCGAGCATGTCTTTTTGAGTTTTATTCATTTGTTGATTCATTTGCTTGTTTGATTTAGTGATTGTTTGATTTGCTCTAGTCATTATCATAATTTGTATCGATGTAAAGCGCTTAGAGCTCAGTCGAGAAAAGGCGCTCAACAAATCTTCGTTATTATTATTATTATTATATTTAATAACGCATTTTCTGAAGATTTTGTACAAAGTCGTCAGTAGGCTTTGATAGCAAAATTCAGAGACATATGAGTTATGATAAAATCAGGGATTTTATCACAACTCTCCCATGTGGCATAAT
>JAPXFY010000017.1:41334736-41367236 GCA_030674185.1 Monoplex corrugatus
ACAAATTTTCAGATTCTAAATCAAATCATATCGAGGAAATATTGTTTTCTTTGAATAACAAACAATATAATGGTCATCACCTACACAATCCAGGGAAAATGTGGGGGGTGGGGGGTGGGGTGGGGAACATAAACAAAATTTCAGGGACATTTCACTTTGCATATGCTCGCTCCGCGTTTTGTAAAAAAAAACACAAAAAAAACACACACACACAAGCACACACACACACACACACACACACACTCACACACACCTTAGCAAAACAAACGCACACTCACACACATGCACACTCACTCTCACACACACACACTCACTCACACACACACACACACACACACACACACACACACACACACACACACACACACACACACACACACACACACCATAACAAAACACACATACACAACGCACACATACATACAATGGATCATTGGTGGTGACTTCAACGCGCATGCTCCGTTTTGGGAAAGGGACTGTACTCATATTACCAGCAACAGGTTCATCGATAACCTTGTGGACTCAAATTTATGTCTACTTAATGATGGACGTGTTACCCGTATCCCTGACATTGCATCCCATCGACCCACAGCGATAGATCTAACTTTAGTGTCACCATCACTAGCAATAAACGCCACATGGAAAACAGCTGTAGACTCTTTAGGATCAGATCATATCCCCATAATTCTCAGCCTAAACCATAGACCTGAAACAGAAAATAACTTACAAGATAGCATAATATCACATGAAAGTTTATCACGATTTAATTATAAAGAAGCAGACTGGACTAAATTTAAAGCAATCCTTCATAATACAAAAATAGATCTATCTGATACCACCAACATAGACAACTTGTACACATTTTTCTGTGACTCCCTTTTAAATGTTGCCAACATTACCATCCCAAAAGTAAAGGCATCAAATACAGGAAAACATCGCGGAAATGTTTGGTGGAATAAGGATTGTGAAAAAGCAGTTAACGAAAAGAAAAAAAGCTTTAAAACATACATAAACAATCGGACACCTGAAAATCATAGAGCGATGAAAAGTGCCAACATAAAATGTAACAGAATCATAGAACAAGTCAAAGAGCTGTATTGGACAACATTTTGTAAATCTGAAATAAATAATCACAAAGACATGCATAGAATTTGGGAGAAACTAAAAATTATGAAAAATGGGATCAGTTTGCCGTCATTTCCGATAAAGCTAGCCAATAGTCCTTTCCCAAGCTCGTTGGAAAAGGCAGAAGCTTTTGCAGATTTATTTGCTGAAGTCTGCCATAATGACGGCCTTCCTGTTTCCAGTCAAAATCATAGGGAACGAGAAGAAAAGACAGAGGTTTATAATGACCCTGCCCCAGATAATACACACTACATGAACGCATCAATTACACTTCAAGAATTAAAAGATGCCATTAAGTCTATTCCAAACAAAAAAGCGTCAGTAGGATTAGATGCCATTTCTAATCAGATGCTGAAACATTTACCCGAAAATTTTGTAATTTTGCTATATACTATCTTTGAAAAATGTTGGAATAGTAGCAAAATGCCGGACACATGGAAACAGACAATAGTGGTTTCTATCCCAAAAGCGGGTAAATGTAACACTGATCTGAAAAATTATAGGCCAATTGCACTAACATCCCACGTCTGTAAACTGATGGAAAAAATCATTGTACACCGGTTGTTGCACTATTGTGAAAAGAATAACATTATACCTGTCAATCAGGCTGGTTTTCGAAAAGGCAGGTCAACAGTGGAACTCTTAACTAAATTAACCACTGACATAAAGCGACAATTTGCAAGACGTAAATGTGTATTGGCCACATTTTTTGATATAACCAAAGCATACGACCAAGTGTGGCACTCCCGATTATTATTTAAATTAAAAACCATAGGACTAACAGGTCGTGTTTATAATTATGTGAAGTGTCTGTTGGAAAACCGAGTAATTCAAACCAGGATTGGAAACGTGTATTCAAAAAAACGAACCCTTCAAATGGGTATCCCACAGGGATCAGTTATAGCACCTCTCCTTTTTATGATACTAATGAATGATTTACCAAGTAGAATATCTAAAGATGTCACATTAGTCCAGTATGCTGATGATCTATGCATGTGGATGCCGGTAAACATGAAGAGGAAAACTCCTTCTCGTAGTATCAACTATACACGCAAACTTTATCAATTAGAACTTGACAAAATAGCGCAATACATGGCAGAAAATGGGCTCCATCTATCTACGGAGAAGACAAAGATAATTTTATTTAATAGTGGGTCTAACCCGGACATAATGCACACCTTTAAACTAGGAGATACCGTTCTTCAGTATAACCAAACCATTAAATTCTTAGGTGTTTTCTTTACAGCAAAATTATCATGGAATCTGCATGTCGACTACTTACTCACAAAAGCCCAAAAGAGTCTAAATTTTTTTTAAATAGTGTGCAAACAACCATGGGGACATAATCCATCAACACTTGTACATCTATGTAAATCTCTCATTAGATCTAAACTAACATATGCCCAAGAAATATTCTTTAGTGCACCTAGACA
This sequence comes from Monoplex corrugatus, assembly GCA_030674185.1. Lineage (NCBI taxonomy): Eukaryota > Metazoa > Mollusca > Gastropoda > Littorinimorpha > Ranellidae > Monoplex > Monoplex corrugatus. The sequence goes on from JAPXFY010000017.1 coordinate 41,337,295, forward strand.
CTTACTACAAAAACTACAAAGTATAGAATGCAAAAGTTTTAAACTTGCGCTTGGTCTTCCAATGCATGCTTCCAACCTCCGTACTTACGGTGAAATTGATACGTTGCCGCTTGATGAACAAAGGAAACTCGTCTCTACCAAATTTCTGCTAAGAAATACCACCACTGAAAATGTTTTGAGACCTGATATAAATTTAAGATCAGACATTGATTTTCCAAGACGAGCTAAATCAATATCTTCACACGCCACACTTGCAACGTATACATACGACATCATGAATGGCTCTGGAATTGATTTAGAAGCGGATCCTATATCTATAAGACCTTCTTTTTCTCCAGTACCCAGTTGGGAACTCTTAAGAGCAAACTTTGATATACACCACACTGATTTAAAGAAAGAAGATAATATCAACTTATTAGCGAGTCGAGTTAAATGTCATATTGAACACTTTTATCCCAATCATTTAAAAATCTACACAGATGGCTCATTAATTGAGAAAATAGCAGGTTCTGCGTTTCTAATACCAGCTCTTAAAATAGAGAAATCTTTCCATATAGGACCCAACAAATCAATATTTACAGCTGAACTCTTTGCAATACTGATGGCTTTAAATTACTTAGTAAATTATCCTCGAAATATATCACAAATCCTTTTCTGCGTTGATTCTAAATCAGTGCTTCAGGCTCTTGAATTGATGAAATTAGACACTAGATCTGAAATGGTAATAGAAATTAGCCATTTAATTCATTACTTATCCCTAAGAGGAACTGATCTTACTTTTTGTTGGATACCATCTCATTGTTCGTTTCATCATAACGATGTGGTTGACAGGGCTGCCAAACGAGGAGCTAAGGGTTCACCAGAATCAAACAACATAAAGCTTTCTCCCTCTTTAAATGAATCTTGTAATTTAGTAAACGCCTATGTTTGGAAACTGTTTCAAGATAATCAGAAAAAGTACAATACTAATAGCATGGATTTTAAAATCAGCAAAATCAGTAAACAGTCTACTACAAACAGATCTATACAGTCTCTTATGTATAGGTGGAAACTCGATGCATTCAAAACAAAGTACACCAGAAATATTGCCTGTCTTTGTGGACAGAAAATAACGACCAGTCATTTACTTTCTTGCATTAGTATAAAGCGATACATTCCGATACTTTCTACTCACACAATTTCCGACATATTTGAATCATCATTATTGACATGAATTTTTCGTCAGCCTATCTAAAAGTCCAATAGTTCAATATTTATAATTCGTTCATCTTCCTGTTCATAGTTACAGTTAGCTAGTTTATTGTAATATTTGTTGTAGTATGCTACTTCATTTGTCATGTTTCTGCTTTCCTCCGACATTTGCATTGTCCTTGCTTCTTACTTGTTTTTCACATGGTTTCAGCCCGAATATGTTGGGTTTTTTTTTATGCTCGAGTGGGCTAAAAGTAATATGAATTTAAACTTGAACTTTTTTTTTTTTTAAAATTTTTTTTTAAAATTTTTATTTAATTTAATTTAATTAATTAATTAATTATAATTAATTAATTTATTTATTTATTTATTTATTTATTTATTTTTAAACCAAGATTGACTACACGTAAACAACCTGCATTTACCCTTCCTATTTCGACTCCCCTTCCCAACATCGCTTCGGTTTTTTTTTGTTTTTTGTTTTTTTGTTTTTTTTGTTTTGTTTTTTGTTCATTTATTTATCTATTTTGTTTCATCTTTTATTTATCATTATTATCATTGTTATCAATTATTGTGGTTTTTTGTTGTTGTTGTTGTTGTTGTTTTTTTGTTGTTTTTTTGTCGAAAAAATCACTTAAGTGAATAGACATTAAACCAATGACCACCACCACACACACACACACACACACACACACACACACACACACACACACACACACACACACACACACACAACACACACACCTTCACACATTCCACATTGCACAATACTTTCAAAATTTTCTCTTAACATCACACACACACACACACACACACACACACACACACACACACACACACACACACACACACACACACACACACACACACACACACACACACTCCATAACAAAACAAACACACAACACACATGCGCACACACACACACGCGCGTGCACACACACATACACACACCCTTTCCACTCCCCCCCTCAACACACAAACATACACACTCTCTTTTTACAGCTGGTTGCCTGTTTATTTGCATTCAAAAATGGAATAAATTTTTGGTCAAAACTGGACTTTGAGCTACAATAACATGTTCGTAACAATCCACACCATAATGAGTCGTTTTTTGCCGGATGGTCAGATGTGAAAGAGACCTTCAAAACCTTGTGAATATACTAGAAATAGAAAGCAAAGGTAAGGGGTTGGAACTAAACAGCAGGAAGACTGAAGTCATGGTGATCAGTAAAAATCATGAAATCCCCTCATACAAAATAACAGCAAATAGCACAACCTTGACACAGTTGAGAAATTCAAATACCTGGGAACGATCATTTCATCAGAGGGCAGATGCACATCAGAAATAGCCGGCAAAATCGGCCAAGCCAAAACAGCATTCAAGAAGATGACAAGCATTCTTACCAACAAATGCCTATCAATTAACATCAGGAAGAGAGTTCTTGAATGTTATATAGAAGCAATACTGTTGTACAGATGCGAGGCGTGGACACTCAACAAGCAAAGCCAGAACAAGGTTGAGACAGCCGAGATGTGGTTTCTAAGAAGAATGTTGAGCGTTCCATGGACAACAAAGAAAACAAACGAGACAGTCTTGATGGAGGCAGACACAAGTAGATCACTCATAAGGAAGATTAGGAAAAGACAGGCAACATTTATAGGCCATTTTATGAGGAAAGGGGATTTGGAGCACCTGGTTACAATGGGAAAGCTGGAGGGAAAGAGAGCACCAGGTAGATCCAGGGAGAAAATGCTGGACGGACTTGCAGAGTGGCTGGGGACGAGGAGGGGGAGATGCTAGGGACAACGAGAGATAGAGACAGATGGAAGTCCATGATCGCCAACGCAATGCGGCAGGGCACCTGATGATGATGATGATGGTCAGATGTGATATTAACGCTCTTTTTAATAATGCAACCGTTTCAGAATCAGATGTTTTCCATGTGAGATATAGGCTTTGGAGGGTAGATCCCCTCTGATCAGTCATTTCGAGAAAAACCAGGAGAGCTGAATCTCAATTACAGCAATAAATTTCACTTAGCAATCAAGGTCCAGTCTTCAGTAAAATTTGTATACTTGGTCAGTCATTTACATGAGGTTCGACGAATCAGTTGCAGAAACTGAAGAGATAATCAGTGTTTCAGAAGATATTTTCCAAAAAATCTTTCTCCCAAACTATGTCCATAAACCGTTGGTTAGGTGTTTTTGAATAACGTTTTAACAAGAAAAAATACGAATACTAGGCATTTACAAGTGACCGCATGTATAAGAAGAGTTACAGTATTAGTTAAAATCAAAATCGCCAAATCATATCCTGTTTCGGCTGCAAGCGGGTCTGGTTGATAACAAATGACTCATTATAGAGAGGAAAGTCACGTACGCCCTATTGCAAAACGGAAATGATCATACCGCTTGTGGTCCCGGCGTTTGCAGACTCCTTCTTCTCTGGTCCTGACTCCGCTGGTGTACACACGTGCGTACACACACACACACACACACACACACACACACACACACACACACACACACACACGCACACACACACGTATACACACACACACGCACACACACACACACCACACACGTACACACACACACACACACACACACACACACACACACACACACACACACACACATATTTATATTCTTATTTCAAATTCGTATTCATTTCTTTTTGTCACATGGATTTTATCATATGAAACTCGGACTGTCTCCCCGTAAAGAGCCTGTCGCCGCGGTGCAGCGCCACCCATTTTTAAACTAAGACTTCGGAAAGGCAAGAAGGCTGGCTAACTGATCTTCAGTAGGAGGGGACCTGGAAAATGAACGTATTATCACAGGGGCCCCTCTAGGGGTAAGAAGTATTCAGACCAAATTGATAGAGGGGTAAATAAGGTTTGTGTAATGGATATCACACCATCTATGATTCAACTGGTTACTTGACATTTTCCACCCAAACAGGATCTAACGCTCACATTGTTTTTATCCAACAACACAACAAAATAATAATAATAATAATAATAATAATAATAATATAATAAATAATAATAATAATAAGAATAATATAAAAAATAATAATAAAGAGACCATTTATAAGCGCACATCTCTGCCTACGGCGGAGCTTATGACGCTTTACAATCATTCACTCACAATATTTCAATCTCTCGGACCTCACTTTCATACACTAAATACACAATACAAAGTAATAGAATAAATCCATAAAAATACTACATACGCTACAATCATACACGGATTCTCACGCAAGTCCAAATGCACCCCACAACCCCCACGGCTATACCCCAAAGTACTGTGAGGCACATTGGGCTCTATAATCACCCACCCCCACCCCCCACCTACCTACTATAACATGCACACACACTAACACACCTTTTCTACTATTAGGCTGGGGGGAAATGAGGTTGAACTTACTGATAATATTTTTGAAAGAGGTGAGTTTTTAGAGCTGTTTTGAAAGAAGAAGTCGATTTTAGGTGTCGGATTTCAAAGGGAAGAGAGTTCCAGATAGTGGGGGCTGCGAAGGAGAAAGAGCGATGTCCAAATGTTTTTGTGCGCACGCGTGGAACACTGAGCAATCTGGTATCAGCAATGGAGCGGAGATTTCTAGAAGGAGTGTACACAGAGAGAAGATCAGCCAGGTAGCGAGGAGAGAGATCAGAGAAAAAAGAGTGGCATAGTGAGGCAAGCTTATAGTCAATGCGAGCTTGAACAGGCAACCAGTGAAGGGATTTGAGAATAGGTGTGACATGATCATGCTTGCGGGAACGAGAAACAAGTTTAGCGGCAGAGTTTTGTACTTTTTGAAGTTTGTCTAATTGATTTTGAGGACAGCCAGAAGAGGAGTACAGTAGTCTAATTTGGAGAGAACAAAGGCAGAAAGAAATGTTTTGGTAGCGTCTTCTGAAAGTAAGTGGCGAATATAACTAATGCGTCTAAGGTCAATGTATGCTTTGCGGCAGACTGTCTGTACATGTGTTGAGATACTCATGTCTTTGCTGAAGTGGAAGCCAAGATTTCGTGCGGTAGAGGAAAAGGGAATATCTGATGATCCAACGGTAAGAGATGTAGGAGTGGTAGACGGCAGAGACTTAAAAGAGGAAGAACAGAGGACAGCTTCAGTTTTCTCGTCATTTAGTTTTAGCTTGTTTTCGAGCATCCAGATTCGTATGTCGGTGATACAAAGTTCGAGAGAGGAAATGGCTGGGTTTATGTTCTCGGGAGGAGTAGAGAGTTCAAGTTGAGGGCACAAAGGATTGATTATCTAGAACACAAACATATCTCAGCAAATATCCACGTCCAAGCAAAAAGTCCAGAAAGCTGAATAACAACCATGGCCGCAAGGCCAAAGATCGCTTAGTTATTCAATTTTCGATGTCCCATGAAGGACAGGTGGGAATGTTTGTGACAAAAACAAAGCTCGGTAAATAAAAACGCACTGTATAAAAGCCAGTAAGTCAATCACTATGGGCCAATCAACATTGAATCAACATTGAATCAGCCATTGAGTCAGTGAGCGAGAGACGTCTCAGCTTCCAACCTATCTTAGAGATATGTGACCCACGTTTCATTTTATACTTTCGTTAGGGTAGGGATAGGAATAGGTAGTATTTTATTTTCCATGAAGCAAAGAGAGAGGGAACAGAGTAGGACATGTGGAAGTGTTCAGTATTCCAGTGATATGTAAGTTAGTGAAGATTCGTAGCGCATCTTAGGGTTTTAGGACTACAACGACCTAAGGCAGTAGGAATGGTGCATCACGTTTTATATGGAAGCTGGTTAATTGAATAAATGTGTTGTAGTTATTACTCTATGTGTGGACTGCTTATGAGAATCATGTTTACTGTGGTTAGTGTATTTCTTCTCGTCACTGTCCTTCCTTGTTGTGTGCGTGACTCCTAAGTACAGAAACACTTCTTCATAAACATCCCCACTCTTTATAATCATCCTAAATTCCTTCCTGCGATAGTATCTTTCCAATATTTTCATGCCAGGACAGCCGGGCGAATGCCCTGCTCTTCACGATTTTCAACTGCCGTAGGATCTTTTAGAGTGAGCTTGCCAGAAGGCACACGGATCCCACTCGTTTTTCTTCTCATTTCAAAGGACTAGACATTCAGTTTGATTTTCCAGCCAAACTAACTCTGGAACCTCTACTGTATATATATATATATATATATAAATAATATATATATATATATATAATAAGTACATATGATATGTATATATGTATATAGATATAGATATGAGAGACAGACAGACAGACAGACAGAGACAGAGACACAGAGAGAGACAAAGAGAGACAGAAAGAGAGAGAGACAGAAAGAGAGAGAGAGACACACACACAACAGACAGGGAGAGAGAGAGAGATAGAAAGAGAGAGAGAGAGAGAGAGCAGAGAGAGAGAGAGAAGAGAGAGAAGTGGAGAGTGAGAGAGAGAAGGAGAGAGAGAGAGAGAGAGAGAGAGAGAGAGAGAGAGAGAGAGAGAGAGAGAGAGAGAGAGAGAGATGTATATTATATACGAGAGAGAGACAATATCCTTTAGAGAGAAATTTTGCTTCATAGATCCGGCATAGTTCAGCTGATCTATTAACTTATGTCTTTTCTTCTGTCTTCATTCCTTCTTCTTACACACTGTCCGTCTCGTACTCTATATTCCCTCTCCCACTCACCCCCACCCCCTCTTTTAGTTTTCCAACCTTCTAGTATTTAGATAGAAAAGATGTTTTTTTTAAATCACTAACAAAGCACATTTTTGATACACGTATATATTTTTGTGTTATGACTCATTTGGTTTCAGTGACGATGATATTTCTAATTCTGATTCTGATTCTGATTCTATTCTGATTCTAATTCTGATTCTAAATTCTGACTCTTCTCTTCTCTCTCTCTCTCTCTCTCTCTCTTCCTCTCTCCTTCTTGTCTCTGTGTCTGTCTATCTGTCTATCTGTTATCTGTCTATCTGTCTCTGTCTCCCCTTCTCTCTCTCTCTCGCTCTCTCTGTCTCTGTCTCTGTCTGTCTGTCTTCTTCCTGTCTGTCTCTCTCTCTCTCTCTCCACACACACACACACACACACACACACATACCACACACACACACACACACGCATGCACACACATTACGAGCACTAACCAGAATATAAATAAAATTGACCGATTTGTATGTCTGTGTGTTTCCATCTGTGTATGGGATGCAGGTACATACTCAAGCGTTTTCTATGTATTTGTCGTATTTTTATGAAAAACAATAGCAATACCCCCACCCCACCCCCCACCCCCCCCCCACACACAAGATTTTTTACATGAAATATCCAAATTTAGCGTCATTAAAATGTGGGAAAATTTTGCATTGCAAACATTTGTCAGTCTTGAGAATTTTTTAAACTAAGCGATGAAGAACTTCATCGATGACAAAGAGATTGCTTGAAGCCATTCAATATGGAAGTTATTGGCAATGAAATAAATCGACATTTTGAAAATGTCAGAACTGAACGATGATTTGTTCTTCTTTTGTCATGTTTGTATTTCCCTACATCTTTTTTGAATTATCTACTTTACTTGTTCTTTTCTTTTCTTTTATCTACTTTACTTGTGAGGATGTTTACAGGCACACAAGCTATACTGCTGTACGCCTGTTGAAGCAACATTGTGAGAATGCAATCGCCTGTGAACATTGTTTTCTGTTTGTATTGTTTTATATATGTAAATTGTTTTCAGTTTGTATTGTTTTGTTATATAGAACCAATACTGTTGTACGGTTGTGAGCGTGGACAGTCAACAAGCAAAACCAGAACATGATTGAGGCAGCCGAGATGTGGTTTCTAAGAAGAATGTTGAGAGTTATATGGACAGCAAAGAAAACAAACGAGGCATTCTTGATGGAGGCAGAGGCAGACACAAGTAGATTATTCATAAGGAAGCATAGGAAAAGACAGACAACATTTATAGGCCATTTTATAGGAAAGGGGAATTGGAGCACCTGGTCACAAGGGGAAAGCTGGAGGGAAAGAGAGCACCAGGTAGACCCAGGGAGAAGATACTAGACGGACTTGCAGAGTGGCTGAAGACAAGGAGGTGGAGGAGATGCTTGAGGCAACAAGAGATAGAGACAGATGGAAGTCCATGATCGCCAACGCCATGCAGCAAGGCACCTGATGATGATGATTGTTTTGTTGTATGTAGGGACCCTCCCTCTTGAAACTGCAACAAATCAAAAGTCTCTCCCTTCCCCCCCCCCCCACCCCCTTATTCTTTTCTTTTTACTTATTTCCTGCTTTCTGTCACATGTTGATTTCATTGTTTGATAAAGCTTCATCCACAATCCCCCCCCCACCACCACCACCACTCCTTCCCGCCATTGCATCCTTCAGCCACATCACAGTTTCTTCTTGTTGTCCTTGTTTCCTTTAAGATGACGGTGTCATTTCCCTTCTCTTCTTCCCTCTTCTCTTGCCTTCCTGGTTTTTTTTTTTCACTTTGGCTCTTTACAATGGCTAAGGACGTACAGTTACATGCTCATGCTTCCCTTTCTCTTTCTCTGTCTGTCTGTCTGTCTCTGTCTCTCTCTCTCTCTCTGTCTCACACATACACCACACACACACACACACACACACACACACACACACACACACACACACACACACACACACACACACACACACACACACACACACACACAAACATTACGAGCACTAACAAGAATATGAATAAAATTGACCGATTTGTATGTGTCAGTGTATTTCCGTCCGTGTATGGGCGTGCAGGAACATACTCAAGCGTTTTCTATGTAGGCCTATTTGTCATAGTTTTATGAAAATTTGAATCAAAAACAATAGCAATACCCCCCCCCCCCCCCCACACACACACACAAGATGTTTACATGAAATATCCAAATTTAGCGTCACTTAAAAGGGGGACAATTTTGCACTGGAAACATTTGCCAGTCTTGAGAATTTTTTTCAGCTAAGCGATGATGAACTTCATCATGACAAAGAGATTAGTTGACGTCATTAGATATAGACGTTATTGGCACTGAAGTAATACGACATTTTGAAAATGTCAGAATTGAACGATGATTTGTTCTTCTTTTGTCAGTTTGTATTTCCCTACATCTTTTTTGAATTATCTACTTTACTTTTTCTTTTCTTTTATTTTATCTACTTTACTTGTGAGGATGTTTACAGGCACACAAGCTATACTGCTGTACGCCTGTCGAAGCAAAATTGTGAGAATGCAATCGCCAGTGAACATTGTTTTCTGTTTGTATTGTTTTATATATGTAAATTGTTTTTAGTTTGTATTGTTTTGTTATATAGAACCAATACTGTTGTACGGTTGTGAGGCGTGGACAGTCAACAAGCAAAACCAGAACAAGATTGAGGCAGCCGAGATGTGGTTTCTAAGAAGAATATTGGGAGTTCCATGGACAGTAAAGAAAACAAACGAGATATTCTGGATGGAGGCAGACACAAGTAGATCATTCATAAGGAAGCTTAGGAAAAGACAGGCAACATTAATAGGCCATTTTATGAGGAAAGGGGAATTGGAGCACCTGGTCACAACAGGAGAGCTGGAGGGAAAGAGAGCACAGGTAGACCCAGGGAGAAGATACTAAATGGACTTGCAGAGTGGCTGAAGACAAGAAGGGTAGAAGAGATGCTTGAAGCAACAAGAGATAGAGATAGATGGAAGTCCATGATCGCCAACGCCATGCAGCAAGGCACCTGATGATGATTGTTTTGTTGTATATAGGGATCCTCCCTCTCGTAACTATAACAAATAAAAGGTCTCTCCCTTCCCCACCCCCCACCCTCTTATTCTTTTCTTCTTACTTTACTTCCCGCTTCCTGTCACAAGTTCATTTCATTGTTTGATAGAGCTCCATCCACAATGGAAGGGGTAGTGGGAGTTTGAATGGAAGAAGGGGAACAATTACAATTAATAATTCAGAACAATAAGTTAACAGTGTCAATTAATAACAGACAACAATTAATTAACTCTTCATAACTTTCTGCCAACAGGGTATCTGAGAATCAGCTGGACTACCGAAATAATATCATTATTTTTGTTGTAAAGGATATATCTAGAGTCAGTACATGAAAAATCGAGATTGTTATTTCTATATGTCGTAAGTAAGATAGGACATTCAAAGAGCAGATGGTAGACAGATAATGCTTTTGAACAAATACATACATTCTGTGTATATTTTGTTTTCCAAGAGTTAAACCTTAGTTTGTATATCAAGGACGCTAGCTGTCTGGGACAGTTAGGTATCAGGCTTTGAGTATTGGGAAAATTTGTATAAAGTGAACGTTCTAACACAGAACCAAGTTCGTGAACTGACAGTCGTATGTTATGGAAAGTTACTGTAGTTGCATTATTGGATGCACCGTCTTTTGCTAATTTGTCCGAAACTTCATTCCAATGAAATCCACAATGTGACGGAACCCAGCAAAAATTTATACCAACACCGCTGGATGAGATACAATGTATCAAATGTTTGATCTCAAATGTAATGTCATTTCGTATTACATTTTCTGTTTGTTTCAAGCTACGTAACACTGATTTAGAATCAACACACAATAGTATATTGAAGATATCGCATGAGAGGATTAGTATAATTAAGAGCCATCAATATTGCCTCGTCATTTCATAAAATAACTCTATTTTTCCTCTGCCGTTTGTTGTCTACACGGTTCACACGGTAAAGCTATATATGGCGATAAACGTGGCCAGGGTGTTTTTTTTTCTTCCAAGTTCCTGCTGGCTGTCGTGGAACGTTGATGGCTAGAGGAGTTATAGACAGCCATGCCTTCTGTCACTCCATTTGACAGACATAGGCGGCATTGCTGCAATATACATTCATATGTGTATATGTATTATACATTATGTATGTATGTATGTATATGTATGTATGTATGTATGTATGTATGTATGATGATATGTATGTATGTATTTACGTGTGTATCTACGTATGTATCTAAGTATGTATCTGTCTATCTGTCTGTCTCTCTTTCTGTCTCTCTCTATCTCTATCTCTCTCTCCATCTCTGTCTCTCTATTTGTCTGTCTCTATCTCTCTCTACCTCTCTCTATCTCTGTCTCAGTCTATCTCTATCTCTCTGTCTCTCTATCTATCTCTCTATCTCTCTATCTTCTATCTATCTATCTATCTATCTATATTGTGTGTGTATGTATGTGTGTGTGTGTGTGTGTGTGTGTGGTGTGTGTGTGTGTGTGTGTGTGTGTGTGTGTGTGTGTGTGTGTGTGAGTGTGTGTGTATATGGTCGACTATCGTGGTCGATAAAGTCCAACCCTACCACTTTATTTGTGTACCCTCATGTAGGATCTCAGGCCAACAGGCCAAGTCTGATGCACACAGGCAGCCGCATACTGGACACTCAATGAAACCATGAGGGGGGTTGGCGCTAGGTGCCATACGCATATATAAGTTACCGTTGTTTTCGAATAGCCTCAGCAACTATCTCCACCTGCCTCCACAATTTCAGGGCAAACCGTAAATAATATGTAATATCATGTGCGCCTTTTAACTGGAGTCAAAAAATAAAGAGAGCAAAGGCTCAAAGGAGATATGATGAGAACAGGAATCTAGATATACTAACCAAAAACTGAATGAATGACAACTAATCCGAATGTTAAATGAATGAATGAATGTGCGATAGTACTGAATGATGCATCTAGAGATTCCTGGAACAAACAATGAAGACAAGAAACAAGAGAGGAGAACCCAAGGAAAAGGCAGCGAGCAACTGATGCCAGAGCTACTTTATCCACACAATAACAACATATGACCGTCACCAAAGCAAACTCTTAAAGCAGTCTACCAGAGAAGAGGGAAGACCAAAGTACAAGGAGAAGACACCATCACGAATATCAAACCACTAAAGAAGCCCACCGGAGAAGAGGAAAGACCAAGGAACAAAGAGAAGACACCATCATAAACAGCGATATCAAAGGGCAAAATAATGAGAGAGAGAAGAGAGGGGGGGGGGGGGAACAATGCATGCACTACTTATGTCCATCTAATTTAATCAACACTGAATTATAGAAAAGATAAATAGCAAGATTCCCTGTACTCTCCCACAAAGCTTTGTGGGAAACAACTCTGATCTCCCCCCCCCCCCTCTGATCTCACCCCCAAAACAAACAACCAAACAAACAAACAAAAACAAAAACCAACAAAAAACAAAAAACAAAAAAAGCTGATCTCATGGGAGACACAGACGGCTGAACAGTAAATGGCAAGTCGCAGCATATGGCCCAATGCACAAGCAGTACTCTGAGGCAATGCCCTTTATGCAGCATGCGGCTGCAGGATTTTCTGTCCGGGTTTACTCCATTAGCCTTTCCCGACCCAAGGGGTAACCCACAAGGCAGCTGTGACAGGCGATGGTCGTACACTCTACTGTCATACTGTAGCAGAGACTTAGCTCTGACCTGACACATGATATGGTTTTTTTTTTTTTTTTTTTTTTTTTTAAGGATCATCGCATTTACAGAGGCTACCTTTGTGCTCACCTTTTTTTTCGTCCCATTTTCTACGCCATCGTTAATCGCCGCAGAAGCTGGCTTAGTTTTTGTTTTGTTTTTGTTTTTGTTTTTATTTTTACAGTGCAATGATGATGATACCGATGATGATGATAATCACGATACTATAAAGTTCCATCTAGGACTGAGACTGCGTGACAGGGCTGTACTCTACGCTTACTATCATAATATATCCTGGCGTCAGCCAGGCCCGAGAGATACAGACACCTGCGGTGCTGGTCAGAAGATTTAAGCAACACCCTCAATGACGCATCCGAGAAGTGGATGAGACTCGACTGTGTGGTCCCAGTCTTCCCAATGTGTGGTCCCAGTCTTCCCAGTCTTCCCATAGCACGCCCAGTTCTGGGTAGGAGCCGGTTAGAGCCGAAAAATCCCACAATGATGTAGTTTTGAAGGGGACTGATGGGGATTCGAACCCAAACCTTCCAGTCGATAGCCCGTTGCGTTAACCATTACACCACGGCGACTGGTCTGACACACAGTATGCATTCAGCTATTTGGTTTGCTCGACCGCAGTGGCAGGTTGTTGAAGGCGTCAGTTTGAAAGAGCTGTTCATATGGACGTTGGGTCAGTGTGGAGCCTCATCAACATCTTTCGCTGCGTTTTTGGACAGAAGGTGGCAGTCGTCCCTTGTGATACGGCTTAGGGAGTGATCTCTCATCATCATCATCATCATCATCATCATCATCATCATCATCATCATCATGATGTGCCCTGCCGCATGGCGTTGGCGATCACGGCCTTCCATATGTATCTATCCCTTGTTGCCGGAAGCACATCTCCCACCTTCCCTATCCCCATCCACTCTGGAAGTCCGTCCAATATTTTTTCCCTTGGTCTACCTGGTGCTCTCTTTCCCTCCAGCTCTCCTGTTGTGACCAGGTGCTCTAATCCCCCTTTCCTCATACAATGGCCTCTAAATATTGCCTGTCTTTGCCTAATCTTACTTATCAATGATTTTCTTATGTCTGCCTCCATCAAGACTGTCTTGTTTGTTTTCTTTGCTGTCCATGGAACTTTCAACATTCTTCTTCTCGGCTACCTCAATCTTGTTCTGGATTTGCTTGTTGACTGTCCACGCCTCACAACCGTATAATATTATCGGTTCTACGTAACAAACGGCTGTGCAAAATTACCAGAAACAGCATTTTAGTTACTCAAGAGGCGTGGCTCCTAGCCTGGCCCTTGATCCCCCTGATCACACGCTGTGATAGACATTCCTGTGTCAGCAAGCAACTGACACTGGCGATTTTTCTCTTTTTGAAAGAGACTTACAAGTAAGTCGAGGTTTTGTCGGCATCCACGTTTTGTCAAGTAAACGTTCTGTCTCTTGACTCTGTCTAGACGAAAATGGAAAAAATTAATCGTTTGTGATTTATTTGCCCTTAATTTGAAGATACAGTCAGCACTTCTCAGTGAATTTAACGTGAAGTAGACGATGTTGAGAGTGGGGCACATGGAGTAGTGGAGTGAAGTGGAATTAAGTAAGCTATTATTTGGCTATGACTGTTGAAACGACAGTGTTCTCTCTCTCTCTCTCTCTCTCTCTCTCTCTCTCTCTCTCTCTCTCTTCTCTTTCTCTCTCTCTCACCCTTTCACACTGAGGAAGCGGAAAATCACAAAAGCTAAACACAAAGGACACTTATTCACTGTGTTGATAATAGGAACTTATCAATAGGAAACAGGCTTTTTTGTTATATTGTGTTTGTTTCTGTACCAAACAACAGATGTGTTACGCTATGAACTTGTAATGTCATTGATGTCATTGTTTCCAGCATCTGATATTCAGATGGTGATACACTTTCCGACAGTTCCGTAACCTGTAAACGTTACCTGCGAAAATCTTTGCTTCTTTCGCTTTCGGCCTGCAGCTGGGATGCCAGCCATGCTAACGGAAAATCCATCCATGTCTGATCGGTAACCCTGGAGACATCTGTTTATTCGTGTGTCGGATTATCCTTGACTAGACTGTGGTACTGTTTACAAAAGGAAGCAGCACTGTCCAAGATAGGACCCTGTTACTGTTAATGAAGCGGCAGTCTCAGATCAAGCCATAGATAGTGTTGAGGAATGAAACATCTGCTTGACATCTTGTTAGCCATTAGAAGCCATTACAGATTCCAGGAAAGTATACACATTTGTGAAGAGAGAAGAGAGAGAGAGAGAGAGAGAGAGAGAGAGAGAGAGAGAAGAGAGAGAGAGAGAGAGAGAGAGAACTATGGGACATGTCCCCTAACATAGACTGTGCGAAACGTCATGTGTAATATAGTGTACAGACTCGTGTGTATCGTTTCCTGTAACCAGAACAAGAATACATTTGCAAATATTTTATGGTGACAACAAATGTCGTTCTTATCCCACTTTATTTAGCAAAATTTTAAATACTGTAATGCTTACCAGGATCAATCGAGTGTAGTGACTTGCGAGAATGATGACAACACATTCTGTGACATAGAATACAGTTGAATGACATCTGTTTGTTAATACAGACATAGAGGCACAGCTTGGACGTTGTCGTACATGTTTATATATAAATCTTTGCTTTCTAAAATGTGTGAATTTACCTTTCTTACATCTGTTTGTCATCAGTATTCTTACAGGCTGGGCCCAAATTGCCAACATAGTATTCTGCATTCACCGACAAACACGACAGAACACAATACATAATGTCAGTTATATTTGGCTTCAGTAAAACATCTCCTTAAATAAAATATATTATCTACTATTTTGAGTGATAAACCTGTTGTTTCTGTTCGTCAATACTGATGTGACCTTATCAGAAAGGCACTGAAGGTGAACAGAACAGATTGTGTTCAAGTGCCCCACTCTGATGTACATGTATTGAGCGACTCAAGCAGACAAAAAAATAATAATGACAAAACAAAACAAAACAAAACAAAACAAAACACTTCTAGTGATGAACGGTGTTTATTGTGTCCTTGCCAAGTTAGACAAGTCAAGTGGCCAACTTCGTGAAGGTGGGATACTTAACTTGCGTCGCTCTCCTCACTCGAATTAAGCCGGAAACCATCTGCTGGGATGTGATAAGTGATCATCAATATGTATGACAATGTCTTAAAGATCGTAGCATCTCTCTCTCGAACACAAGAAAAGAGAATGGAAACGGTCTGTACAAGGTGAAACATCGTGTCGGTTAAGTTGTCGCTCTACATGTAGTGGGGTAATTATTTCGCGTCTCTCTCCTTCCCTGCCGAGGTGGAATTTTTTTAATTAAGTGAAGACGCTTTCTGAAGTGTTGAAGTTTGAGTGACATAGTTCTAATAGTGCGTGAATACCTCAGAAGCTTAGCTAGAAGGGTTGAAAATTACGAAAAAGAAAACAACAACAACCAAAAAACAAAACCCCTGAGATTTGACAAAATCGCTCTACTCCGTGAAATTAAGCCAGTTTTGTACAGGATGCAGTAGCGTAGTCTGTTAGATTAATCTGGTCATGTTTGGTATCATTTTAATGCTACTTGTATCGGCAACACGGTCATTTACATATCAGACAGACTGTTAAAAGGCGCTGTAAAACCTAAGACTATTTAGCAATTAACTCATTTTTCTTCCTTCCACTGCACTACCGCTATCAGCAGGCGTAATGTGCATGGTCAGCCCTCTCCGGCTGAAATAAGGTCAGGTCTCAGCTAGGGGCTTCGCCAACTAAAGAGTCGGATCGGAACAGCCGTGAACATTCAAGAACTCTCTTCCTGGTATTAATTAATAGGCATTTGTTGGTAAGAACGCTTTTCAAGTGATCTGATAGCACTCCTTTTTTTGCAGATCTTCCTGGAATCCTTTTTTTTCCAGCTCATCCACCTTCTCGTTTCCTGGCATCCCACATTAGGCTGGAATCCAGTGAAGGATTGCTCTTCTGGTTTCTCTTGACCTGATGGAAGGGTTTGGTCAGGAGCAAGAGCTTGCCGTTCTCTTTTTAATAGGACCTCAGGACCCGGCCAGCTCGTGGGGTGATTTTCAGGCTTAAGGCTTGTGCCATGACCACTTTTATTTTTCACCTGGCGCCTGTGACGTTAATGCAGATGGAAATCATTCCGAGCACGGAGACGTCATCATGAGAAATTGAAACTGACACAGGGCATGAAGAACAGAAAGGTCATCTGAGAAGAAGACCACCTGATGGCACTCACTCTGATAGAACTGTTGTGGTCGTCTGGGACAAAACAGCAGAACTGAATTACTTCAGTTTCGACCAGTCACCATGGTGTATTGGTTAACGCAACGGACTACTGACTTGAATGTTGTGGGTTCGATTCCCCATCAGTCCCTTTAAAAATCAGTGCGGGATTTTTCGGCTCTAACCGGCTCCTACTCAGAGTTGGTCGTGCTATGGGTTCATATGGAAGACTGGGACCACACAGTCGAGTCTCATCCACTTCATGGATGCATCATTGAGGGTGTTGGTCAAATCTTCTGACCAGCACCGCAGGTGTCTGTATCTCTCGGACCTGGTCGACGCCAGGATATATTATGATAGTAAGCGTAGAGCACAACTTTGTCACGCAGTCTCAATCCCAGATAAACTCCAAAGCATCATGATTATCATCCTCATCATCATCATCATCATCATCATCATCATCATCATCAACATCATCGCATTGTTAAAAAACTGTGCCAGCTTCTGTGGCCATTAAGATGGCGCAGAAAATGGGACAAATAAAAAAAAATGAACGCAAAGGCAATCTCCCCGAGTGCGATGATCCTAAAAAAAACAGCCACCCCCTCCCCAAAAAAACAACAAAAAACAAAAAGAAAAAAGAAAAAAAATCACTTCAGTTTTACTTTGAACAATGAAATTCTGTCCCGTCTTCTACACCTTTCCTGGATTAATACCCCAAAGCCACTCAAACTGAGATACCATGACATCAGAGCAGAAACAGTCACAGAATCTGGGACAAATTTTTTGCACTGCTAATATAACGAAAACGGCGATGATAGTGATGATGCTATGAAATTCTGTTTCGGATTGAGACTGCGTGATATGGCTGTACTCTAACGCTTACTTTCATAATCTATCCTGTCGTCAACCAGGCCCAAGAGATACAAATACCTGCTGTCATAATTTAAAAAAATTGAGCAACACACTAATGACGCAACTGTTAAGTGGGTGAGACTCAAATGTGTGGTCTCAGTCTTCTCTTTGCAACGAGCCCATGGCACGTTCAACTCTGGGTAGGTGCCTGGTGGGGACTAAAAAAAATCTCAAACTAATCCTTTAGATTGATTTGAGATTCGAACTTAAAATCTCCCAGTCAGTAGTCTTGTTGAGTTAACCACTTTTCCAACATTAAAAACTGAATCCAAAACAAGTGTGACTGCCCGCATTCAAGCAAACAGGACCCAGAAAAAACACGAAAGAAGAATAAGAACGCGTATTTAATACAAGACAAGACAGGCGCAAATTTTCGGCCAACTGGCCTTTGTCAAGGTAAGATCACAAACAAACACCGGATACAAAAATTAGGAGAAAAAGACTGAAACTTCCCTGCTGCTCGGTCCAGTGTGAGAAAAGGAACAAACTGACTAAAATGATATCATAATGTATTTTTGAGTAAATATGATGTCAGAGCGGAAATGAGAACTATGACGCACTAGCGAAGAATAGTGTTTGGTATGTATAGGATACCAGTAGATAATGCATGAGAGAAAATATAAGCATAATTATGTTCCACTGAATGGGAAAATATTTAATTAAAAACTGGCCTACTCGCCGCCCATCTTAACATTTCCATCATTCTGATGATGTCAGCGGGGCGTTTCATAGGTCTCTTCCCCCCCACTCTCCCCCCCCCCCCCACCATGTCAAGACCTTGTCAGGGCATAGGGTTTTAAAAGCGTAGGCTCAGGAAGTCTGACAGAGAATTGTTGGCAGATTTGGGTGGAGCGCATGTGGAATTGTCCGAGTGCGATGATGACTCCCTCTTGAAAAATAAAAAAACACAAAAAACTCCGAACTCTAAATTCATACTTACCAGTATTTGTAGTTGCGGTTTGGGGGCCTTTCGTTGATGGCACTGCAAAATAGACATAGTTCACAAATCATTTTCTTCTGCTGACCCAATTTTGTCCAATACCTGTCACTTACCGTCACGCCGTACCGTAGGATCTCCAGTAAACCAGTCACCTAGGTGTTGTGGTCAGCGCAACGGACTACCGACTGGAAGGTTGTGGGTTCGAATCCCCATCAGTCCCTTCAAAAATCAATGTGGGATTTTTCTCCTGGGTCTACCTGATGCTCTTTTCCCTAAAGCTTTCCTGTTGTGACCAGGTGCTCCGATTCCCCTTTCCTCATAAAATGGCCCATAAATGTTGCCCGTCTATTCCTAATCTTCATTATCAATGATAGTCTTGTGTCTGCCTCCATCAACTCTCAACATTCTTCTTAGAAACCACATCACGGCTGCCTCAATCTTGTTCTGGCTTTGCTTGTTGACTGTCCACGTCTCACAACCGTATAACATTATCGGTTCTATATAACATTCAAGAACTCCGCTCTAAAATGTGCATGACTTTGCATGTCTTAGTTTATTTTGTTTCTGTCCGCTTGTGCCGGCCACGGCTCTGAAGCCCAAGCATCCACATGAAAGCTGTTAGTCTTTCAGCAGAACAAGAAGCCAGGCTTAGAGTCATGTTATAGATGGGGAGTGTGTCTGCCATTCTATCTATCAAGCCCTGCTGCAATTTTCTCCCGGTGTAACAAACGGAATGTACTCCCCGCGGAGTTTACTCCAGAGTAAAAACCGCGTGTGCCAATTTTTACTGGGAGTAAAAACGGCGTACGAGAAATTTACTCCCTTGACCGAGCCGAAAGTACTCCCTCCACGAAAAAGTTGGCCCGCAGAATTTTACTGGGAGTAAAATTGCGCGTACGCCAAATTTACTCCCTTCCCCCTCTGCTTCTTCCATCCTTTTCTCTTTTATTGAAGGGTAGAAGGTGCGGGTGGGGGGGGGGGGGCGGTTGTCTCCGAGCGTTCTAGGGATGTGAGGGTATCTTAGTTAAGTTTACAGGTATTTGTCTGTGCGTTCGTCAGTGTGTACCTGATGTATAAATGGCTGCACAGATATTTGGGAGTGTTTTCTGGCATCTTGGAGTATTCTAGGGGTGTTTTATGGTATCTTGGATGGGTACAGAGGTATTTGTCACCGGGTTTGTCAGTGTATACTTGATGCATAAATGCCTGGAGAGGTAATTTTTCCGGTGTTTTAGCGTGTCTGGGAGTAGCTTAGGGTTGCTTGAAGGTGTCTTAGATGGTTTTAGAGTGTTTATGAGCGCGTTTGTCAGTGTGTACAAATGCATAACTGCCTTGAAAGGTGGTTTTTTTTTTGGGGGGGAGGGGATATTTAAAGTGTTGTGATGTCATATGGGTGGTTTAGGATGTCTTGGACAGTTTTAGAGGTGTTTGTCGTGCGTTAGTCAGTGTGTACCTGATGCATCGATACTTGGAATGGCGTTTTGGGACTATTTTAGAATGTCTGGAAGTTTTCTGGAGGGTTTGTCAGTGCGTTCGTCAGTGTGTACGTCATGGATAAATGCCTGGAAATTTGTTTTCGAGGGGTTCGACGTCTGCGAGCCTTCTAGGGGTGTTTTAGGGTATCTTAGGTTTAGAGGTATTTGTCTGTGCGCTCGTCAGTGTGTACCTGATGCATAAATGGCTGGACATTCCATGCCTCTCACTGTGTGGAAGATCACACTCACTACTTCTATCACAGTCAGGGAGAAATTCGTATCGTCTTTCCGTGACAGGTAAACAGACCCACACACACAGCGCGTGTGCCAGTGCAGATAAGCGAGGTTGGCTCGCTGGCTGAGTCTGGGTGTGACGGCACGGTCTGTCGAATGGAGGGGAGAAAAATCTTGCACGGGAGTAATTCTGGCGTGTGCACGGGGAGTGCTTTTCTCGCGTTACGCTGTTTTTACTCCGGAGTAAATTTATCTTGTGGATTAATTCCGCGTGTTACACCGCTCTGAACGTGGCCTTCGCGACATACATGGCCAGACACAAAGGGCCGTGTATATCATGTGACGTCACACAGGTGGTCAGTCCGCTTTGTTAGAAGCGCCATGTTTAAACAGTGTGTGCTTATCATGTGTTGATCGTCGGCCTTCTTGGAGTATTTCTTCTTCTCCTAATGTGCTTTTACTGACAACAGTTGGGAATTATTTCGTGAGTGTACAAAGCGAACATACCTAAAAAGTGCTGTGTGCCTGGATGTACAATACAATATACAATATTTTATTTATATAGCGCAAAATCTTGATAAAATCAAATCTAAGCGCTAAAACAGACACACACGCACGCACGCACACACACGCACGCATGCACGCATGCACACACCACACACACACACACACACACACACACACACGCACACGCACATGGCTATAAATGGGGAGAAAGAATGAAAGCAATGGAAAATTATAGAGAGCATATTATATACAATTATATATTACAATGTGATTCCCCTCCGAGTGGAGACAGACTGCAGAGGTGATTGAGTGAGGTCAGGATTTTATGCAGAGGAGAAAAGGTGAGTTTTGAGAGCGGACTTGAAGGAGACAAAAGTAGGTTGCTGATGGACTGAGAGAGGAAGTTTGTTCCAGGAAAGTGGACCAGAAACTTTTCAGAGAAGGCTCGTGGACCATAGGTATTGAGCTTAGTGCGTGGAAAGCGAAAAATCAGAGGATCGGAGGCAGAGCGGAGGGTACGTGAGGGAACATAGATCTAGAGTAAGCTTGACAAGCAATCGGGGGCTGCGTTATTGAGGCTTTTGTAGCACATGGTGTCTAGTTTGTACTGTACGCGCTTTGATACAGGAAGCCAGTGAAGTTGTGCCAGGAGAGGAGATATGTGGTCAGCTTTTTTCTTTTTGAGTACAAGGCGTGCAGCATTGTTTTCAATGCACTGCAGGATGTGAATGGTGGAGGCAGGAAGACCAGACAGGAGTGAATTGCAATAGTCAATGCGAGACATTATGAAGGAGAGAACGAGTTTTGCAGTTGTTTCCACAGAGAGATACTTCCTGATCAGGCTTATACGATGGAGGTGATAGTAGCAAGATCTGGCAGTTTGAGAAACAAAGTTGTTCATGGAGAGGGTAGAGTCAATGCAGACACCAAGGTTTTTAGCTGAATCAGAAATTGGGACTGATGTGTTACATAATGGGAGAGAAAGAGGAGGCAGCTGAGAAAGTTTCTGATGGGTGACAATGAGGATAGCTTCTGTCTTGTCATCATTAAGCTGAAGTTTGTTGAACGTCATCCAGTTCTTAATGTCCGAGTAACACTCAGTGGTGCGAGTCAAGAGGCGCTGTATATTGTCTGGTGTGTCACTGTCTAGAAGTTGGGTGTCATCAGCATAGAAGTGGTGTTTTATAGAGTGGGAGTTGATGATGGTGGACAGGAGGGAGGTGTAAAGAGTGAAAAGAACAGGGCCAAGGACAGATCCTTGTGGAACACCACAGGTCAGGTATGCAGATTGAGAGTAAGTGCCATTAATGAGAACAGTTTGTTTTCTGTTTGATAGATATGAAGTGAACCAGGAGAGAGCAATGTCAGAGATGCCAAAAGTATGATGAAGTCTAGAAAGAAGAATACCATGATCAATGGTATCGAAGGCTGCAGACAGATCAAGGAGTGTGAGGAGAGAGACTTTGCCAGTATCAGTTGCAAGGAGGAGATTGTTGAGAATGTGTAGCAGGGCAGTTTCAGTGCTATGGCACTGGCGGTAGGCTGACTGGAAAGGATTGAGGAGATTGTTGGCAGACAGGTGAGAGTTCAGCTGGTTGAGGACAACTTTTTCGATGAGTTTTGACAAGAAAGAGAGATTAGAGATAGGCCGGTAATTTTTCACTTCATTTGGGTCTAAATTGTATTTCTTGAGGAGAGGATGAACAATAGCAGACTTGAAAGAATCTGGGACAGTTCCAGTTTGAAGAGAAGTGTTGATGATGTCAGTGATGAATGGGAGGAGAGTAGGGAGACAGTCAGAGTAGAGAGAACCTGGAAGAGGATCCAGTTCGCAGGTTTTGAACGACATGGATCTGATTGTGTTGAGAATTTCTTCTTGTGAGACTGGGATAAAAGTAGTAAGAGGTGTGCCAGAGAAGGAAGGGTCAGGTGGGCATGGTTGACAGGGTGTCCTGTCAAGCCTGTCACGAAGAGTTTGTATTTTGGTGGTGAAATACTTGGAGAATACAGATGGGAGTTCTTCATTTGTGTGTTTTGTTGGGAGAGCTAAATCTTTTCGTGTGCCAAGGAGATGATTCTTGAAGAAGAGGCATTCAGGATTTTGGTTTGGAAATAGCTTGTTTTTGCAGATGCAATGAGGGTGGATACTTTTGTTTTAGAGGCTTGGAAAAGTTGCCTATGTATAGTACAGTGAGTTTGGAGCGGCGCTCTGCTCTGCGGCGGGCACGTTTTGCACAGGCAATCTCATGAGTGAGCCAGGGGGTAGGGGGGCGGTCAGGTAAAAGACGGGTTGTGGCTGGAGCATGAGTGTCCAGAAGATGGTGGAGAGTAGTATAGAATTCATCGGCAAGGTTATGTGACTTTTCAGAAAGGAGGCGGGAGGCATCAGATGAAAATGTGGAGAGGTCAATAAATTTGAGATTGCGTCGAGTCACTGTGCGCGTGGTACGGGAAGGAGGAGAAATGTCAAGAGAACAGAGAATTGCAGAGTGGTCAGATGGAAGGGCTGAAGTTAGACGGGTAGAAAGAACTAGGCAGTTGTCAGTAGTTGAATTGTGGTGATCAGAGAAATGATCCAGTCAAGAATGTGACCTTTTGATGGGTTGGTTCAGAAATATGTTGTGTCATATTGTGATTGGACAGAGAGTTGATGATATGTCTTGTGTCATAACGGTGAGTGTTGTCGTAGTGGACATTGATGTCACCTAGAATGATGATATTTCCAGGTAAGAGGCAGTAGTAATCAAGTAGTTGATCAAAGTCAGAGAGAAACATGGATGTGGTGAGCTTGTTGGCAGAGCTAGGTGGAGGTCGATAGACACAGGAGAAGGTGATGGGGTGAGGGGTGGATTGGAAGGATACTTCAACGTGCTCGAAAGAAGGGTGGGAGAAAGGCAGAGACTGCGAGAAAGATAGGCGGGAATGGAGTGAGTCGTTGTAGAGGATGGCGATACCACCACCTCGGGATGAGCGATGGAAAGAAGCAAGCCTGTAGTGAGATTCGCATGTATAGGTTCATGACCAAGGGGGTTAAGCCATGTCTCGAATGGAGGGGAGTAAAATCTCGCACGGGTGTAATTCTGCAGAGGCATTATGATAAAAACGAGAACATTTCTGTGTTCTCATTTCCGACTGATACAGACAAGCGACAGCTACGGAAAACTAAAATCCCTGTGACTACTTTGAACAAACATCTCAATCAGTTGTATGTGCAAAGCATTTCAGCGCAGAGTTTATTATCAGATCGGATTCTGTGACGAGACCAGATGGTAGTGTTTTGACAGTACAGAGATCCAGACCAAAACTGAGTGAAGATAGTTATCCGTCCATATTTCCAAACTGCCCATCCCGTTTGTCAGAAGAGCCGAGCAAGCATTCAATAACTGGATGAATGCTGACAAGATTGCAGACTTTTCTGACTTCAGTGCGACGTTTAAAGGGAAAGTGGACAGTAAATTGTGGATGTATAGGTTATACAGCACTACCAATACTACCAGTGGTGAGAACACAGGACAGTCTTCATACTGGAGTTTCTACAGGGTGATTGACTGTCCAGGAACCACAGCGCCTACATTGCTGTCGTCAGTGCGAGTTTTCACTGACATGCACGTGGAAAGTTTTACTAAAAGAGTTGGTAAATATCACATTTCATGGTTATTATCATATAACACATACTACTTACTAGGCCTATATGTAAACAATGTTGGTCGTCACAGGTGCCATGTGTATGGTGATCATGGCACAAGCCTTAAGCTGCACATAGATCCATGAGCTGGCCAGGTCCTGGGGCCCTACCTAGACTATGTTTTACCTAGACTATTTTATCAGCCTACCACTGGACTAATCTTGGTACATGTAAATGACATGTATATGTGTGCATCTTACCTTCAAAAAATAACATACATATAAAGTAAATAAATAAATATATGATTAAAGGTCTGAATCAACACAACCAGCCACCCCACACAAACTCGTCTCACATGACAGAACCCTCCACCCCCACCCCAGTCAATGCCCAAATGTCCAGCTGTCCATCAACTAGGTGAAGACAGTATTTTCTTAATCATATATAGGTATGTAAGTGAGCGAGCGAGTAAGTAAGTAAGTAAGCAAGTAACCAAGTAAGTAAGTAAGCAAGTAAGTCAGTAAACAGGTAAGTAAGTAAGTGAGTAAGTGAATAAGAAGAAGTAAGTAAGTGGATAAATGAATACAAAATAAAGGACTATGTAGATAAATAAATAGGTAAGAGATGAACATAACAAATAACAGTCATAGTTTGTTGCCACTTGAATGACACACACCGAAAGTTTCCGGGTCAGGATTGAGTAATTTTGTTCATGTAGATGATGAAAAGGTGTGATATAACGCATCCACATGGGATCCAGATGTTAGTTACAACTTGAAAATTAGTTACAAAAATCCACTTAGGATCCTTACTACGTTATCGCCATTTGCACACATTGCTCTTATATCATCGAAGTTATGGCCTTTAAGTTTGATATGATTCTGAGACTCTGAAAAGCTTTGCTCTGCATGCATCTTAAAATACTTTTTTTTCTGATCCACAACATTGAGGTGGATTTTTTCTGGTATTCCCGTGCTTTCTGGCAAAGTTTGCAAAGTGTGACGATAGCATGTGTGCGTCATATTCCTTTTTTTTCTGAATCTAAATTGGATTTTTATTCAAGAATGGTTGTATTGTAGTTCTAATGCGCTGTTTTCATATTATTGCGCATATCTTATAGACATGACTGAAAAGAGGTATGCCTCTGTGGGTGTACAGTCTTTCTTGTTCCCTTTCTTTTTTTGTTTTTTGTTTTTGTTATTTTAGGGTTGTCTCATTCAGGGAGGTTACCTTTGTGCTCACCGTTTTTTTTTTTCGTCCCATTTTTCTACGCCACTTTAATGGCCACAGAAGCTGGAGCGGTTTTTCCAATGCATTGATGATGATGTCAATGAGGATGATAATAATGATGCTATGGAGTTCCATCTAGGATTGACAGGGCTGTTGTACTCTACGCTTACTATCATAATGTATCCTGATGTCAAGCAGGGCCCGAGAGATATAGACACCTGCGGTGCTGGTCAGAAGATTTGAGCAACACCCTCAATGACGAATCCGTGAAGAGGATGAGACTCGACTGTGTGGCCCCAGTCTTCCTGATAAGCCCATAGCACGCCCAACTCTGGGTAGGAGCCGGGTAGAGCGGAAAATCCCACAATGCTATAGTTTTGAAGGGGATTGATGGGGATTCGAACCCACAACCTTCCAGTCAGTAGTCCGTTGCATTAACCACTACACCTCGGCGTCTGGTGTTAATTCTTTTTATATGTCTTCCAAGATGCACAGTTTTGCAGCTGTGACCATTCTTTTTTTCTGTTTCTCGTTGCAGTTCTGTATTTCGTACAGTTTTTGTCCAGGCCAGATCTGACCCATACCTTGTCTAGAATTTTCTTGTCCTTGGCGGTCTCCTTCACAGCGTCATTCCACCATGCTGTTGCTGTTCTTGAATTTCTTCCAGACTTTCTAGTTCCACACGTTTCCATGGGTGTGTTGAGAAGGTTGTCTTTGAATGTCTGCAGTGTTTCTTCTACTGTCGTTTTGCTTGTCTCTTGGTGTTCTGCCTTCACTGTGATTTGCCTTTGGATCCTTTTCTATACCACTATATCCATGAATTGTCTTCAAATATGTGCTCAGGTTGTCTGGTCTCTTCCTTCCTCCTGAGTGGTGCCTTTCTCCTTTATTGATGTGTACGGTGCTAACCGGTTGATGGTCAGTGTCAAGTCCTGCATTTGGTCGTCGTGGTCGTCATCATCATCATCTCATCATCATCGTCGTCGTCGTCGTCGTCATTGTCGTCATCATCATCATTGTCATCATCGTCATCATCAATCATCATCTCGTCGTCGTCGTCGTCGTCGTCATCATCATCAGCAACATCATCAGGATGTGCCCTGCCACGTGGCGTTGGCGATCATGGCCCTCCACATGAATCTAACCCCTGTCGCTGCAAGTACATCTCCCATCCTCTCTGTCTTCAGCCACCCTGCAAGTACTTCCAATAATTTCTCCCTGGGTCTGTCTATCTGGTGTTCTCTTTCCCTCCAGCTTTCCTGTTGTGACCAGGTGTTCTAATTCCCCTTTCATCATAATGTGTTCTATAAATGTTACTTGTCTTTTTCTAATCTTCTTTATCAAGATCTTCCTGTGTCTGCCTCCTTCAAGACTGTTTCGTTTGCTTTCTTTGCTTCCATGGAACTCTCTACATTCTTCTTAGAAACCATATTTCAGTCGCCTCAATTTTGTTCTGACTTTGCATGTTGACTGTCTACACCTCACAACCATACCACAGTATCGGTCTATGTAACGTTCAAGAACTCTATTAATTGACGGGCATTTGTTGGTAAGAACGCTTTTCATCTTCTTGAATGCTGTTTTGACTTGGCTGATTCTACTGGCTATTTCTGATGTGCATCTACTGTCTGGTGAGATGACCGTTCCCAGACATTTAAACTTATCAACCTGTCTCAGCTTGCATTGGTACTGCTCTGGAATTGTTTATTTTGGTTCTTTTGCAGGTTCTTGTTAATAATTATAAAGTCGATCTGAGATGATCTTCTGAGGTCATTTATATATTTGTTGCATGTGCATATTTAACTGCCTAGATGGTGTGAGAAAAGGATGTTTTCGTTCAATAGATATTTTTCTGTGCATAGATTGAGTATACGATGTTCGTTGTAGTTGACCTGTGTGTTCTTGTCACTGAGGGGACCCACGTGTGATGTCCATGTTGTTCTTCTTTTACCTTTTGTGCAACTGAAATCGCCCATGATGTTTTTTTTTGTATTCATCATCTGACACTTTTGTAATGTTGTCTGAGAGTTTGTCAAAGAATCCATTCTTGTCCGCACCATACACACACACACACACACACACACACACACACACACACACACACACACACACACACACACACACACACACACACACATACACACACACACACACACACACACACATGCACACCTATCTATTCTATCTATCTATTATATACACACAATATATATATACATACATATATATACACACACACGCGCGCACGCGCGCACACATCCACGCACACACGCCCATTCCCACTCCCAACCTCACCCCTCTAAACACAACCACACGCACAACACACACAAAACACTCACCTGCGCCATAAACAGTGAGAGAATAACTATTTTTAGGATCGTACGTCTCTCCAAATTGTATGACTGTGCACGTGTAGTTTCTACTATCGCCTTCCCGCAGGTCATTAACCAGCACTTTGGCTGTGATGGACGAGGGATCGAAGGTACAGGAGGCGAAATCGTGGAAAGTAAAGCATTGCTTTGTTGGATATGATTGTAAAGTTACCATGGATTTCGACACGATTTCCTCTTGTTATATTCATGCGGTGGACGTTTGTAGCCTGGCATTCCACGACTTTGATGTTTGTTTCACTCAATACAGTTTCTCGAAAGACAGCTGCAAAAAAAAAAAGAAGTAATAATGACGCTGGTAATGATACTAATGATAATGAAAAGAATGATGATGATACTGGCAATGGTTGATGATAATAATTACCGGAAAATAATGGCAATGATGATGGTAACAACAGCAACAATGACAACAGCAACAACAGCAGCAGCAACACAACAACAACAACGATGACAACAACAACAACAGCAGCAACAACAACAACAACACTGATGACAACAACAACAACAGCAGCAACAACAACAACAACAACGATGACAACAACAACAGCAGCAGCAACAACAACAACAACAACGATGACAACAACAACAACAGCAGCAACACAACAACAACAACACTGATGACAACAACAACAACAAAAACAACAACTACTGCTACCTTTACTGATATAAATGATAACAACAATCATCATCATCGTCATCTTGATGTTTTTACTACTATTACTTCTACTAGAGTACAACTACTGACAATAACACTAATGCTAGTGTTCATCATCATCATGTGCCCTGCTGCATACGTTGGCGATCATGCCCCCCCCCCCCCCTATGAATCTACCCTTTGTCGCTACAAGTGCATCCCCACCCTCTCTGTCTTCATCCACTCCGAAAGTCCGTCCAATATCATAACCAGCCGAAAGAATGAAAATGATAATATGACAAATTGACAAATTGATACTAGAGGGGAAAACGGTCTCTAAGACAGTATTATCGGTGAGTCGAGAAGAGAAATAGAACTTTACAATACCAATGGGAAGGACAAGGATGTATAGTATTCTATTTTCACAGGTTATTTATTTATTTATTTATTATTTTTATTTTTGTTTAAAGCCCAGCCGAATGCATAGAGCTCTATCAGGGCTAAATGTGTTTCAAAACATATACAATGCTTCAACAGAACAAAAAAGAAAAGAAAATGAAGTACACATATCAATGCATTCACGCACATAATCTAAGGAGATGCCACTGGCATTGACCACTGATTTATAAAACAAACCTGAGTACAAATTTAAACATAACTATGGGCACTAAAGCATATACGAGAAACGGGCCTAAATTATCTAAGATTGCTTCCGTACATCTCATTTCCCAAGAGCCAAAAATACACTGAATACATGTACCCAGTTATCAATTCTAAGAGAACGCACAAAAGACTATCGAACATATACAGGTGAATGGACCAGCAAGGCAGAAAATGATAGGAAGAAATGACAGAAAGCAAAGGAGGAATGAAAAAACAAAGAGATGACAGAATAGAGGACATTTCTAGCACAGAATTTCCAGATAGTGGTGATACTATTTATACTGAAAGAGCCCCCGGCATCCCCACGGGGGATACTTTCACAGGTGTAGATCTTTTCTGCTCTGGGGAATCTGAACTTTTCTGGAATTGTAATGGTCAAAACAGACATACGTTCTTAGAATTGTAATAGCC
>JAPXFY010000017.1:41377236-41387236 GCA_030674185.1 Monoplex corrugatus
GCTTGGCTGAAAACAAAATGCAAAGAAATAGAAGACCAACACAAAACGGATCCTTAGGGTATTGTCTACAGGAAAAGTACATGCACATCAACTGGTTGCTTAAAATCGAAAGATGGTACGATTCTCACGGAAAAAGACAAAATATTAGACAGATGGGGAGAGTACGTTAAAGACCTTTTTGAAGATGACAGAAACGCAGAACACATTATAAGAAAACTTTGAAGGACCACCCACAATGAAAGATGAAGTTAGAGCAACATTGAAAAAGATGAAACGAGGAAAAACCCCAGGACCAGACAACATTACCACAGAGATGATTGAAGCCCTGGAGGAATTCGGTATAGAAAAAATAACAGTCCTCCTAAATGAAATTTACGACTCTGGAAAAATCCCCAAAGACATGTCAAAATCAATTTTCATTGCACTTCCAAAGAAGACAGGGGCTATAGAATGCGAATTCCATCGCACAATCAGTTTGATGAGTCATGTAACCAAGATCCTATTACGAATAATCGCGATGAGGACAAGGAATAGAATCTAAACAGAAATAGCAGACGAACAGTGTGGATTTGTGGAAAGGAAAGGAACTATTAATGCCATATTCATCCTAAGAACTATCATAGAGAGGTCAATCGAGGTGAACAAGGATTTGTATTTATGCTTTGTTGACCATACCAAGGCTTTCGATCGGGTAAGACATGAACAATTGATCAACCAACAAGAAAGACTCAATATTGATGGAAAAGATCTACGAATAATCAGAAATATGTATTGGGAACAAACAGCTGCAATGATAATAAAAAACTATATAAGCTCTTTCCAAAACATCAAAAGAGGAGTCAGACAGGGTTGTGTTTTGTCACCAGATCTGTTTTCACTTTACAGCGAAAACATCACGAGAAACCTAGAAGAAGACCCTGGACTAAAGTTTGGAGGAAAAATGATAAACAACATTCGATACGCAGATGACACTATGCTAATTGCAGAAAGTGAAAGGGACGTACAAAACCTTGTGAATATACTTGAAATAGAAAGCAAAGGTAACGGGTTTTAACTAAACAGCAGGAAGACTGAAGTCATGGTGATCAGTAAAAAACATGAAATCCCCTCATGCAAAATAACAGCAAACGGCACAGCCTTGAGACAGGTTGATAAGATTAAATACCTGGGAACGATCATTTCACCAGACGGCAGATGCAGAACAGAAATAGCCGGCAGAATCGGCCAAGCCAAAACAATATTCAAGAAGATGACAAGCATTCTTATCAACAAATCCCTATCAATTAACATCAGGAAGAGAGTTCTTGAATGTTATATAGAACCAATACTGTTGTACGGTTGTGAGGCGTGGGCAGTCAACAATCAAAGCCAGAACAAGATTGAGGCAGCCGAGATATGGTTTCTAAGGATGTTGAGAGTTCCGTGGACAGCAAAGAAAACAAACGAGACAGTCTTGATGGAGGCAGACACAAGTAGATCACTCATAAGGAAGATTAGGAAAAGGCAGGCAACATTTATAGGCCATTTTATGAGGAAAGGGGAATTGGAACACCTGGTCACAACGGGAAAGCTGGAGGGAAGGAGAGCACCGGGTAGACCCAGGGAGAACATACTAGACGGACTTGCAGAGTGGCTGAAGACAGGGAAGATGAAAGAGATGCTTGAGGCAACAAGAGATAGAGACAGATGGAAGTCCATAATCGCCAACGCCATGCGGCAAGGCACCTGATGATGATGATGATGATGATGATGACGATGATGATGATGATGATGTGTGTGTCTGTGTGTGTGTGTGTGTCTGTGTGTGTGTGTCTCTCTCTCTGTATGTGTGTGTGTCTCTCTCTCTGTATGTGTGTGTGGTGTGTGTGTGTGTGTGTGTGTGTGTGTGTGTGTGTATGTGGTGTGTGTGTGTGTGTGTGCACGCGCGCGCGTGTGAGCGCACGTTTACATGTCAGCCTGTGAGCCCGTGACAATTGAGTCTTGCCTTCATGAGCCAGTCATCCTCACACGACGAGAACATGTTACACGTAAGCATTTCGTGTCTGTCCTCAAAGTGGGAAACAAACCAACAAACCAAGTGCGACGGACTGGAAAAATAAATAGCTAGAAAAAGAGAAACAAAAAGCAAGCAAGCAAACAAAAGAAACAAAAACAAGAACGAAAATGGAGAGAGGGTTAAAAGACAATGTTTGTTAAAAAATGAAAGAAAATGAGAAACACATGAATAGAAGAAACAACAGGGAAACTCAAGAGAATAAAAGCAAAAGAAAGGAGAGAAAGAAAGACAGAAAAAAACAAAACAAGAAACAGTGATGGGAAGAAGAAGAAAGAACAAACCAGTGCGTCTGTGGCAGCTGGTGTTGTTGATGTGGTGGTGGTGTTTATGGTGGTGTTGCTCTTGTGCTGTTGAGAAAGATACAGGTAAGACTTAACCCTTTTGACTCCCGCATTCTGTCCACCAGCATCCTGCATTGTCAACCATGCCAGAAAAGTAAAAGAACTTAACCCTTTGACTCCCTCAGCCTATCCACAAGCTTCTACTTAGCGTCCCGCATTGTCAACCATGCTAGCAAAACAAAAACGTAACCCTTTGACTCCCTCACTCTATCCACTAACTTCCTGCAGGAAGCTGGTGGATAGGCTGAGGGAGTCAAAGGGTTAAGTATTTTTGCGATTGGTGGATAGGGTGCGGGAGTCAAAGGGTTAGTTAGAAGTTGCGTTCTTGATTTTTTTCTTCATAATTCTTTTCTTTGTTCTGTCTGTCTGCTGTTCGCTACTTTCTTTGTCTTACGTCCTTTTCGTTGTTTTCTTTTTTTGTTCTGGTTTTCTGTCTTTATCTTCCTATCTCTCAATCTCTGTCTGCCCACCTGTCCGTCTCTCTTTCTTTCTGTAGGTCTGCTGTCTGTCTCCTTCTTTCTCGGTCTCTGTCTTTCCGTTCTCGACAGTGCTCATATTCTTTTTTCTTTTGTCTTTTTGTCTCAAATCATTGTGTGTCCGTCTCTCCGTCCGTCCGTTCGTCTATCTGTCTCTTTGGCTATTACAATTCTAGGAACGTATGTCTGTTTTGACCATTACAATTCCAGAAATGTTCAGATTCCCCAGAGCAGAAAAGGTCTATGCCTGTGAAAGTAACCCCCGTGGGGATGCCGGGGGCTCTTTCAGTATAAATGGTATCACCACTATCTGGAAATTCTGTGCTAGAAATGTCCTCTATTCTGTCATCTCTTTGTTTTTTCATTCCTCCTTTGCTTTCTGTCATTTCTTCCTATCATTTCTGCCTTGCTGGTCCATTCACCTGTATATGTTCGATAGTCTTTTGTGCGTTCTCTTAGAATTGATAATTGGGTACATGTATTCAGTGTATTTTTGGCTCTTGGGAAATGAGATGTACGGAAGCAATCTTAGATAATTTAGGCCCGTTTCTCGTATATGCTTTAGTGCCCATAGTTATGTTTAAATTTGTACTCAGGTTTGTTTTATAAATCAGTGGTCAATGCCAGTGGCATCTCCTTAGATTATGTGCATGAATGCACTGATATGTGTACATTTTCTTTTCTTTTTGTTCTGTTGAAGCATTGTATATGTTTTGAAACACATTTAGCCCTGATAGAGCTCTATGCATTCGGCTGGGCTTTAAACAAAAATAAAAATAATAAACAAATAAATAAATAACCTGTGAAAATAGAATACTATACATCCTTGTCCTTCCCATTGGTATTGTAAAGTTCTATTTCTCTTCTGGACTCACCGATAATACTGTCTTAGAGACCGTTTTCCCCTCTAGTATCAATTTGTCAATTTGTCATATTATCATTTTCATTCTTTCGGCTGGTTATGATATTGGACGGACTTTCGGAGTGGATGAAGACAGAGAGGGTGGGAGATGCACTTGTAGCGACAAAGGGTAGATTCATAGGGGGGGGGGGGGCATGATCGCCAACGTTATGCAGCAGGGCACATGATGATGATGAACACTAGCATTAGTGTTATTGTCAGTAGTTGTACTCTTAGTAGAAGTAATAGTAGTAAAAAATCAAGATGACGATGATGATGATTGTTGTTATCATTTATATCAGTAAAGGTAGCAGTACTTGTTTTTGTTGTTGTTGTTGTCATCGTTGTTGTTGTTGTTGCTGCTGTTGTTGTTGTTGTCATCATTGTTGTTGTTGTTGTTGCTGCTGCTGTTGTTGTTGTTGTCATCGTTGCTGTTGTTACCATCATCATTGCCATTATTTTCCGGTAATTATTATATATCATTGCCAGTATCATCATCGTTCTTTTCATTATCATTAGTATGTTACCATCATCATTGCCATTATTTTCCGGTAATTATTATCATCAACCATTGCCAGTATCATCATCATTCTTTTCATTATCATTATTATCATTACCAGCGTCATTATTACTTCTTTTTTTTTTTTTTGCAGCTGTCTTTCGAGAAACTGTATTGAGTGAAACAAACATCAAAGTCGTGGAATGCCAGGCTACAAACGTCCTCCGCATGAATATAACAAGAGGAAACGTGTCGAAATCCATGGTAACTTTACAATCATATCCAACAAAGGAATGCTTTACTTTCCACGATTTCGCCTCCTGTACCTTCGATCCTCGTCCTACACAGCCAAAGTGCTGGTTAATGACCTGCGGGAAGGCGATAGTAGAAACTACACGTGCACAGTCATACAATTTGGAGAGATGTACGATCCTAAAAATAGTTATTCTCTCACTGTTCATGGCGCAGGTGAGTGTTTTGTGTGTGTTGTGCGTGTGGTTGTGTTTTGAGGGGTGAGGTTGGGAGTGGGAATGAGCGTGTGTGCGTGGATGTGTGCGCGCGTGCGCGCGTGTGTGTGTATATATATGTATGTGTGTTATATAATATATGTGTGTATATAGATAGATAGATAGATAGATAGGTGTGCATGTGTGTGTGTGTGTGTGTGTGTGTGTGTGTGTGTGTGTGTGTGTGTGTGTGTGTGTGTGGTGTGTGTGTGTGTGTGTGTGTGTATGGTGCGGACAAGGATGGATTCTTTGACAAACTCTCAGACGACATTACAAAAGTGTCAGATGATGAATACAAAAAAAAAAAAACAACCCATCATGGGCGATTTCAGTAGCACAAAAGGTAAAAGAAGAACAACATGGACATCACACGTGGGTCCCCTCAGTTACAAGAACACACAGGGCAACTACAATGGACATCGTATATTCAGTCTATGCACAGAAAAATATCTATTGAACGTAAGCACCTTTCTCTCACACCATCTTGGCAGTTAAATATGCACATGCGACAAATATATAAATGACCTCAGAAGATCATCTCAGATCGACTTTATAATTATTAACAAGAACCTGCAAAAGAACCAAAGTAAACAATTCCAGAGCAGTACCAATGCAAGCTGAGACAGGTTGATAAGTTTAAATGTCTGGGAACGGTCATCTCACCAGACAGTAGATGCACATCAGAAATAGCCAGTAGAATCAGCCAAGTCAAAACAGCATTCAAGAAGATGAAAAGCGTTCTTACCAACAAATGCCCGTCAATTAATAGAGTTCTTGAACGTTACATAGAACCGATACTGTTGTATGGTTGTGAGGTGTAGACAGTCCACATGCAAAGTCAGAACAAAATTGAGGCAACTGAAATATGGTTTCTAAGAAGAATGTAGAGAGTTCCATGGACAGCAAAGAAAGCAAACGAAACAGTCTTGAAGGAGGCAGACACAGGAAGATCATTGATAAAGAAGATTAGAAAAAGACAAGTAACATTTATAGAACACATTATGATGAAAGGGGAATTAGAACACCTGGTCACAACAGGAAAGCTGGAGGGAAAGAGAACACCAGATAGACAGACTCAGGGAGAAATTATTGGAAGTACTTGCAGGGTGGCTGAAGACAGAGAGGGTGGGAGATGTACTTGCAGCAACAGGGGTTAGATTCATGTGGAGAGCCATGATCGCCAACGCCATATGGCAGGGCACATCCTGATGATGTTGCTGATGATGATGACGACGACGACGACGACGACGTATGATGATGATGATGATGATGATGACAATGATGATGATGACGACAATGACGACGATGACGATGAT
The DNA here is from genome assembly GCA_030674185.1 of Monoplex corrugatus. NCBI lineage: Eukaryota > Metazoa > Mollusca > Gastropoda > Littorinimorpha > Ranellidae > Monoplex > Monoplex corrugatus. The sequence goes on from JAPXFY010000017.1 coordinate 41,383,332, forward strand.
GATGATGATGATGATGACGACCACGACGACCAAATGCAGGACTTGACACTGACCATCAACCGTTAGCATCGTACACATCAATAAAGGAGAAAGGCACCACTCAGGAGGGAGGAAGAGACCAGACAACCTGAGCACATCATTTGAAGACAATTCATGGATATAGAGGTATAGAAAAGGATCCAAAGGCAAAATCACAGTGAAGGCAGAACACCAAGAGACAAGCAAAACGACAGTAGAAGAAACCAACTGCAACCCATGGAAACGTGTGGAACTAGAAAGTCTGGAAGAAATTCAAGAACAGCAACAGCATGGTGGAATGACGCTGTGAAGGAGACCGCCAAGGACAAGAAAATTCTAGACAAGGCATGGGTCAGACTGGCCTGGACAAAAACTGTACGAAATACAGAACTGCAACAAGAAACAGCAAAAGAATGGTCACAGCTGCAAAACTGTGCATCTTGGAAGACATATAAAAAGAATTAACACCAGACGCTGAGGTGTAGTGGTTAACGCAACGGACTACTGACTGGAAGGTTGTGGGTTCGAATCCCCATCAATCCCCTTCAAAACTATAGCATTGTGGGATTTTCCGCTCTACCGGCTCCTACCCAGAGTTGGGCGTGCTATGGGCTTATCAGGAAGACTGGGGCCACACAGTCGAGTCTCATCCTCTTCACGGATTCGTCATTGAGGGTGTTGCTCAAATCTTCTGACCAGCACCGCAGGTGTCTATATCTCTCGGGCCTGGTTGACACCAGGATACATTATGATAGTAAGCGTAGAGTACAACAGCCCTGTCAATCCTAGATGGAACTCCATAGCATCATGATTATCATCCTCATTGACATCATCATCATCGCATTGGAAAAACCGCTCCAGCTTCTGTGGCCATTAAAGTGGCGTAGAAAAATGGGACGAAAAAAAAAAACGGTGAGCACAAAGGTAACCTCCCTGAATGAGACAACCCTAAAAAACAAAAACAAAACAAAAAAGAAAGGGAACAAGAAAGACTGTACACCCACAGAGGCATACCTCTTTTCAGTCATGTCTATAAGATATGCGCAATAATATGAAAACAGCGCATTAGAACTACAATACAACCATTCTTGAATAAAAATCCAATTTAGATTCAGAAAAAAAATGGAATAAGACGCACACACGCTATCGTCACACTTTGCAAACTTTGCCAGAAAGCACGGGAATACCAGAAACAAATCCACCTCAATGTTGTGGATCAGAAAAAAAAGTATTTTAAGATGCATGCAGAGCAAAGCTTTTCAGAGTCTCAGAATCATATCAAACTTAAAGGCCAAAACTTCGATGATATAAGAGCAATGTGTGCAAATGGCGATAACGTAGTAAGGATCCTAAGTGGATTTTTGATAACTAATTTTCAAGTTGTAACTAACATCTGGATCCCATGTGGATGCGTTATATCACACCTTTTCATCATCTACATGAACAAAATTACTCAATCCTGACCCGGAAACTTTCGGTGTGTGTCATTCAAGTGGCAACAAACTATGACTGTTATTTGTTATGTTCATCTCTTACCTATTTATTTATCTACATAGTCCTTTATTTTGTATTCATTTATCCACTTACTTACTTCTTATTCACTTACTCACTTAGTTACTTACCTGTTTACTGACTTACTTGCTTACTTACTTGTTACTTGCTTACTTACTTACTTACTCGCTCGCTCACTTACATACCTATATATGAATAAGAAAATACTGTCTTCACCTAGTTGATGGACAGCTGGACATTTAGGCATTGACTGGGGTGGGGGTGGGGGGTTCTGTCATGTGAGACGAGTTTGTGCGGGGTGGCTGGTTGTGTTGATTCAGACCTTTAATCATATATTTATTTATTTACTTTATATGTATGTTATTTTTTTAAGGTAAGATGCACACATACACATGTCATTTACATGTACCAAGATTAGTCCAGCGGTAGGCTGATAAAATAGTCTAGGTAAAACATAGTCTAGGTAGGGCCCCAGGATCTGGCCAGCTCATGGATCTATGTGCAGGCTTAAGGCTTGTGCCATGATCACCATACACATGGCACCTGTGACGACCAACATTGTTTACATATAGGCCTAGTAAGTAGTATGTGTTATATGATAATAACCATGAAATGTGATATTTACCAACTCTTTTAGTAAAACTTTCCACGTGCATGTCAGTGAAAACTCGCACTGACGACAGCAATGTAGGCGCTGTGGTTCCTGGACAGTCAATCACCCTGTAGAAACTCCAGTATGAAGACTGTCCTGTGTTCTCACCACTGGTAGTATTAGTAGTGCTGTACAACCTATACATCCACAATTTACTGTCCACTTTCCCTTTAAACGTCGCACTGAAGTCAGAAAAGTCTGCAATCTTGTCAGCATTCATCCAGTTATTGAATGCTTGCTCGGCTCTTCTGACAAACAGGATGGGCAGTTTGGAAATATGGACGGATAGCTATCTTCACTCAGTTTTGGTCTGGATCTCTGTACTGTCAAAACACTACCATCTGGTCTCGTCACAGAATCCGATCTGATAATAAACTCTGCGCTGAAATGCTTTGCACATACAACTGATTGAGATGTTGGTTCAAAGTAGTCACGGGGATTTTAGTTTTCCATAGCCATCGCTTGTCTGTATCAGTCGGAAATGAGAACACAGAAATGTTCTCGTTTTTATCATAATTGCCTCTACATCCAGGCACACAGAACTTTTTAGGCATGTTCACTTTGTACACTCACGAAATAATTCTCAACAGTTGTGTGTTAGGGTATCTTAATTAAGTTTACAGGTATTTGTCTGTGCGTTCGTCAGTGTGTACCTGATGTATAAATGGCTGCACAGATATTTGGGAGTGTTTTATGGTATCTTGGATGGGTACAGAGGTATTTGTCACCGCGTTGGTCAGTGTATACTTGATGCATAAATGCCTGGAGAGGTAATTTTTCCGGTGTTTTAGCGTGTCTGGGAGTAGCTTAGGGTTGCTTGAAGATGTCTTAGATGGTTTTAGAGTGTTTATGAGCGCGTTTGTCAGTGTGTACAAATGCATAACTGCCTTGAAAGGCGGTTTTTTTTTAGGGGAGGGGATATTTAAGTGTTGTGATGTCATATGGGTGGTTTAGGGTGTCTTGGACAGTTTTAGAGGTGTTTGTCGGTGCGTTAGTCAGTGTGTACCTGATGCATCGATACTTGGAATGGCGTTTTGGGACTATTTTAGAATGTCTGGAAGTTTTCTGGAGGGTTTGTCAGTGCGTTCGTCAATGTGTACCTCATGGATAAATGCCTGGAAATTTGTTTTCGAGGGGTTCGACGTCTGCGAGCCTTCTAGGGGTGTTTTAGGGTATCTTAGGTTTAGAGGTATTTGTCTGTGCGCTCATCAGTGTGTACCTGATGCATAAATGGCTGGACATTCCATGCCTCTCACTGTGTGGAAGATCACACCCACTACTTCTATCACAGTCAGGGAGAAATTCGTATCGACTTTCCATGACAGGTAAACAGACCCACACACACAGCGCGTGTGCCAGTGCAGATAAACGAGGTTGGCTCGCTGGCTGAGTCTGGGTGTGACGGCACGGTCTGTCGAATGGAGGGGAGTAAAATCTCGCACGGGAGTAATTCTGGCGTGTGCACGGGGAGTGCTTTTCTCGTGAAGGGAGTAAAAACCGCGTTACGCTGTTTTTACTCCGGAGTAAATTTATCTTGGGGAGTAAATTCCGCGTGTTACACCGGCTCTGAACGTGGCCTTCGCGACATACATGGCCAGACACAAAGGGCCGTGTATATCATGTGACGTCACACAGGTGGTCAGTCGCTTTGTTAGAAGCGCCATGTTTAAACAGTGTGTGCTTACCATGTGTTGATCGTCAGCCTTCTTGTAGTATTTCTTCT
>JAPXFY010000017.1:41399736-41402236 GCA_030674185.1 Monoplex corrugatus
ATTTATCCATTTGATTTTAGAATACTATCGGTTGAGACTACTAGATTTTACAAATATGGAGGGCAATATTTTGGATGCGCATTTTGAAAATTACATGAAGAAATCTGCAATAACTGAAGCCAAAAACTTCCCAGGAATTGCTCGTAAAACCGGTCTTATTTAACGAAAAAACAGAAGTTGGAAGTTGGAGTTGAAGTGATAAAACCCCTAAAAATGAATTATTAACCATAGACTTTATTGTCATGAACATTTGTTTAAGAATGATGGCAATTTTCTTTCACGTTTAGAGTTTAAGATAAAATGATATGAACATTGATTTTTCTATTTACGCCGGTTGTGTATTGTATATACTTATGCTGGCTTGTAGATTAATTTAAAAACTATGTAAAGAAAAGCAACAGACAAGTCAATACAACAATGCATTAGAGTTGATTTACTCTGCCACCAGTATTGTCGTTACTGGTATTATCGCTATTGTCATTAATATTATAGTATTATCATTATTATTAATATCATGATCATTTAAGTAGTCCTCAAGGAACCTATTACGAGACGTCCCTCCTGATGCAATTTTCCAGTTTTTACGAGAGATCCATAGATTTAACCTGGTATGATTTTACGCCTGAGTATGGTTGTCTTTAATTGCATATTAGACTTGCTAGGTTAATTTAAGGGTGAGTATGGTTTTTAACTGTTGTCTTTTTATCTTAACCTGGTTGTCGTTTTTTTTACGTGGTGTTAGCCCTGATACGGCTCTAGTAGTCGGCTGGGCTGTAAGCAATATGAACGCGAACTTGAAGTTCAAATCACAATGTCCCCAGAACGGCGCCAGGAACAGAGGCCGACTTCAATGTATGCAGACTTCATTTCAGTCACGAGCAGGGTAACGGACTAAGACACCTGCTACTCCACCTGCAAAGCGTGTGGGTGGTGTAGGGGTGGTGTGGTGTGGGGATGGGGTGATGTGGGGTGGGTGGTGTGGGGTTGGGGTTGGGGTGGGGTGGAGTGGTGTGGTGTGGGGTGGTGTGGGGTGGGGTGGGTGGGAGTGTTTTGGTGTGGTGTGGTGTGGGGGGTGGGGTGGGCTGAGGTGGGGGTGAAGGGGGGCTATATCGGAAAACTTGCCGTCAATTTTTTTTGTAGGCTAGTTTTTAAGCAGTTGTGGGGGTGGGGTAGTGTGGAGGTGGGGGTGCCACAAGCATCAATCTATGTAAATTTGTAGATATTTTTGAAAGAGATTTGCTTCGAAGAGCTTTTTTTTTTTTTTGTTTTATTTTATTTATTTTATTTATTTATTTTGAAAGTAAGCAAACAATTTCTTTGTTTTCATGACACTGGGAGTGATGTCAATGATGTTTGGCTAAAAGCAAAGAAGTTCTTTCCACAAATAGTCAGAGAGAATCGAATCAAATCAGGGATAAGAGAGAAGCTCCTCTAGACCTGAGAGCTTTGAAAGGTTTGGTTTGTGAGACAGGAGGAGTTTTAACATATATGTTGGCATGGTATTCGAATTCAGACACTGAAACTGTAGCAAATTTATACTCGATTCTTGCTTTAATTGGAAGCCAATGTAGGTTTCGAAAAAAAAAAACCTGTTGCACTGTACTGTTTGCTGTACATGTACTGTGGAGCAAGTCGAGTTGCATTGTTTTTTAATCATCGGAGTTTGTCATAAAAAAGCCCAGCTGAGAGAAGAGATGTAGATACAGAAGTCTAGTCTAGGTAACGTGAAAGACTCACACACCTTTTTCGTGGCATACGCAGAAAGAAATGGGCGAATTTTTGTTTATTCTGCGTATATATGCAACTGGATTTTGCTCAGGTAGCTAACATGAGCTTCTATGGACCCAGGTTCGTCCAGAAATACACCAAGACTCTTGTAGGGAATTGTTGAAGATTATAGTACACCGTGAGATAACCATGTTTATTTAATGTCACATTTTTATGTTTGATTTTGTATATGTCTACATGAGTTCTGTTTTTTCTTCTTTCGTTTTAAGTTTGCTTTCATCCAGGCAACTATGTTCTTAATAGTGTTCTTAACTTGTCTAGCAGTGCTTAAGATGTCTCTTAGGAGCGATGTAGTTGTGAGTTAATAAAAAAAAATGATAGAGTGCTCATGATTGTATAACAACAGAGCTTCGTCGTTGTAAATAAATAGTGAAGAGACAGAGCCCAAAACTAAACCCTGTGGGACACCACATTTCAGCAAAAAATGGAGCTGACCTTGCATTCTTGGTGAATTCAGACTTAACTCGACAAGATAGGTAAACCCGAACCACACGATGTTTCAATGCAATCTTATATAGATGACATTCTTCAGAACATGACATTGTGGACAGTCGTGTCGAATGCTGTTGAAAAATCTAGTAGTGATAAAATGGATACGTTTCCATCATGAGAAGCCTGTGGGAGATCAAAACAGTTTCTGTGCTATGGACTTGACAATAGGTTGACTGAAAAGATTCTAGGAGAATTTTGGCTTTAAGTTAACTAATCGGCT
>JAPXFY010000017.1:41449736-41454736 GCA_030674185.1 Monoplex corrugatus
CAGAAAGACTGACAAATAGGTATGTATGTAGACAGAAAGACTGACAAATAGGTAGGATAGGTATGTAGACAGACAGGCAGAGAGATAAGTAGGTATGAATGTAGATAGACAGACAGACAAATAGGTAGGTAGGTAAATATGTAGATAGACAGAAAGACAGGCAGGTAGGAAGATATGCAGACAGACAGACAGAAAGACAGACAGATAGGTAGGTAGGTATGAGGAGAGACAGACAGAGGGACAGAGAGATAGGTAGGTAGGTAGGTATGTAGACAGACAGACAAATAGGTAGGCAGGTACGTGGACAGACAGACAGAAAGAAGATAGGTAATTATGTTGACAGACAGATAGAAATACAGACAAATAGGTAGGATGTATGTAGGCAGACAGACAGAGAGACAGACAGATAGGTAGGTAGGTGTGCAGACAGGCAGACAGACAGATAGGTAGGTAGGTGTGTAGACAGACAGACAGACAGATAGGTAAGTATGTATGTAGACAAACAGACAGACAGACAGGCAGATAGGTAAGTTATGTATGTAGACAGAGAGACAGACAGATAGGTAAGTATGTATGTAGACAGACAGACAGACAAGCAGATAGGTAAGTATGTATGTAGACAGACAGACAGACAGACAGATAGGTAAGTATGTATGTAGACAGACAGACAGACAAGCAGATAGGTAAGTATGTATGTAGACAGACAGACAGACAGACAGATAGGTAAGTATGTATGTAGACAGACAGACAGATAGGTAAGTATGTAGACAGACAGACAGACAAGACAGATAGGTAAGTATGTATGTAGACAGACAGACAGACAGACAGGCAGATAGGTCAGTATGTATATAGACAGACAGATAGGTAAGTATGTATGTAGACAAACAGACAGACAGAAAGATAGGTATGTATGTAGACAGACAGACAGACAGATAGGTCAGTATGTATGTAGACAAACAGACAGGCAGATAGGTCAGTATGTATGTAGACAAACAGACAGACAGAAAGATAGGTGTGTATGTAGACAGACAGACAGACAGATAGGTCAGTATGTATGTAGACAGACAGACAGGCAGATAGGTCAGTATGTATGTAGACAGACAGACAGGCAGATAGGTAAGTATGTATGTAGACAAACAGACAGACAGACAGATAGGTAAGTATCTATATAGACAGACAGACAGGCAGATAGGTCAGTATGTATGTAGACAAACAGACAGACAGACAGATAGGTAAGTATCTATATAGACAGACAGACAGGCAGATAGGTAAGTATGTATGTAGACAGACAGACAGACAGATAGGTAAGTATGTATGTAGACAGACAGACAGACAGATAGGTATGTATGTAGACAGACAGACAGACAGGTAAGTATGTATGTAGACAGACAGACAGACAGATAGGTATGTATGTAGACAGACAGACAGACAGACATATAGTTATGTATGTAGACAGACAGACAGACATATAGGTATGTATGTAGACAGAAAGACTGACAAATAGGTAGGTAGGTATGTAGACAGACAGACAGACAGATAGGTATGTATGTAGACAGACAGACAGACATATAGGTATGTATGTAGACAGAAAGACTGACAAATAGGTAGGTAGGTATGTAGACAGACAGACAGATAGGTATGTATGTAGACAGACAGACAGAAAGATAGGTATGTATGTAGACAGACAGACAGAAAGATAGGTAGGTGTGTAGACAGACAGACAGAAAGATAGGTATGTATGTAGACAGACAGACAGAAAGACAAGTATGTATGTAGACAGACAGACAGAAAGATAGGTAGGTGTGTAGACAGACAGACAGACAGCTAGGTAAGTATGTATGTAGACAGACAGACAGACAGGCAGATAGGTAAGTATGCATGTAGACAGAAAGATAGGCAGGTAGGTAAGTAGATACGTAAAGAGACAGACAGATAGGTAAGTATGTATGTAGACAGACAGACAGACAGATAGGTAGGTACGGGTAGGTATGTAGACAGACAGACAAAAAGACAGGTAGGTAAGTATGTAGATAGACTGAAAGACAGGTAGGTAGGTTTGTAGACATAGAGACAGAAAGACAGACGGATAGGTAGATAGGTATGTAGACAGACAGAAAGACAGACAGACAGACAGGTATATAAACAGACAGACAAATAGGTAGGTAGGTATGTAGACAAACAGACAGAAAGGCAGGTAGGTAGGTATGTAGATAGACACAAAGGCAGACAGACAGGTAGGTAGGTATGTAGACAGACAGAAAGACAGAAAAACAGATATATAGGTAGGTATACAGACAACAGACAGAAAGACAGACTGATAGGTATGTAGGTATGTAGACAGACAGAAAGATAGAAAGAAAAACAGATAGGCACGTAGATATGTAGGCAGACAGACAGAGAGACAAATATGTACGTAGGTATTTGTACGCCATTTTATGAGGAAAGGGTAATTGGAGCACCTGGTCACAACGGAAAATCTGGAGGAAAGAGAGCATCAGGTAGACCCAGGGAGAAGATACTAGACGGACTTGCAGAGTGGCTGGAGACAACGAGGGTGGAAGAGATGCTTGAAGCAACAAGTGATAGAAACTGATGGAAGTCCATAATCGCCAACGCCACGCAATACAATACAATACAATATTTTATTTGTATAGCAAAAATCTTGATAAAATCAAATCTAAGCGCTAAAACAGACACACACGCACGCACGCACACACACACACACACACACACACACACACACACACACACACACACACACACACACACACACACACACACACACACACACAAGCACACGCACAAGGCTAAAATGGGGAGAAAGAATAAAAGCAATGGAAAATTATAGAGAGCATATTATATACAATTATATATTACAATGTGATTCCCCTCCGAGTGGAGACAGGCTGCAGAGGGGATTGAGTGAGGTCAGGATTTTATGCAGAGGAGAAAAGGTGAGTTTTGAGAGCGGAATTGAAGGAGACAAAAGTAGGTTGCTGACGGACTGAGAGAGGAAGTTTGTTCCAGGAAAGTGGACCAGAAACAGAGAAGGCTCGTGGACCATAGGTATTGAGCTGAGTGCGTGGAAAGCGAAAAGTCAGAGGATCAGAGGCAGAGCGGAGGGTACGTGACGGAACATAGATCTCAAGTAGGCTTGACAGGTAATCGGGGGCTGCGTTATTGAGGCTTTTGTAGCACATGGTGTCTAGTTTGTACTGTATGCGCTTTGATACAGGGAGCCAGTGAAGTTGTGCCAGGAGAGGAGATGTGTGGTCAGCTTTTTTCTTTTTGAGTACAAGGCGTGCAGCATTGTTTTGAATGCGCTGCAGGATGTGAATGGTGGAGGCAGGAAGACCAGACAGGAGTGAATTGCAATAGTAAATGCGAGACATTATGAAGGAGAGAACGAGTTTTGCAGTTGTTTCGACAGAGAGATACTTCCTGATCAGGCTTATACGATGAAGGTGATAGTAGCAAGGTACCTGATGATGATGATGATGAGGTATGTAGACACAGACAGAAAGACAGACAGATAGGTACGTAGGTATTAGATAGGCAGAAAGAAAGACAGAATGATAAGTAGGTATGTAGACAGACAGACAGACAGAAAGAAAGACAGTTTGATCGGTATGCTGACAGACAGAAAAACAGACATAGGCCGGTATATACACAAACAGACAGAAAGACAGACAGATAAGTCTAAACAGACAGACAGACAGACAGATAGGCAGACAGACAGACAGACAGACGGACAGACAGACTCCCTCCCTGACAGACAGACTGATTGATAACAAACTGACAAATGGACAAAGAAAGGCGATCTTACAAAGTTAACGTTACATGAACGCATTCTCAATCGAAATGTATGCCACTGTTGAAGAAAAGATAAACTATTAGTTTCAGTTTCTCAAGATGACGTCTCTGCGCCCGGAATGAATTCTATATGCACTAACGTCACAGATTGCCACGTAACAAAGCCTCAAGCCTTAAGCCTGCTCATAAACCCATACTAGAAATACACGAAAAGGAGTTATTACATGGGAAAAAAATACATGAAAGCGGAATGAAAACGCATTTGGCTAATGAAACTGGACAGACTCAAATTTTCGGTCAACGGGCTTGTCTGTCAAAATACGCAAAAGACAAGAGTCTTGATTTAGAACAAAAACAACAGGTCACACAACTTCCCCGGCATTTTGCTCAGATGAAGGAGACAGGCACAGTGGAGTCACACACACACACACACACACACACACACACACACACACACACACACACACACACACACACACACACACACACACACACACACACACACACACACACACACACACACACACAATATATATACATGTAGATAGACACACAGATTGGTTGGTTAAAGAATTATGAATGACTGAATGACTGGATGAACGGACGAACGACGAACGGACGAACGAACGAACGAACGAACGAACGAACGAACGAATGAATGAATGAATGAATGAATAAATGAATGAATGAATAGATGAATGAATGAATGAATGAATGAACGACGATGGCGTTGATGGTGGTAGTGGTCATGGGGGTGACAATCGTATGATGGTGATGATGACGACGACGACGACGACAAAGATGATGATGATGACGACGATGACGATGATGATATTAATGATGATGATCATGATCATGATGGTGATGATGGTGTGGTGGTGGTGGTGGTGATAGTAGTGCTGGTGGTGGTGAGGGGATGATGAAAATGATGGAATGGTGAAGGTTAAGTTCAACGTCGATACCGCTGTTGTTGTTCTAAGGAACTATTTTTGTATGGAGGTGAGGCAGCATGTTTGCTTAGGGTGCAGAGTTGCGCTCTCGCCACTGCTCTTCAATACAGCACAAACAACATGATCCTTGCGGCAATTTCATCGCGTGTTTTTAGAGTTTCAGAATGCACTGCGGTAGTCAAGGTTTGGGCATGAAAAGAGGAAGAAGAAGACAAAGTAGAAGAAAAAGAGAAAAAG
>JAPXFY010000017.1:41462236-41499736 GCA_030674185.1 Monoplex corrugatus
ACCCAAATATCTGTATATTATTTATAAAACATATATGTATATATATATATTGTTATATATATATATATATAATATGTATGTGTGTGTGTGTGTTTTTGTGTGTGTGTGTGTGTGTGTATGTGTGTGATATTAGTGCTTTTATATAACATAATACACTGTTTTGTAAAATGTAAGACTAGTGCACAGTGAGTTCAAATGAATAGAGAATAGTGCTTGCAAGAATGATGATGACGATAATGATTACCATCACTTGCATTACTGTTGTCATCGTCATCGTCGTCGTCGTCATCGTCGTCGTCGTCATCGTCATCGTCGTCGTCATCATCACCATCATCATCATGATCCATCAACATCATCATATAGTAGTAGTAGGAGGAGAGGAGGAGAGAGAGTAATAGTGGCAGAATAGCAGTAGTAGCAGCGTAGTAGTAATTGTTGTAGTAATAGTACTGTGAGAGGAATATTGCTAGAGCAGGATTGCTAGTATAGTATAGTAGTAGTATAGCAGTGGTGGTGGTGGTGGTAGTAGTAGTAGAGTAGTAGAACTGATATTAGCAATAATATAATAGTAGTATTAGTATTATCGTTCGTTGTTTTAGATATTACAGACAGTATTCTTTTGCATGCAAGTGCCTGTGCGTGCATGGTATTTTTGTTTGTGCGTCTTTCTATCTATCTCATTGTTTATGAACAAGACGTGTCATTGAGGACATTAGTAAAGACGATCGCTTGATTAAAATTGTAATTGTTCTTTTTCTTTAAGTTACTGTCGTCTTTGAATGGGAGACCTCATCATCGCTTGGCTATGTCAATTTTTCTTGTGTACACGACGTACTTTGTATATACATGTGACTTGCATTGCATCCAAATGGCCCACATGCTTACGTATGTTTGTACAAAAAAACAAAACAAAACAAAAACGATCCATTATGAACGTTTACCCGGTTGACACTTGGCTGATTTCCAACTGTTACTTCAAGCGTGGTTTGCAGTTCTATTTTCTGTGTCTTTTTATAATTATATGTATATTATCATTGTTACGATACCAAAAGGAATTAAATCTGTTTGTCCTACAGACGTTGGCTGGCGCATAATTACTCCCCCTGTGACGAACGTCATTGCCCTATTTTCACAAGTCCGACTTCATTAGTCAGAAGCTCTTGTGATGGAGTTACAATTGCTCACAGCTTGCATCGCTAACATGGAGGTGAAGCCAACCAAAGTTGATGGCCGGATGATTGCAACGAGAGAGAGAGAGAAAAGAGAGAGAGAGAAGAGAGAGAGAGAGAGAGAGAAAGAGAGGAGAGAGAGAGAATATGAATGACGTCGTCGTCGTCGCCTCGTCTTCATCGTGATCATCATTATTGTTATCGTGTTGTTATTAAGTTTAATGTTATGTTGGTCTTCGTCCTGTCTTGTTCCTCTTTTACTTTTGTTGTCTTCTTCTTCTCTCAGAATTCTTTGTGTGTATGCGTGTGTCAGTTTTCTGTTCCCAACCACCACCACCGGCTGTCTTTCTCTTTCAATCTCTCTCTGTGTCTTCCTCAGCCTCTCGTTTTGTTTCTTTGACTCTCTTCTCCTATCTGTCTGTCTTTAGATCTCGTGTTTATTGTCTGTCTGTCCTCTCTCTCTCTCTTCTCTCTCTCTCTCGCCCCTCTCGCTCTCTCTCTCCACCTCTCTCCTCTCTCTCACCCTCTGGGTTGTAAAGGAGACTGACTACCCCTCCCAAAAAAACAAACAACAAACAAAAAAAAGAAACAAACAACAAACAAACAAACAAACAAAATAGAAAAAAGAAACAAACACAACAAAAAACCAACAATTGATAATGAATTTCATATCTGGAAACGTTTTTCTATCTACAGTTGTTGTTGTTGAACTGCCCCTATGTATTCTGTTTTCGTTGGTGTAACAATTGTTTCACGTCCAGTATTTTATTTTTCTTATCTGATATTTCTTCAAGATCACATTGGCGTTAAGAAGAACATAATCCGGATTTTCAGTAATCATTTGGGTATAAAAAAGGAGATTCTCAGAAAGGCTTGACCATCCTGTTTCTATATAGTTTGTTTGTTTGTTTGTATATATGTATATTTTGGGGATGGGGTGGGAGTTGTTTCTTTAAGTTTTTTTCTGTCTGCGTGTATTTCCCCGTTTACCAACGAAAATACATTTTGTCTGCGGACTTCTGCCAAAGACAACTCTTTTGTTGTCGTGGGATCTTTCACGTGCGCTATGCGCATCCTTCACACGGCACCTCAGTTTATCGGCTTATCCAAAAGACTAGCATGGATGCCATCAGTCATGGTTTAGTATAGAGGTGGAAATCCGTATCTGACTGGGAACTGAACCGGATGTATTTCACTTTCAGGCAGGTGCCTTAACCTACTGGGCCATGAGCCACATAGGACGAGCTGAATGGTGGATGGGATCTTGGCTGATGACAAAAAGGATGATGGGAGGGAGAGCCTGAGAACCATAGAAGGAAGGAAACTTTGTTAAATGTCTATTCTGTTCATAACTGTGATTGCAGGCACAATAAAGTGAGTTGAGGGGAAGGAGGGCAATAATTAAACCAAATAGCAATTTACAGCAACGAAACCAAATAACAATTTACAGCAATGCAACCAAATAACAAGTATAGCAACGAAACCAAATAACAATTTACAGCAATGCAACCAAATAACAATTTACAGCAATGAAACCAAATAACAATTTACAGCAATGCAACCAAATAACAAGTATAGCAATGAAACCAAATAACAAGTATAGCAATGCAACCAAATAACAAGTACAGCAATGAAACCAAATAACAATTTACAGCAATGAAACCAAATAACAATTTACAGCAATGCAACCAAATAAGTATAGCAACGAAACCAAATAACAATTTACAGCAATGAAACCATATAACAAGTATAGCAATGCAACCAAACAACAAGTATAGCAATGAAACCAAATAACAAGTATAGCAATGACAATACAATATACAATCATTACTAGCAACGAAACCAAATAACAATTTACAGCAATGAAACCAAATAACAGTTTACAGCAATAACGAAGAACCAAATAACAATTTACTAGCAATGAAACCAAATAACAAGTATAGCAATGCAACCAAATAACAAGTATAAGCAATGAAACCAAATAACAAGACAGCAATGCAACCAAATAACAATTTACAGCAATGAAACCAAATAACAATTTACAGCTGACAAATAACAAGTATAGCAATGCAACAAATAACAAGTATAGCAATGAACAAAAACATACACAATGAACCAAATAACATTTACAGCAACGAAACCAAATAACAATTTACAGCAATGCAAACCAAATAACAAGTATAGCAATGCAACCAAATAACAATTTACAGCAATGAAACCAAATAACTTAAGCAATGAAACAAATAACAATAGCAATGAACCAAATAACAATACAGCAATGCAACCAAATAACAAGTATAGCAATGAAACCAAATAACAATTTACAGCAATGAAACCAAATACAATGACATACACAGCAATGAAACCAAATAACAATTTACCATGAACAATGAAACCAAATAACAATTTACAGCAATGAAACCAAATAACAATAAGCAATGAAACCAAATAACAATTTACAGCAATGAAACCAAATAACAATTTACAGCAATGAAACCAAATAACAATTTACAGCAATGAAACCAAATAACAATTTACAGCAATGCAACCAAATAACAATTTACAGCAATGAAACCAAATAACAATTTACAGCAATGAAACCAAATAACAATTTACAGCAATGCAACCAAATAACAAGTATAGCAATGAAACCAAATAATTTACAGCAATGCAACCAAATAACAAGTATAGCAATGAAACCAAATAACAAGTATAGCAATGAAACCAAATAACAAGATAGCAATGAAACCAAATAACAATTTACAGCAATGAAACCAAATAAGTACAGCAATGAAACCAAATAACAATTTACAGCAATGAAACCAAATAACAATTTACAACAATCAAATCAAATAATTATAGTGATCAAATAAAATAACTATACATACCAATCAAATAGAATAACGATTTATATCAATGAAAGAAACATAACAATTGATAATAATCAAATCAGATTACAATTTAGATTAAAATAACAATCACAATAATCAATCAAATAACAAATTTATAACAAACAAATCAAATAATGATTCATAACAAGCAAATCATATAACAGTTAGTAAGTCTGCCAACAGAAGATCTGCGAATTAACTGGACAATTTGAATGAGATTATCATTTTTGTCGGAAAAAGATATCTCTTATATCATCACACGAAACGTCCAGACTGAAATTTCTATACACCGTAAGTAGGATGGAGCATTCAAAGAGCAGGTGGTAGACAGAGACTGATTTCAGACAAATACGTATATTTTGTCTATTTTGTCTCCAAAATTAAGCCTTAATTTGTGTATCAAAGATGCTAGCTGTCTGGAGCACTGAGGAATCGGGCTCTGATTAGTTGAGAACCTAGCTTAAACTGTGTCTTAACAAAGAGGATGGTTCACGAAGCAGTAGTCCTAGATTATTGTATGTCACGGAATTTGCTTTATCTGAAGCTTGATCCTTGGCTAGTTTGTCAGAAACTTCATTTCAATGAAACCCACAATGTGGAATTTTGATATTAACATTTTTTGATATTTTTTGTTGATGAAAATCCATGCACAAGTTGTTTGGTCTCAAAAACAGTATCATTTCCATTTTGATTTTAATCTAATTTTAAACTATATAACACTAGACTTAAGAGTCAACACAATATTCATTCAAACACTTCTGATACACTTCAGGGCGATTAATATCGCGGATAATTTTGATGTAAACAAGGACAGCCATTTTCTGTGTAAAACGATTTATGTTGGAGAACCGAAGTGTAACGAGGTGGAGTTGTACTGTAGAGTTTATGCAAATGACTGCTGATAGAAACGGATGGAACAGGATTACTTGTTCAAAGGTCTACAATTTCTAAAGTGCCGAAGACGCTGATGAGAATGAGTATGTGTAAGCTTAACAATGTTGTAAGTGGTGCAAAATGTCAGATGTCATCATAACAGTGTTATGGTCAGAGGTTATTGTGCCAATGACACCTTGATTCTGATGCTTGATTTGCAATCCCTCTGTAAGATTAATGTGAGTATTGTGTTACAGCTCCAACAGAGGAAAAGCACGGTTCTCTCTTTGAAAAGATTCAAACTGACGTACACTTATTTAATACCAGTCAGTTTGTTCTGTCTGGTGAAAGGTTTGTTTTGTCTGATTGGTTTGTGTGTGTGTGTGTGTGTGTGTGTGTGTGTGTGTGTGTGTGTGTGTGTGTGTGTGTGTGTGTGTGTTGTGTGTGTGTGTGTGTGTGTGTGTGTGTGTGTGTGTGTGTGTATGTGTGTGTGTGTGTGTGTGTGTGTGTGTGTGTGTGTGTGTGTGTGTGAGTGTGTGTGAACGTGCCTGTGTAGTACGTACGGGACAATTCGACGTGTACGGAAGTAGAAAGGGGATGTGTGTGAAATTTGAGGACATCCCCAAAGTACACAAAATTAAAATTGGTTCAAAATCACAAAAATAAGCATAAAATAGTATATAATTGCGTATAAATATAAATTACGTAATATTAAAAAACGTCCCCTAATTACTACATAATTTGTTTGTAGTTATTTGGGGACGTCCCTTAGTCACTACATCCCACTGATCCTGTTCTCACAGAGATTGAGTCACACAGCTTTTCAGTCTTAGTCGGTTTAAAAAACGTACTCTTTGGCTTCTTTTCTGTCTGAGATTGACCTATTGTTTTCTGTATGGTTTTCTGTCTGTTGTTATTGCTGTGTAGGTGTTGATGGTGGTGTTATTTTACCGTCTTACTTTCAAAGAAAATAACAGATTTTGTTGTCTTGCGCTGCCATTGATAGACGTATTGACTGAACAATTTACACTGGTGTTGACTAATTTTGAGCTGTTTTGTTTATGTAGTTTAATACATTTAATTAAAATAATAAAAGCTGTCTGTGTGGCTTGATTTAAATTGTTCCCTCCTTCCGTTTACCCCCAGCCATCCAGAGGTTCCACCCTCTGTTCTCCCCCACCCAACCTGGATTCTCTCCCTCTGTCCCCTTCCCCCAAGTTCCCTCCCTGTTCCCACCCACACCCCTAAATTCCCTCCCTCTGCTCCCCGCCACACCACACCACCCCCCACCCCCCGAGTTCCCTCCCTCTCTGTTCTTCCCCCCCACCATCTGAAGTTCCCTCCTGTTCTCACCCCCCCCCCCATCTGGAGTTCCCTCCCTCTGTTCTCTCTTTCCATCCGGAGTTCTCTCTCCCTCTGTTCTGTCCCCCCTCCCCCCATCCATAGTTCCCTCCCTCTGTCCCCTACCCCCAGTTCCCTCCCTCTTCCATCCCTCCACGTTCCCTCCCTATTCCCACACCCCTGAGTTCCCTCCCTCCGTTCCCCGCACACCACACCACCCTACCCTGAGTTCCCCCTGTTCTCCCCCCCCCTCCCCATCTGGAGTTCCTTTCCTCCATTCTCGCCCCTTCTACAGTTGCTTCCCTCTGTTCTCCCTTCTATCCAGAGTTCCCTCCCTCTGTTCTCCCTCCCATCCAGAGTTCCTTCCCTCTGTCCCCCCCCCCCCCCCTCATTCGCAGTTTCCTCTTTCTGTTCTTCACCCCATCCGAAGTTGCCTCGCTCTGTTCTACCCCCATCCGGAGCTCCCTCCTTCTGTTACAAGATCTGAACAAAAACTATACCTGGAAATGAAAACGGCGTTAGCTGAAGGCAATTGATAGTAGTAACACAGAAAGGTTACTAGAACTGTTTTCACACACCGAGACTCAGTGAAGTGTTAAAGACCTCCAAGATAAGATACTGGCTCAGAAGCAAAAAGCAGGACCACCAACATGGTATTAGCTCGATGTTCTTGTTGTTCTTGTTGTTCTTGTTTTTGTTCTTCTCGTTCTTGCTCTTCTTGGCCGCTGTCATCATTATCGTCATCTTCGTCCTTGTTTTTGTTATTGTTCTTGTTGTTCTTCGGGTTGTTTTTCACGTTGCTTTTCTTGTTCTTGTTCTTCGTGTCCTTGTTCTCGTTCTTCTTGTTCTCGGTAGTATTATTATTGTTCTTGTTCTTGCTTTTGCTCTTCTTCTTATTGTTCTTTTTCTTCTTCTTCTTCTTGTTTTTCTAGTTATTGTTTTTTGTTTCTACTTTTTTTGTTGTTGTTGCTATTTTAGTTCTTGCTGTTGTTTTTGTTAATCTTCTCGTTCTTCCTGTTCTTGTTTTTTGTTCTGGTCCTTGTTCTTGTTGTTCATGTTCTTGTTGTTCATGATTTCGTTCTTGTTCTTTTTGTTTTTGTTCTTCTCGTTCTTGCTCTTCTTGGCTGCTGTCATCGTTATCGTCACCTTCGGCCTTGTTTTTGTTATTGCTTTTGTTGTTCTTCGGGTTGTTTTTCATGTTGCTTTTTTGTTCTTCGTGTTCTTGGTCTGGATCTTCTTGTTCTTGCTATTATTATTTTTGTTCTTGTTCTTGCTTTTGCTCTCTTCTTGTTCTTGTTTTTCTTGTTCTTGTTTTTCTAGTTATTGTTTTTGGTTCTTTATTTTTTTTGTTTTTTTTGTTTTGAGCTCTTTTTCTTCTTGCTGTTGCTTTTGTTCATCTTCTCGTTCTTCCTGTTCTTGACTTCTGTTCTTGTTGTCGTTGTTCTGCTCTTGTTCTTGTTGTTTATGATCACGTTGTCCTTGTTCTTTTTGTTTTTATTCTTGTCGTTCTTGCTCTTCTTGGCCGCTGTCATCGTTATCGTCAACTTCGTCCTTGTTTTTGTTCTTGTTCTTGTTTGTTCTTCGGGTTGTTTTTCATGTTGCTTTTCTTGTTCTTGTTGTTCGTGTTCTTGTTCTGGATCTTCTTGTTCTTGATAGTCTTATTGTTCTTCTTGGGCTTCTTGATCTTCTTGTTCTTGTTTTTCTAGTTATTGTTTTTTTCTTTTTTTTCTCTCTCTCTCTCTTTTTTCTTCTTGCTGTTTTTTTTTCATCTTCTCGTTCATCCTCTTCTTGTTATTTGTTCTTGTCCTTGTTCTTTTGTTCTTCTGCTCTTGTTATTGTTGTTGCAGTTATTGTTCGTGTTCTTATTGTTCATAATCTCGTTGTTCTTGTTGTTCTTGATTTTGGTCCTCTCGTTCTTGTGATTCTTGGCCACTGTCATCGTTATCATCTTCGTACTTCTTTTCGTTATGGTTCTTGATGTTCTTCGGTTGTTTTTCGTGTTGCTTTTCTTGATCTTCGTGTTCTTGTTCTGGATCTTCTTGTTCTTGCTATTGTTATCATTGATCTTGTTCTTGCTTTGCTCCTCTTCTTACCGTTCTTCTTGTTCTTGTTTTTCTATTTAGTGTTTTTGTTTTTTCTTTTTCTTTGTTTCTTTTTTCCCCCTTTTTTTTTTTTTTTTTTTTTTGCTGTTGTTTTTGTTGATCTCGTTTTTCACGTTCTTGTTTTTTGTTCTTGTCCTTGTTTTTGTTGTTCTGCTCTTGTTCTTCTTGTTCGTGTTCTTGTTGTCCGTGTTCTTGTTGTTTGTGATCTCGTTCTTGTTCTTCTTGTTTTTGTTCTCGTTCTTGCTCTTCTTGGCCGCTGTCATCATTATCGTCATCTTCGTCCTTGTTTTTGTTATTGTTCTTGTTTTTCTTCAGCTTCTTTTTCAAGTTGCTTTTCTTGTTTCTTGTTCTTCGTGTTCTTATTCTAGATCTTCGTGTTCTTGCGATATTATTGTTCTTGTTCTTGCTTTTGGTGTGCCTTCTTGTTGTTCGTCTTGTTCTTATTGTTCTTGTTTTTCTAGTTATTGTTTTTGTTCTTTCCTTCTCTTTTTCTCTTTTTCTTTTTTTCTTTTTTTTTTCTTTTTTTTTTTTTTCTTTTTTGTTGTTGTTGCTCTTTTTCTTTCTGCCTTTGTTTATGTTCATTTTCTTGTTTTTTATTCTTGTGCTTGTTCTTGTTGTTCGTGTTCTTGTTGTCTGGGTTCTCGCTGTCATGATCTCGTTGTTCTTGTTGTTTTTGTTTTTGTTCTCGTTCTTGCTCTTCTTGGCCGCTGTCATCGTTATCGTCATCTTCGTACTTGTTTTTCTTATTGCTGTTGTTGTTCTTTGGTTTGGTCTTCATATTGCTTTTCTTGCTATTGTTTACGTGTTCTTGTTCTTGCTGTTATTATTATTATTGTTCTTGTTCTTTCTTTTGGTCTTCTTCTTATTATTGTTCTTGATCTAATTGTTGTTTTTCCAGTTATTGTTTTTGTCTTTCTTTTTTTTTTTTTTTTTTTCCTTTGCTCTTTTTCTCCTTGCTGTTGATTTTGTTCATCTTCTCGTTCTTCTTGTTCTTGTTCTTGTCCTTGTTCTTGTTGATCCTTTTCTTGTTGTTCGTGTTCTTGTTGTTCGTGTTTTTGTTGTTCATGATCTCATTGTTTGTTCTTCTTGTTCTTGCTCTTCTTGGCCGCTGTCATGGTATTTTCCTTATTGTTGTTCCTGGTCCGATTGTCGTTGTTTTCTAGTTATTGTTTTTGTTCTTTTTTGTTTTTGTTTTTACTCTTTTTCTCTTACTGTTGTTTTGTTCATCTTTTCGTTCTTCCTGTTCTTGGTTTTTGTTCTTGCCCTTGTTCTTGTTCTGCTCTTGTTCTTGTTGTTCATGTTCTTGTTGTTCGTGATCTCGTTGTTCTTGTTCTTTTTGTTTTTGTTCTTGTTCTTGCTCTTCTTGGCTATCGTCATCAGTATCGTCATCTTCGTCTCTGTTTTTGTTATTGTCTTTGTTGTTAATGTTCTTCGGGTTGTTTTTCATGTTGCTTTTCTTATTCTAGTTCTTTGTGTTCTTGTTCTGAATTTCCTTGTTCTTGCTATTATTATTGTTTTTGTTCTTGCTTTTGATCTTCTGTTGTTCTTGATTTATTTTTTTGTTTTCCTATTTACTGTTTTTCTTGTTTGTTTTTTCTTTTTTTTTCTGGCTCTTTTTAGTCTTGCTTTTGTTTTTGTTCATCTTCTCGTTCTTCCTGTTCTTGTTTTTTGTTCTTGTACTTCTTGTTCTTGTTGTTCTGCCCCTGTTCTTGTTTTCGTGTTCTTGTTGTTCGTGATCTCGTTGTTCTTGTTTTTCTTGCTTTTGTTCTTGTCGTTCTTGCTCTTCTTGGCCTGCCATTGTTATGGCCATGTTCATCCATGTTTTTATTATTGTTGTTCTTTGGGTTTTTTTGGTTGCTTTTGTTGTTCTTGTTCTTCGTGTTCTTGTTCTCAATCTTTTTGTTCTTGCTATTATTATTATTGTTTTTGTTCTTGCTTTTGGTCTTCTATTGTTCTTCGTGTACTTAGTGTTCTTGTTTTTCTAGTTATTGTTTTAGTTCTTTTTTTATACACTACGCACAAAAAGTTAAGGATCACTTGCACAAAAATTCATAACTTTCAAAATAAGAAAGCCAATGCGTTGAAGTTTGGCAAACATTTAATTCCATGCTTTAGTGATAACGAAACACAATTGCCTTCAATTTCGAGCAATCGTTTGGTGTGTACATTTGATCAAAGTGGGTACGTATCGAAATTTGATTTCCCAAAGTCATTGAAATCACAAGACAGGGCATTCTGATGCTCCCAAAAGTTCAGTAATGCGTGTAACCGCCATGGCTGTTCTGGCACTCGACGCAGCGAGTCCTCATCGAGTTGACCAGGTTGGTGAAGATCCTCTGTGGAAGCGCCTGCCACTCAGCCTGCAGCATCTGGTAGAGGTGTTGGGCATCCCTGGGAGGGGGGTGGTTGCTCCTCACTTTGCGATCCAGCTCATCCCAGAGGTTCTCAATCGGGTTGAGATCGGGACTGCATGCTGGCCACTTCATTCTGTTGACTCCAGACTGCTGCAGGAAGTCGTTGACCACCCTTGCCCTGTGGGGGCGAGCGTTGTCATCCTGGTAGACAGCCGTCGGTCCCATCTGCTGCAGTGTAGGCACCGCCAGCGGTCAAAGGATCTCATCCCGGTATCGGAGGCCAGTCAGGTTACCCTGTACATGATACAAGGGTCTTCTGTGGTGAAGGCTGAAGGCCCCCCAGACCATTACAGAACCTCCACCAAAGGCCACCTTTTCTTGGACAGTGGTGTCAATAAAGCGTTGCCCTGGGCGCCTCCAGGCCCTCAGTCGGCCGTCGTTGTGGTTCATGGTGAAGCGTGATTCATCACTGAACAGGACCTGGGACCATTGCTGACGTGTCCACCTCACGTGACGTCTGCAGAAGGCGCGGCGTGCTGCCCTATGGGCTGGAGTTAAGCGTGGCCGTACAGCTGGGTGACGAGAACGGAGGTTAAACCCATGAAGGCGGTTCCGTACGGTCTGCTGGCTGATGTTGATGTTAGTAGCCACCCTCAGCTGCCTTCGAATGATGCTGGAAGAGGCTGTTCTTGTCTTCAATGAGACGATCTTCACGTGGGTTTGTCTTCTTCGGTCGACCAGATCTGCGTCTTTCATGGACCCTCCCAGTGGCTGTGAAGCGTTGAATCAGTCTGACAATGACCGAGATGGACACCTGAAGTCGCCTGGCCACTTCTCGCTTGGGAACACCATCTTGGAACCATGCAACAGCTCGTTCCCTCTCAAACTCGCTCAATTTTACTCGTGGAGGCATTGTCAGATCAGGCCTACTACTGGTGGAATGTCTTCTTATAAAGCCAAGCAAGAGACAGCATCTCACACATAAACAGCAGTGCTTGCACGTGCATAATGGTTTTTCCATCTGGCTTGTGCAATGTGTTCAGGCAGAACGGTCCAAAACAAGGTCCTTTTTCGCAAGTTTCCGCTTTTCCGTTTGCGGCCAAGCTCAGTAGTAGAGAATCCCGTGCAATTTTCGCACTAACACAACATCGCCCACTTACAGCTGAACAAGAATTCATAACAATTTGGCTGGACTGAGAAATAAATAACAGTAGCGAACTGAGTTTATTACGCACCTGTTTTCTCATAGTGATCCTTAACTTTTTGTGCGTAGCTTATTTCTTTTTTTTTCTCTTTTTCTTCTTGCTGTTGTTTTTGTCCATCTTTCCGTTCTTCCTGTTCTTGCTTCTTGTTCTTGTCCTTGTACTTGTTCTCGTTATTGTGCTCTTGTTCTTTTTGTTCCTGTTCTTGTTCGTGTTCTTGTTGTTCATGATCTCATTGTTCTTTTTCTTTTTGTTTTTGTTCTTATCGTTCTTGCTCTTCTTGGCCACTGTCATCGTTATCGTCATCTTCGTCTTTGTTTTTGATATTGTTCTTGCTGTTGTTCTGGTTGTTTTACAAGTTGCTTTTCTTGTTCTTGTTCTTCGTGTTCTTCTTCTGGATCTTGTTCTTGCTATTATTAGTATTGTTCTTGTTCTTGCTTTTGGTTTTCTTTTATTTTGTTTCTCTTGTTTTTATTGTTCTTGTTTTTGTAGTTATTGTGTTTGTTCTTTTTTTCTTTTCCGGTTTTTGTTGTTTTGTTGTTTGTTTTGCTCTTTTTCTTCTTGCTGTTGTTTTTGTTCATCTTCTTGTTCTTCCTGTTCTTTTTTGTTCTTGTTCTTGTTGTTCTGCTCTTGTTCTTGTTGTTCCAGTTCTTGTTCGTGTTGTTGTTCATGATCTCGTTCTTCTTGTTCTTGTTCTTGTTTTTGTTCTTCTCGTTCTTGTTGTTCTTGGCCACTGTCATCGTTATCATCTTCGTACTGCTTTTTGTTATTGTTATTAATGTTCTTCGGGTTATTTTTCATGTTGCTTTTCTTGATCTTCGTGTTCTTGTTCTGGATCTTTTTGTTCTTGCTATTCTTATTATTGGTCTTGTTCTTGCTTTTGCTCTTCTTGTTTTTGTTCTTATTGTTCTTGTTTTTCTAGTTAGTGTTTTTGTTCTTTCTTTTTCTTTGTTTCTTTTCCCCCACTTTTTTTTCTGTTGTTTTTGTTCATCTTCTTTTTCCTGTTCTTGTTTTTTGTTCTTGTCCTTGTTCTTGTTGTTCTGCTGTTGTTCTTGTTGTTCCTGTTCTTGTTGTTCCTGTTTTTGTTGTTCCTGTTCTTGTTTTTGTTCTTGTTCTTGCTCTTCTTGGCCGCTGTCATCGTTATCAGCATCTTCGTCCTTGTTTTAGTTATTGTTCTTGTACTTCTTCTTTGGGTTGTTTTTCAAGTTGCTTTTCTTGTTCTTGTTCTTTGTGTTCTTATTCTGGATTTTCTTGTTCTTGCGATATTATTGTTCTTGTTCTTGCTTTTGATGTCCTTGTTGTTCATCTTGTTCTTGTTTTTCTAGTTATAATTTTGTTCTTTCTTTCTTTTTCTATTTTTTTCTTTTTTCTTTTTTGTTGCTCTTTTTCTTTCTGCTGTTGTTTATGTTTATTTTCTTGTTCTTGTCCTTGTTCTTGTTGTTCGTGTTCTTGTTTTTTTGGGTTCTCGCTGTTCATGATGTTGTTCTTTTTGTTCTTCTCGTTCTTGCTCTTCATGGCTGCTGTCATCGTTATCGTCATCTTCGGTCCTTGTTTTTGTTCTTGTTCTTGTTCTTCGGGTTGTTTTTCAAGTTGCTTTTCTTGTTCTTGCTCTTCGTGTTCTTGTTCAAGATCTTGTTCTTATTATTAGTATTATTGTTTTTGTTGTTGCTTTTGGTCTTCTTTTATTGTTCTTTTTCTTGTTTTTCTAGTTGTTTTCGTTCTTTTTCTTTCATTTTTTGGTTTTGCTCTTTTTCTTCTTGCTGTTGTTTTTGTTCATCTTCTCGTTTTTCCTGTTGTTTTTTGTTTTGTTTTTGTCCTTGCTCTTTTTGTTCTGCTGTTGTTCTTGTTGTTCGTGTTCTTGTTGTTCGTGTTGTTATTTGTGATCTCGATGTTCTTGTTCTTGTTTTTGTTCTGCTCGTTCTTGCTCTTCTTGTCTTCTGTCATCGTTATCGTCATCTTCGTCCTTGTTTTTGTTATTGTTCTTGTTGTTTCTCAGGTTGTCTTTCATACTACTTTTCTTGTTCTTGTTCTTCGTGTTCTTGTTCTCGATCTTCTCTTTATTGCTATTATTATTATTGTTCTTGTTCTTGCTTTTGGTCTCATTGTTCTTCTTGTTCTTATTGTTCTTGTTTTTCTAGTTCGTGTTTTTTTGTTTTGTTGGGTTTTTTTTGTTGCTCTTTTACGTCTTGCCGTTGTGTTCATCTTTTTGTTCTTCCTGTTCTTGTTTTCTGTTCTTTTCTTCTTGTTGTTGTTCTGCTCTTTTCTTCTTGTTGTTCTGCTCTTCTTCTTGTTGTTCCTGTTCTTGTTCGTGTTAATGTTGTTCATGATCTCGTTGTCCTTGTTTTTGTTCTTGTTCTTCTTGGCTGCTGTCGTCGTTATCTTCGTCCTTGTTTTTGTTATTGTTCTTGTTCCTTGGATTGTTTTTCATGTTGCTTTTGTTGTTCGTGTTCTTGTTTTTGCTCTTCTCGTTCTTGCTCTTCTTGGCTGTTGTCATCGTTATCGTCATCTTCGTCCTCGTTTTTGTTATTGATCTTTTTGTTCTTAGTGTTGTTTTTCATGTTGCTTTTCTTGTTCTTATTCTTCGTGCTCTTGTTCTGATCTACTTGTTCTTGCAATTATTATTATTATTTTTTTTTTTTTTGGTCTTCATATTTTGTTCTTGTTCTTGTTTTTCTAGTTATTTTTGTTCTTATTTTTCTTTGTTTTTTTTTTTTTTGCTTTGCTTTTTCCTTCATGCTGTTTTTTTGTTTGTTTGTCTTGTCGTTCTTCCTGTTTTGGTTTTTGTTCTTGTCCTTGTTCTGCTCTTGTTCTTGTTGTTCCTGTTCTTGTTGTTTGTGATCTCGTTGTTCTTGTTGTTCTAGTTTTTGTTATTCTCGTTCTTGCTCTTCTTGGCCGCTGTCATCGTTATCATCTTCGTAATTGTTTTTGTTATTGCTCATTTGTTCTTGTTCTTCGGGTTCTTTTTCATGTTGCTTTTCTTGTTCTTGTTCTTCGGGTTCTTGTTCTGGATCTTCTTGTTCTTGATAGTATTATCATTGTTCTTGCTTTTGGTCTTCCTGTTGTTGTTCTTGTTCCTATTGTTCTTGTTTTTCTAGTTATTGTTTATTTTATTTTGTTGTTGCTCTTTTTCTTTTTGCTGATGTTTTTGTTCATCTTCTCGTTCTTCCTGTTCTTGGGTTTTGTTCTTGTCCTTGTTCTTGTTGTTCTGCTCTTGTTCTTAATGTTCCTTTTCGTGTTGTTCGTGTTCTTGTTGTTCATGATCTCGTTGTTCTTGTTCTTCTTGTTTTTGTTCTTATCTTTCTTGCTCTTCTAAGCCACTGTCATCGTCATCTTCGTAATTTTTGTTATTGTTCGTGTTCTTGATGTTCTTCTGGTCGTTTTTCAAGTTGCTTTTCTTGTTCTTGTTTTTCGTGTTCCTGTTCTCTATCTTGTTATTGCTGTTATTGTTCTTGGTCTTGCTTTTGTTCTTCTTACTGTTCTTCTTATTATTGTTCTTGTTTTTCTGTTCTTGTTCTTGTTCTTTTTTCTTGCTGTTGTTTTTGTTTATCTTCTCGTTCTTCCTGTACTTGGTCTTTATTCTTGTCCTTGTTGTTGTTGATCTGCTCTTGCTCTTGTTGTTCCTGTTCTTGTTCGTGTTCTTGTTGTTTGTGATTTTGTTATTCTTGTTGTTCTTGATTTTGTTGTTCTCTTTCTTGTTCTTCTTGGCCACTGTCATCGTTTTCGTCATCTTCGTAATTACGTTTGGTATCGTTCGTGTTCTTGTTTTTTGGGTAGTTTTTCAAGTTGCTTTTCTTGTTCTTGTTCTTTGTGTTCTTGTTCTCGATCTTCTTGGTATTGCTCTTATCATTATTGCTCTTGGACTTGCTTTTGGTCTTGGTTTTTGTTCTTGTCCTTTTTTTGTTTTTGTTTTTTTGTTCGGCTCTTGTTCTTGTTCTTGTCCTTGAAACCAAATAACAATTTACAGCAATGAAACCAAATAACAATTTACAGCAATGCAACCAAATAACAATTTACAGCAATGAAACCAAATAACAATTTACAGCAATGCAACCAAATAACAAGTATAGCAATGAAACCAAATAACAATTTACAGCAATGAAACCAAATAACAAGTATAGCAATGAAACCAAATAACAAGTATAGCAATGAAACCAAATAACAAGGATAGCAATGAAACCAAATAACAATTTACAGCAATGAAACCAAATAAGTACAGCAATGAAACCAAATAACAATTTACAGCAATGAAACCAAATAACAATTTACAACAATCAAATCAAATAATTATAGTGATCAAATAAAATAACTATACATACCAATCAAATAGAATAACGATTTATATCAATGAAAGAAACATAACAATTGATAATAATCAAATCAGATTACAATTTAGATTAAAATAACAATCACAATAATCATATCAAATAACAAATTTATAACAAACAAATCAAATAATGATTCATAACAAGCAAATCATATAACAGTTAGTAAGTCTGCCAACAGAAGATCTGCGAATTAACTGGACAATTTGAATGAGATTATCATTTTTGTCGGAAAAGATATCTCTTATATCATCACACGAAACGTCCAGACTGAAATTTCTATACACCGTAAGTAGGATGGAGCATTCAAAGAGCAGGTGGTAGACAGAGACTGATTTCAGACAAATACGTATATTTTGTCTATTTTGTCTCCAAAATTAAGCCTTAATTTGTGTATCAAAGATGCTAGCTGTCTGGAGCACTGAGGAATCGGGCTCTGATTAGTTGAGAACCTAGCTTAAACTGTGTCTTAACAAAGAGGATGGTTCACGAAGCAGTAGTCCTAGATTATTGTATGTCACGGAATTTGCTTTATCTGAAGCTTGATCCTTGGCTAGTTTGTCAGAAACTTCATTTCAATGAAACCCACAATGTGGAATTTTGATATTAACATTTTTTGATATTTTTTGTTGATGAAAATCCATGCACAAGTTGTTTGGTCTCAAAAACAGTATCATTTCCATTTTGATTTTAATCTAATTTTAAACTATATAACACTAGACTTAAGAGTCAACACAATATTCATTCAAACACTTCTGATACACTTCAGGGCGATTAATATCGCGGATAATTTTGATGTAAACAAGGACAGCCATTTTCTGTGTAAAACGATTTATGTTGGAGAACCGAAGTGTAACGAGGTGGAGTTGTACTGTAGAGTTTATGCAAATGACTGCTGATAGAAACGGATGGAACAGGATTACTTGTTCAAAGGTCTACAATTTCTAAAGTGCCGAAGACGCTGATGAGAATGAGTATGTGTAAGCTTAACAATGTTGTAAGTGGTGCAAAATGTCAGATGTCATCATAACAGTGTTATGGTCAGAGGTTATTGTGCCAATGACACCTTGATTCTGATGCTTGATTTGCAATCCCTCTGTAAGATTAATGTGAGTATTGTGTTACAGCTCCAACAGAGGAAAAGCACGGTTCTCTCTTTGAAAAGATTCAAACTGACGTACACTTATTTAATACCAGTCAGTTTGTTCTGTCTGGTGAAAGGTTTGTTTTGTCTGATTGGTTTGTGTGTGTGTGTGTGTGTGTGTGTGTGTGTGTGTGTGTGTGTGTGTGTGTGTGTGTGTGTGTGTGTTTGTGTGTGTGTGTGTGTGTGTGTGTGTGTGTGTGTGTGTATGTGTGTGTGTGTGTGTGTGTGTGTGTGTGTGTGTGTGTGTGTGTGTGTGAGTGTGTGTGAACGTGCCTGTGTAGTACGTACGGGACAATTCGACGTGTACGGAAGTAGAAAGGGGATGTGTGTGAAATTTGAGGACATCCCCAAAGTACACAAAATTAAAATTGGTTCAAAATCACAAAAATAAGCATAAAATAGTATATAATTGCGTATAAATATAAATTACGTAATATTAAAAAACGTCCCCTAATTACTACATAATTTGTTTGTAGTTATTTGGGGACGTCCCTTAGTCACTACATCCCACTGATCCTGTTCTCACAGAGATTGAGTCACACAGCTTTTCAGTCTTAGTCGGTTTAAAAACGTACTCTTTGGCTTCTTTTCTGTCTGAGATTGACCTATTGTTTTCTGTATGGTTTTCTGTCTGTTGTTATTGCTGTGTAGGTGTTGATGGTGGTGTTATTTTACCGTTTTACTTTCAAAGAAAATAACAGATTTTGTTGTCTTGCGCTGCCATTGATAGACGTATTGACTGAACAATTTACACTGGTGTTGACTAATTTTGAGCTGTTTTGTTTATGTAGTTTAATACATTTAATTAAAATAATAAAAGCTGTCTGTGTGGCTTGATTTAAATTGTTCCCTCCTTCCGTTTACCCCCAGCCATCCAGAGGTTCCACCCTCTGTTCTCCCCCACCCAACCTGGATTCTCTCCCTCTGTCCCCTTCCCCCAAGTTCCCTCCCTGTTTCCCACCCACACCCCTAAATTCCCTCCCTCTGCTCCCCGCACACCACACCACCACCCCCCACCCCTCGAGTTCCCTCCCTCTCTGTTCTTCCCCCCCACCATCTGAAGTTCCCTCCTGTTCTCACCCCCCCCCCATCTGGAGTTCCCTCCCTCTGTTCTCTCTTTCCATCCGGAGTTCTCTCCCTCTGTTCTGTCCCCCCTCCCCCCATCCATAGTTCCCTCCCTCTGTCCCCTACCCCCAGTTCCCTCCCTCTTCCATCCCTCCACGTTCCCTCCCTATTCCCACACCCCTGAGTTCCCTCCCTCCGTTCCCCGCACACCACACCACCCTACCCTGAGTTCCCCTTGTTCTCCCCCCCCTCCCCCATCTGGAGTTCCTTTCCTCCATTCTCGCCCCTTCTACAGTTGCTTCCCTCTGTTCTCCCTTCTATCCAGAGTTCCCTCCCTCTGTTCTCCCTCCCATCCAGAGTTCCTTCCCTCTGTCCCCCCCCCCCCCTCATTCGCAGTTTCCTCTTTCTGTTCTTCCCCCCATCCGGAGTTGCCTCGCTCTGTTCTACCCCCATCCGGAGCTCCCTCCTTCTGTTACAAGATCTGAACAAAAACTATACCTGGAAATGAAAACGGCGTTAGCTGAAGGCAATTGATAGTAGTAACACAGAAAGGTTACTAGAACTGTTTTCACACACCGAGACTCAGTGAAGTGTTAAAGACCTCCAAGATAAGATACTGGCTCAGAAGCAAAAAGCAGGACCACCAACATGGTATTAGCTCGATGTTCTTGTTGTTCTTGTTGTTCTTGTTTTTGTTCTTCTCGTTCTTGCTCTTCTTGGCCGCTGTCATCATTATCGTCATCTTCGTCCTTGTTTTTGTTATTGTTCTTGTTCTTCGGGTTGTTTTTCACGTTGCTTTTATTGTTCTTGTTCTTCGTGTCCTTATTCTCGTTCTTCTTGTTCTCGGTAGTATTATTATTGTTCTTGTTCTTGCTTTTGCTCTTCTTCTTATTGTTCTTTTTCTTCTTCTTCTTCTTGTTTTTCTAGTTAGTTTTTTGTTTCTACTTTTTTTTTTGGTGCTATTTTAGTTCTTGCTGTTGTTTTTGTTAATCTTCTCGTTCTTCCTGTTCTTGTTTTTTGTTCTGGTCCTTCTTGTTCTTGTTGTTCGTGTTCTTGTTGTTCATGATTTCGTTCTTGTTCTTTTTGTTTTTGTTCTCGTTCTTGCTCTTCTTGGCTGCTGTCATCGTTATCGTCACCTTCGGCCTTGTTTTTGTTATTGCTTTTGTTGTTCTTCGGGTTGTTTTTCATGTTGCTTTTTTATTCTTCGTGTTCTTGGTCTGGATCTTCTTGTTCTTGCTATTATTATTTTTGTTCTTGTTCTTGCTTTTGCTCTCTTCTTGTTCTTGTTTTTCTTGTTCTTGTTTTTCTAGTTATTGTTTTTGGTTCTTTATTTATTTGTTTTTTTTGTTTTGAGCTCTTTTTCTTCTTGCTGTTGCTTTTGTTCATCTTCTCGTTCTTCCTGTTCTTGACTTCTGTTCTTGTTGTCGTTGTTCTGCTCTTGTTCTTGTTGTTTATGATCACGTTGTCCTTGTTCTTTTTGTTTTTGTTCTTCTCGTTCTTGCTCTTCTTGGCCTCTGTCATCGTTATCGTCAACTTCGTCCTTGTTTTTGTTCTTGTTCTTGTTGTTCTTCGGGTTGTTTTTCATGTTGCTTTTCTTGTTCTTGTTGTTCATGTTCTTTTTCTGGATCTTCTTGTCCTTGATAGTCTTATTGTTCTTCTTGTGCTTCTTGATCTTCTTGTTCTTGTTTTTCTAGTTATTGTTTATTTCTTTTTTTTCTCTCTTTTTCTTCTTGCTGTTGTTTTTTTCATCTTCTCGTTCATCCTCTTCTTATTATTTGTTCTTGTCCTTGTTCTTGTTGTTCTGCTCTTGTTATTGTTGTTGCAGTTATTGTTCGTGTTCTTATTGTTCATGATCTCGTTGTTCTTGTTGTTCTTGTTTTTGGTCCTCTCGTTCTTGTGATTCTTGGCCACTGCCATCGTTATCATCATCTTCGTACTTCTTTTCGTTATGGTTCTTGATGTTCTTCGGGTTGTTTTTCGTGTTGCTTTTCTTGATCTTCGTGTCCTTGTTCTGAATCTTCTTGTTCTTGCTATTGTTATCATTGATCTTGTTCTTGCTTTGCTCTTCTTCTTACCGTTCTTCTTGTTTTGTTTTTCTACTTAGTGTTTTTGTTTTTTCTTTTTCTTTGTTTCTTTCCCCCCCCCCTTTTTTTTTTTTTTTTGCTGTTGTTTTTTTGTTGATCTCGTTTTTCACGTTTTTGTTTTTTGTTCTTGTCCTTGTTATTGTTGTTCTGCTCTTGTTCTTCTTGTTCGTGTTCTTGTTGTCCGTGTTCTTGTTGTTTGTGATCTCGTTCTTGTTCTTGTTTTTGTTCTTCTTGTTCTTGCTCTTCTTGGCCACTGTCATCATTATCGTCATCTTCGTCCTTGTTTTTGTTATTGTTCTTGTTTTTCTTCAGCTTCTTTTTCAAGTTGCTTTTCTTGTTCTTGTTCTTCGTGTTCTTATTCTGGATCTTCGTGTTCTTGCGATATTATTGTTCTTGTTCTTGCTTTTGGTGTGCCTTCTTGTTGTTCGTCTTGTTCTTAATGTTCTTGTTTTTCTAGTTATTGTTTTTGTTCTTTCCTTCTCTTTTTCTCTTTTTCTTTTTTCTTTTTTTTTCTTTTTTCTTTTTTTTCTTTTTTGTTGTTGTTGCTCTTTTTCTTTCTGCCTTTGTTTATGTTCATTTTCTTGTTTTTTATTCTTGTGCTTGTTCTTGTTGTTCGTGTTCTTGTTGTCTGGGTTCTCGCTGTTCATGATCTCGTTGTTCTTGTTTTTTTGTTCTCGTTCTTGCTCTTCTTGGCCGCTGTCATCGTTATCGTCATCTTCGTACTTGTTTTTCTTATTGCTGTTGTTGTTCTTTGGTTTGGTCTTCTTATTGCTTTTCTTGCTATTGTTTACGTGTTCTTGTTCTTGCTGTTATTATTATTATTGTTCTTGTTCTTTCTTTTGGTCTTCTTCTTATTATTGTTCTTGATCTAATTGTTGTTTTTCCAGTTATTGTTTTTGTCTTTCTTTTTTTTTTTTTTTTTTTTTCCTTTGCTCTTTTTCTCCTTGCTGTTGATTTTGTTCATCTTCTCGTTCTTCTTGTTCTTGTTCTTGTCCTTGTTCTTGTTGATCCTTTTCTTGTTGTTCGTGTTCTTGTTGTTCGTGTTTTTGTTGCTCATGATCTCATTGTTTGTTCTTCTTGTTCTTGCTCTTCTTGGCCGCTGTCATGGTATTTTCCTTATTGTAGTTCCTGGTCTGATTGTCGTTGTTTTTCTAGTTATTGTTTTTGTTCTTTTTTGTTTTGTTTTTACTTTTTCTTCTTACTGTTGTTTTGTTCATCTTTTCGTTCTTCCTTTTCTTGGTTTTTGTTCTTGCCCTTGTTCTTCTGCTCTTGTTCTTGTTCATGTTCTTGTTGTTCGTGATCTCGTTGTTCTTGTTCTTTTTGTTTTTGTTCTTGTTCTTGCTCTTCTTGGCTATCGTCATCAGTATCGTCATCTTCGTCTCTGTTTTTGTTATTGTCTTTGTTGTTAATGTTCTTCGGGTTGTTTTTCATGTTGCTTTTCTTATTCTAGTTCTTTGTGTTCTTGTTTTGAATTTCCTTGTTCTTGCTATTATTATTGTTTTTGTTCTTGCTTTTGATCTTCTTTCTGTTGTTCTTGATTTATGTTTTTGTTTTCCTATTTACTGTTTTTCTTGTTTGTTTTTTCTTTTTTTTTCTGGCTCTTTTTAGTCTTGCTTTTGTTTTTGTTCATCTTCTCGTTCTTCCTGTTCTTGTTTTTTGTTCTTGTACTTCTTGTTCTTGTTGTTCTGCCCCTGTTCTTGTTTTCGTGTTCTTGTTGTTCGTGATCTCGTTGTTCTTGTTTTTCTTGCTTTTGTTCTTGTCGTTCTTGCTCTTCTTGGCCTGCCATTGTTATGGCCATGTTCATCCATGTTTTTATTATTGTTGTTCTTTGGGGTTTTTTTTTGTTGCTTTTGTTGTTCTTGTTCTTCGTGTTCTTGTTCTCAATCTTTTTGTTCTTGCTATTATTATTATTGTTTTTGTTCTTGCTTTTGGTCTTCTATTGTTCTTCGTGTACTTAGTGTTCTTGTTTTTCTAGTTATTGTTTTAGTTCTTTTATACACTACGCACAAAAAGTTAAGGATCACTTGCACAAAAATTCATAACTTTCAAAATAAGAAAGCCAATGCGTTGAAGTTCGGCAAACATTTAATTCCATGCTTTAGTGATAACGATACACAATTGCCTTCAATTTCGAGCAATCGTTTGGTGTGTACATTTGATCAAAGTGGGTACGTATCGAAATTTGATTTCCCAAAGTCATTGAAATCACAAGACAGGGCATTCTGATGCTCCCAAAAGTTCAGTAATGCGTGTAACCGCCATGGCTGTTCTGGCACTCGACGCAGCGAGTCCTCATCGAGTTGACCAGGTTGGTGAAGATCCTCTGTGGAAGCGCCTGCCACTCAGCCTGCAGCATCTGGTAGAGGTGTTGGGCATCCCTGGGAGGGGGGTGGTTGCTCCTCACTTTGCGATCCAGCTCATCCCAGAGGTTCTCAATCGGGTTGAGATCGGGACTGCATGCTGGCCACTCCATTCTGTTGACTCCAGACTGCTGCAGGAAGTCGTTGACCACCCTTGCCCTGTGGGGGCGAGCGTTGTCATCCTGGTAGACAGCCGTCGGTCCCATCTGCTGCAGTGTAGGCACCGCCTGCGGTCGAAGGATCTCATCCCGGTATCGTAGGCCAGTCAGGTTACCCTGTACATGATACAAGGGTGTTCTGTGGTGAAGGCTGAAGGCCCCCCAGACCATTACAGAACCTCCACCAAAGGCCACCTTTTCTTGGACAGTGGTGTCAATAAAGCGTTGCCCTGGGCGCCTCCAGACCCTCAGTCGGCCGTCGTTGTGGTTCATGGTGAAGCGTGATTCATCACTGAACAGGACCTGGGACCATTGCTGACGTGTCCACCTCACGTGACGTCTGCAGAAGGCGCGGCGTGCTGCCCTATGGGCTGGAGTTAAGCGTGGCCGTACAGCTGGGTGACGAGAACGGAGGTTAAACCCATGAAGGCGGTTCCGTATGGTCTGCTGGCTGATGTTGATGTTAGTAGCCACCCTCAGCTGCCTTCGAATGATGCTGGAAGAGGCTGTTCTTGTCTGCAGGGCTTGTCGTTCAATGAGACGATCTTCACGTGGGTTTGTCTTCTTCGGTCGACCAGATCTGTGTCTTTCATGGACCCTCTCGGTGGCTGTGAAGCGTTGAATCAGTCTGACAATGACCGAGATGGACACCTGAAGTCGCTTGGCCACTTCTCGCTTGGGAACACCATCTTGGAACCATGCAACAGCTCGTCCCCTCTCAAACTCGCTCAATTTTCGTCGTGGAGGCATTGTCAGATCAGGCCTACTACTGGTGGAATGTCTTCTTATAAAGCCAAGCAAGAGACAGCATCTCACACATAAACAGCAGTGCTTGCACGTGCATAATGGTTTTTCCATCTGACTTGTGCAATGTGTTCAGGCAGAACGGTCCAAAACAAGGTCCTTTTTCGCGAGTTTCCGCTTTTCCGTTTGCGGCCAAGCTCAGTAGTAGAGAATCCCGTGCAATTTTCGCACTAACACAACATCGCCCACTTACAGCTGAACAAGAATTCATAACAATTTGGCTGGACTGAGAAATAAATAACAGTAGCGAACTGAGTTTATTACGCACCTGTTTTCTCATAGTGATCCTTAACTTTTTGTGCGTAGCTTATTTCTTTTTTTTTCTCTTTTTCTTCTTGCTGTTGTTTTTGTCCATCTTTCCGTTCTTCCTGTTCTTGCTTCTTGTTCTTGTCCTTGTACTTGTTCTCGTTATTGTGCTCTTGTTCTTTTTGTTCCTGTTCTTGTTCGTGTTCTTGTTCATGATCTCATTGTTCTTTTTCTTCTTGTTTTTGTTCTTCTCGTTCTTGCTCTTCTTGGCCACTGTCATCGTTATCGTCATCTTCGTCCTTGTTTTTGATATTGTTCTTGCTGTTGTTCTGGTTGTTTTACAAGTTGCTTTTCTTGTTCTTGTTCTTCGTGTTCTTCTTCTGGATCTTGTTCTTGCTATTATTAGTATTGTTCTTGTTCTTGCTTTTGGTTTTCTTTTATTTTGTTTCTCTTGTTTTTATTGTTCTTGTTTTTGTAGTTATTGTGTTTGTTCTTTCTTTTTCTTTTCCTGTTTTTGTTGTTGTTTTGTTGTTTGTTTTGCTCTTTTTCTTCTTGCTGTTGTTTTTGTTCATCTTGTTCTTCCTGTTCTTTTTTGTTCTTGTTCTTGTTGTTCTGCTCTTGTTCTTGTTGTTCCAGTTCTTGTTCGTGTTGTTGTTCATAATCTCGTTGTTCTTGTTGTTCTTGTTCTTGTTTTTGTTCTTCTCGTTCTTGTTGTTCTTGGCCACTGTCATCGCTATCATCATCTTCGTACTGCTTTTTGTTATTGTTATTAATGTTCTTCGGGTTATTTTTCATGTTGCTTTTCTTGATCTTCGTGTTCTTGTTCTGGATCTTTTTGTTCTTGCTATTGTTATTATTGGTCTTGTTCTTGCTTTTGCTCTTCTTGTTTTTGTTCTTATTGTTCTTGTTTTTCTAGTTAGTGTTTTTGTTCTTTCTTTTTCTTTGTTTCTTTTCCCCCACTTTTTTTTCTGTTGTTTTTGTTCATCTTCTTTTTCCTGTTCTTGTTTTTTGTTCTTGTCCTTGTTCTTGTTGTTCTGCTGTTGTTCTTGTTGTTCCTGTTCTTGTTGTTCCTGTTCTTGTTGTTCCTGTTCTTGTTCTTGTTTTTCTTCTTCTTGTTCTTGCTCTTCTTGGCCGCTGTCATCGTTATCAGCATCTTCGTCCTTGTTTTAGTTATTGTTCTTGTACTTCTTCTTTGGGTTGTTTTTCAAGTTGCTTTTCTTGTTCTTGTTCTTTGTGTTCTTATTCTGGATCTTCTTGTTCTTGCGATATTATTGTTCTTGTTCTTGCTTTTGATGTCCTTGTTGTTCATCTTGTTTTTATTGTTCTTGTTTTTCTAGTTATAATTTTGTTCTTTCTTTTTCTATTTTTTCTTTTTTTCTTTTTTGTTTTTTGTTGCTCTTTTTCTTTCTGCTGTTGTTTATGTTTATTTTTTTGTTCTTGTCCTTGTTCTTGTTGTTCGTGTTCTTGTTTTTTTGCGTTCTCGCTGTTCATGATGTCGTTGCTCTTTTTGTTCTTCTCGTTCTTGCTCTTCATGATTGCTGTCATCGTTATCGTCATCTTCGTCCTTGTTTTTGATATTGTTCTTGCTGTTGTTCTGGTTGTTTTACAAGTTGCTTATTCTTGATTTTGTTGTTCTCTTTCTTGTTCTTCTTGGCCACTGTCATCGTTTTCGTCATCTTCGTAATTACGTTTGGTATCGTTCGTGTTCTTGTTTTTTGGGTAGTTTTTCAAGTTGCTTTTCTTGTTCTTGTTCTTTGTGTTCTTGTTCTCGATCTTCTTGGTATTGCTCTTATCATTATTGCTCTTGGACTTGTTTTTGGTCTTGGTTTTTGTTCTTGTCCTTTTTTTATTTTTTTGTTTGGCTCTTGTTCTTGTTCGTGTTCTTGTTGTTCGTGTTCTCGTTGTTCTTATTCTTTTTGTTTTTGTTCTTCTCGTTCTTACTCTTCTTG
The DNA here is from genome assembly GCA_030674185.1 of Monoplex corrugatus. Lineage (NCBI taxonomy): Eukaryota > Metazoa > Mollusca > Gastropoda > Littorinimorpha > Ranellidae > Monoplex > Monoplex corrugatus. The sequence continues at coordinate 41,488,301 of JAPXFY010000017.1, forward strand.
GCCGTTGTCATCGTTAACGTCATCTTTGTAATTGTTTTTGTTATTGCTCTTGTTCTTGTTCTCTTTCTTGTTCTTCTTGGCCACTGTCATCGTCATCGTCATCTTTGTAATTATTTTTGTTATTGTTCGTGTTCTTGTTGTTCTTCTGGTTGTTTTTCAAGTTGCTTTTCTTGTTCTTGTTTTTCGTGTTCTTGTTGTTCATGATTTCGTTGTTCTTGTTGTTCTTGTTTTTGTTCTTCTCGTTCTTGCTCTTTTTGGCCGCTGACATCGTTATCGTCATCTTCGTCCATGTTTTTATTATTGATCTTGTTGTTCTTAGGGTTGTTTTTCAAGTTGATTTTCTTGTTCTTCGTATTCTTGTTCTGGATCTTTGTTATTGCTATTATTATCATTGTTTTTGTTCTTGCTTTTGGTCTTCTTATTGTTCTTCTTGTTCTTGCTTTTCTAGTTATTTTTGATGGATTTTTTTTCCTGTCTTTTTTCTTTGCTCTTTTTCTTCTTGTTGTTGTTTTTGTTTATCTTCTCGTGATTTCTGTTTTTGGTTTTTGTTCTTGTTCTTGTTTTCCTTATTCCTTTTGTTTTTGTTCTCGTTCTTGCTCTTCTTGGCCGCTGTCATCGTTATCGTTATCTTCGTAATTGTTTTTGTTATTGCTCTTGTTCGTGTTGTTCTTCGGGTTGTTTTTCAGGTTGCTTTTCTTGTTCTTGCTCTTCGTCTTCTTGTTCTGGATCTTCTTGTTCTTGATAGTATTCTTGTTCTTTTGCTTTTGGTCTTGTTATTGTTCTTCTTGTTCTTATTGTTCTTGTTTTTCTAGTTATTGTTTTTGTTCTTTCTTTCTTTTTCTTTTTTGCTCTTTTTCTTCTTGCTGTTGCTTTTGTTCATCTTGTTCTTCCTGTTCTTGGGTTTTGTTCTTGTCCTTGTTCTTGTTGTTCTGGTCTTATTCTTAATGTTCCTTTTCTTGTTGTTCGTGTTCTTTTTGCTCATGATCTCGTGGTTCTTGTTCTTGTTTTTGTTCTTCTCAATCTAGCTCTTCTTGACCACTGTCGTCATCGTCATCTTCGCAATTATTTTTGTTATTGTTCGTGTTCGTTGTTCTTCGGGTTGGTTTTCAAGTTGCTTTTCTTGTTCTTGTTTTTCGTATTCTTGTTCTCGATCTTATTATTGCTGTTATCATTATTGTTCTCGGTCTTGCTTTTGGTCGTCTTCTTACTGTTCTTGTTCTTCTCGTTCTTGTTTTTTCTGGTTATTGTTTTTGTTCTTTCTTTTCTTTTCTTCTTGCTGTTGTTTTTGTTCATCTTCTCGTTCTTCCTGTTCTTGGTTTTTATTCTTGTCCTTGATGTTCTGCTCCTGTTCTTGTTGTTCCTGTTCTTGTTATTCGTGTTCTTGTTGTTCATGATCTCGTTCTTTTTCTTCTTGTTTTTGCTCTTTTCGTTCTTGCTCTTCTTGGCCACTGTCATCGTTATCGTCATCTTCGTCCTTTTTTGTATTATTGATCTTGTTCTTAGGGTTGTTTTCCAAGTTGCTTTTCTTTTTCTTGTTCTTCCTGTTCTGGATCTTCTTGTTCTTGCTTTATTATTATCGTTATTGTTCTTGCATTTGGTCTTCTTATTGTTCTTCTTGTTCTTGTTTTTCTAGTTCTTTTTGTTCCTTTTTTTCTTTGTCTTTTTTTCTTTGCTCTTTTTCTTCTTGCTTTTGTTTTTGTTTATCTTCTCGTGATTCCTGTTCTTGGTTTTTATTCGTGTCCTTGCTCTTGTTCTGGTCTTGTTCTTGTTGTTCGTGTTCTTGTTCGTGTTCTTGTTCGTGATCTCGTTCTTTCTGTTTTTGTTCTCGTTCTTGCTCTTCTTGGCCGCTGTCATCGTCATCGTCATCTTCGTAATTGTTTTTGTTATTGTTCTTGTTCTTCTTGTGCTTCGGGTTCTTTTTCATGTTGCTTTTCTTGTTCTTGCTCTTCATATTCTTGTTCTGGATCTTCTTGTTAATGCTGTTACCATTATTGTTCTTGGTCTTGCTTTTGGTCTTCTTCGTATTGTTCTTCTTGTTCTTGTTTTTCTGGTTTTGGGCGGTTTTTTTTTATTCTTGCTGTTGTTTTTGTTCATCTTCTCGTTCTTCCTGTTCTTGGTTTTTGTTCTTGTCCTTGTTCTTGTTATGTTCGTGTTCTTGTTGTTCAAGATCTCGTTGTTTTTGTTCTTGTTTTTGTTCTTCTCGTTCTTGCTCTTTTTGACCGCTGTCATCGTTATCGTCATCTTCGTCCTTGTTTTTATTATTGATCTTGTTGATTCTTAGGGTTGTTTTTCAAGTTGCTTTTTTTGTTCTTGTTCTTTGTGTTCTTGTTCTGGATTTTCTTGTTCTTGCTATTATTATATTGGGGGTTTTTTCTTGCTTTTGGTCTTTTTTGTTTTTTGTTGTTTTTCTAGTTATTTTCGTTTTCTTTCTGTCTTTTTTTTTTCTTTGCTTTTTTTCTTCTTGCTGTTGCTTTTGTTTATGTTCTCGTAATTCCTGTTCTTGTTTTTTTGTTCTGTCCTCGTTCTTGTTGTTCTGTCCTCGTTCTTGTTGTTCTGTCCTCGTTCTTGTTGTTCTGCTCTTTTTCTTGTTGTTCGTGTTCTTGTTGTTCGTGTTCTCGTTGTTCTTGTTCTTGTTTTTCGTGATCTCGTTGTTCTTGTTCTTTTTGTTTTTGTTCTTCTCGTTCTTGCTTTCTTGGCCACTGTCATCGTTATCGTTATCGTTATCTTTGCAATTGTTTTTGTTATTGCTCGTTCTTATTCTTCGGGTTGTTTTTCGTGTTGCTTTTCTTGTTCTTGTTGTTCGTGTTCTTGTTCTGGATCTTCTTGTTCTTGATGGTAATATTGTTGTTCTTGTTCTTGCTTTTGGTCTTATTGCTCTTCTTGTTCTTATTGTTCTTGTTTTTCTAGTTACTGTTTTTTTGTGTGTTTTTTTCTTTTTTTGTTCTTTTATTTCTTGCTGTTGTTTTTTGTTCATCTTTTCGTTCTTCCTGTTCTTGGGTTTTGTTCTTGTCCTTGTTCTTGTTGTTCTGCTCTTATTCTTACTGTTCCGTTTCTTGTTGTTCGTGTTCTTGTTGTTCATGATCTCGTTCTTGTTCTTGTTTTTGTTCTTCTCTTTCTTGCTCTTCTTAGCCGCAGTCATCGTTATCGTCATTTTCGTCCTTGTTTCTGTTATTGTTCTTGTTCTTCGGATTGTTTTTTTTTATGTTGCTTTTCTTGTTTTTGTTCTTCGTGCTCTTGTTCTGGATCTTCTTGTTCTTGCTTTTGTTTTTTTGATTAGTGTTTTTGTTCTTTATTTTTTTCTCTTTCTTCTTGCTGTTGTTTTTGTTCATCTTCTGGTTCTTCCTGTTCTTGTTTTTTTGTTTGTTCTGTCCTTGTTCTTATTGTTTCGGGTGTTCGAGTTCTTGTTCGTGATCTCGTTCTTGCTCTTCTTTGCCGCTGTCATCGTTATCGTCATCTTCATCCTTGTTTTTGTTATTGTTCTTGTTCTTTGGGTTGTTTTTCATGCTGCTTTTCTTGTTCTTGTTCTTCGTGTTCTTCTGGATCTTCTTGTTCTTGCTATTATTATTATTGTTATTGTTCTTGCTTTTGGTCTTATTGTTTTTCTTATTGTTCTTGTTTTTCTGATTGTTTTTTGTTTGTTTTGTTTTTCTTGCTGTTGTTTTCTTGATATTCTGATTCTTCCTGTTCTTGTCTTTGTTTTGTTCTGCTTTTGCTCTTGTTCCTGTTCTTGCTGTTTGTGTTCTTGCCTTCCTTTTTCGTTTTCCCCTGCGTCTTCATCTTTTTGTTCCTTCTTTTTATTTTACATGTTTCTGGTGTGTTTTGCTTTTCTTGTTTTCTTGTTTGGTTTCTCCTCCTTCATGTTTTTTTCTGGTTTCTATAACATTTATAATGGACGACTTACTTGGTTTTGATCTTCCTGCTGCTGCCGCTCCTTATTACGCTACTATCCTGGCGTGGTGTGAGGTCATTACCGGCAAACTGCAACAATGTGAGACCAAACTTGTATGTGCAAAGACTTACACAAAATGCGTAAATAGACAAATCGAAAATTAAAAAGTCTAAATGACTAAATGATTTAATAGATTCAAACGTACATGGATACTGACAGACAAGGTAGACAGTGGATGTATGTTTAGACATGTCGATAGACAGGGGTGGACAGATGGATGGAAGTACAAATTCCACGACAAAAGAACTGCCCTTGGCAAATCGTGTAGAAAACTGCTTTCATAGGAAAACAAAAACACATAAACACGCAGAAAAAACAAGCAAACAATCAAAACAGACAGTCATACGCACTCAAGATACAAACAAGCCTATTAGTCTCTGAACAGATGCACAGTTGCACGAAATCTGGAACAGATTCAAAAAGAAATAACAGATAGTGTTCCGGAAACCTTAGGAGCATTTCAGGTCACTGCTCTCAAATTAGGGATTATTTCCGTTTATGTTTCAAATTGAACTCCTCTTAGTTTGAAGGATGTACCAGTTTGCGCTGTATATCTAACATTTCACAACAGGAAAGAAAATCTCAGTTGGACATTTTTTTCGTCGCAGTGATCGAAGAAACTAGGCTGAATTGGGTAAGATTGCATTAATGGGGGTTGACCTTCATGGAGAAAGCACATCGCCATCGCAGGGCGCCACCTCCCTTTGTTATATCTGTATGCATGCATTTTTGTTTACCTTAGGGCGTGTTCTTTGGCAGAGTTCTGCCAAGGAAAACTACTTTGCTGCCAAGGTTTTCAACATGCCCAAAATAATTGGTGCTCATGGGCATCTCCGTTTGTTACTGTCATTATTACTGTTAAAGCCCAACTGCTTGCGCAGAGCTATGTAAGGGCTACAACCATTGCAAAAACGTACACATCTCGATGACCCTGACAAAAAATGGAAAGGAAATTAAGTACAGATTCGCAAGCTAAAGATATGCTAGTGGCATTGATCATTCCCTTGAATTTGTCTACATGAGGTTTTATAAAAATCTGATCACGAACATAAAGATCACTTGATCACGAACATAAAGATCACTAATGACACCAAACCATAAAAACATGGCTATAAACTACCGTATCATGTTTCCTCAAAGCCAAAAATGTACCTGTACCAACAGCCAGTATCAATAGAAAGCATGTAAGACTGCACAGAACACAAACAGTTCAATAGACCAGCATAGCAGAATATGATAGGAAGAAATGATAGAAAAAGAACAAGGAAGAAACACAGAGAATGAGAGAAATGAGTTAATTTCTAGCAATGAATTTTCCGAGGACGGGGAAGCCATATGTACTGAAAGATCCTCCCGGCATCCACACCCCACCCCACCCCCTTTTCGGGTACAGCATTTCGGTGTAGTGTGTCATCTGAAAGACTAGCACTCAGACCACCGCTCAAGGTGTTAGTGGAGGGAGGAGGAAAATCACCGTCCGATGGGAATAGAACTTGGATTTCTAGACGCGTACTCTTTCCACTAGGCCACACGCTGTTTTAAATACAGGCTTTTGGACTGTGGCTTTTGTAACGTTTGTCTCATGAAACCAGAAGAATCAGCACAACGTTTGAAACTGTGTTGTCAAGTTCCAACAGAAGACCATTTCTGTGATCCTCGGAAGTATACTTAAAATTTACATCCTGTTAAGGCAAGAGACTGGGATTCAAATCTCCTCCGGAGATTTTTTTCTTAAGTTAGGTAGAAACCTCAAGATCTCGCCTGTGAAAAGGGTTTAGTAGTGGTAAGCCTCCGTCAGCCGACGTCGACTGTGGATGAGCCCTAGTGTCGTGTCGAGTCGAGTCGACGCCTCTGGAGCAGCGTCGACTGTGGTTGATAAGGCCGATGCGGGAACGGCAGTCTCGGCGACATTGGATGCATGTATGGATGCTGACCATGGGATTGCCTTCACAGGAGCTTGCTTCCCACCTGGCTGTCACCTGAGCCAAGATCTGGATCTTCTTCCCTCCCACCCCCCACTCCTCACCGGAGTTGTTTCTGGAGCACACTGCGCCACCTGTTGCGATCGGCTGCAGGGTCTTCCCAGCTCTCTGTGTTGACGTCCAAAACTTTCATATCGCGCTTGCAGACGTCTTTTGGGGGCGGCCAACAGATCTCTTGTCGGAGGCTGTTCACCGTAAAGGATATCCTTTGGGATACGTTCATCTTCCTTCCGGCGCATAAGGCAGGCCAGAGCAGCCTGCGTTGTCTGAACAGTGTGTGCATGGTGGGGAGACCAGCGCATGTTAGGACCTGGGTGATTGGTAATTGTTCGTTCCACACATACATAGATAGCAACTTAACGCACGTACACATATAAGAACAGGCACAAGTACAGGCACATATATATATATATACACACACACATACACACACAAATGCGCACACATGCACATGCACACACACAAACACACACACACACACACACAAACACACACAAACACACACACACACACACACACACACACACACACACACACACACACACACACACACACACACACACACACACAAACACGCGCACGTTCTGTTCAGTTACCTTCAAAACATAATTAGGGCCTTTAGATATGTGGCTGTGTGGCTTGTCAGCCGTTGACAAAGGCAGACGTCAGTTTTGTCCTTTGCTGTAAAGCAGAAGGGTTCTGGAACTCATCAGTACCGTCCGTTCTGGGGATGTCTGAAATGGTGTCTAGCTTGGACGTCGTTCATGAAGTTTCTTCAGTCATCTGTCAATAAGGAGAAAGTATCGAATATATTCCTACTGTCTGTGCGTGTGGTGGTGGTGGTGGTTGCCCGCAGACGAGGATAAAAAGGACCCGTTCTTGGTTCGTTTTAACCATGCTTGCAAGACGACGGATGACGGATGAGCAGCGGGGGAGAGCCCTCGCTCTGCTTGATGAAGGCCTAGCGCAGCGGGAAGTTGCTAGACGACTTGAAGTGTCGCATTCCACAATCCAGAGCCTGCTGGAGCGCTTCAATGAGACTGGAGCAGTCCAGGAAAGGCTCACACGGGTCGACCCAGAGTAACGACAAGACAGCAAGACCGCTACCTTGCCCTCTCCGTCCTGAGGGAAAGGGCATCCACTGCGGTGACCTTGAGGGGTCAGCTGAGGGACGCAACAGGTGCTAACATCAGCTGCAGCACGGTGAGAAGACGGCTACATGAGGCAAACTTGAGGTCACGGAGACCGGCCGTCCGACCCGTGCTGTCACCGGTCAACAGAGTGCGCCGCATGACCTGGGCCAGGGAGCACGTGACCTGGACAAGGCAACAGTGGGCCCGGGTCTTGTTTTCGATGAGTCCAGGTTCACCCTGACCTTTAATGATGGCCGGGCTCGGGTGTGGCGACGTCAAGGGGAGAGGTTCGCTGACGCCACTGTCCAAGAGCATAACCGGTACGGCGGCGGGTCGGTGATGGTGTGGGGTGGCATGAGCCGTGGTACCCGGACCCCCCTGCTCCCCATTGACGGCATCCTGAACGGGGTCCGGTACCGGGACGAGGTTCTGGCGGCCGTGGCACTGCCTGCGCTTGTGGACCTTGGTCAAGGCGCCATCTTCCAGGACGACAATGCACCTGCGCATCGAGCACGCCTTGTGACCGACTTCCTGGAGCAGCATGAAGTCGTCCGTATGGCCTGGCCAGCGTGCTCACCTGACCTGAACCCAATTGAACACCTCTGGGATGTGCTCGGGAGGCGCATCAGGGACAACCACCCCCCACTGGGCACCCTGGCCAGGCTGGTCGACATCCTGCAGATCGAGTGGGCGGCCATCCCTCAGGACACACTCCGTACCCTTGTGGGGTCGATGCATCGGCGCTGTGAAGCATGCATCCAGGCTCGGGGCGGACACACGCGATATTGAAAACAGATTGGCCAAATCTGACACTTTCTGTTTTTTGAAAAGGGGGGGGATGTTCCTTTAAATGCATGTGCTGTTCACTAATGGGTCATTGTGCTAATTTCTTTTTCCAAAACAGGTGTGGAAATGATGAAATAAAACATAGAATCAATTCTAAACATTGTCAATTATTTCAACTTAAAATTAGAGAGGAAGGAAGAAGTGGCCCTTAAATTATGATTAGGAGTATATATTTGCAGAAGTGTGAAGCAGGACTCTTGCCAAAGATGAAGTTGAAAGAAGACATGCAGTGTCTTCATCAGAGACAGACAATAGATGAGCAGACATCATCCAGCATCGTCTCAGCAAGACCAACATGCTCAGAATGCTGAACAACGTGTGGAGGTTCCCCCAAACCATCATGTGCCCTTCCGCATGGCGTTGGCGATCATGGCCCTCCATACGAATCTATCCCCTGTCGCTGCAAGTACATCTCCCACCCTCTTTCTTCATCCAATCCACAAGTCTGTCCAGTATTTTCTCCCTGGGTGTACTCGGTGTTATTTTTGCCTCTTCATTTCATGTTGTGACTAGGTTCTCTATTTTCTCTAGCCTCATAAAATGTCCTATAAATGTTGCCTGTCCTTCCCCAATCCTATTCGTCAATGTTCTTTTTGTGTTTGCCCCTTTCAAGACTGTCTCGTTTGGTTTCTTTGCTCTCCGTACAACTCTTAACATCCTTCTTAAAAATTACATTTCAGTTGCCTCAATCTTGTTGACTTTGCGTGTTGACTGTCCCAGCTTCGCATCTATACAATTTGATCGGTTCTATATAACACTGAAGAAGTCTCTCCTCGGTACTAATCGACAAGGATCTGTGGTCAAGAACGCTGAATGCTTTCTTAACCTGTCTGGCCCTGCTGGCCATCTCCAAAGTACATACGCCGCCTGGTGAGATGACTGGAGGACTGGGGACATGGTGGTCGGTGAAAGACAAGAAATCCCCTCATGCAGAGTGACGGCAGATGGCACAGCGTGATGGGACAGGTTGAAAGGTTTGAATGGGCACAGTCATCTCACCAATTCCCTCAAATGCAATGCAAATACACAGCGGAATTGCACCAAAGTCGTATCCTTTTCACCCCACCTTAAGGCTCAGAATGACGGAGGATGACAGAGAGCGACCTTATCAAGCTGTCAACCCTAAATACAAGAATTGTTTGAAGAATCAGAGGAAGCATCAGGCCTAACACCATATCCAACCAGTAACTAATCAAAGTGAGCAGAATCACATTATCCAGACTGCCCTTCACTGGACATAATAATAAAAAAAATAATACACTACGCACAAAAAGTTAAGGATCACTTGCACAAAAATTCATAACTTTCAAAATAAGAAAGCCAATGCGTTGAAGTTTGGCAAACATTTAATTCCATGCTTTAGTGATAACGATACACAATTGCCTTCAATTTCGAGCAATCGTTTGTTGTGTACATTTGATCTAAGTGGGTACGTATCGAAATTTGATTTCCCAAAGTCATTGAAATCACAAGACAGGGCATTCTGATGCTCCCAAAAGTTCAGTAATGCGTGTAACCGCCATGGCTGTTCTGGCACTCGACGCAGCGAGTCCTCATCGAGTTGACCAGATTGGTGAAGATCCTCTGTGGAAGCGCCTGCCACTCAGCCTGCAGCATCTGGTAGAGGTGTTGGGCATCCCTGGGAGGGGGGTGGTTGCTCCTCACTTTGCGATCCAGCTCATCCCAGAGGTTCTCAATCGGGTTGAGATCGGGACTGCATGCTGGCCACTCCATTCTGTTGACTCCAGACTGCTGCAGGAAGTCGTTGACCACCCTTGCCCTGTGGGGGCGAGCGTTGTCATCCTGGTAGACAGCCGTCGGTCCCATCTGCTGCAGTGTAGGCACAGCCAGCGGTCGAAGGATCTCATCCCGGTATCGGAGCCAGTCAGGTTACCCTGTACATGATACAAGGGTGTTCTGTGGTGAAGGCTGAAGGCCCCCCAGACCATTACAGAACCTCCACCAAAGGCCACCTTTTCTTGGACAGTGGTGTCAATAAAACGTTGCCCTGGGCGCCTCCAGACCCTCAGTTGGCCGTCGTTGTGGTTCATGGTGAAGCGTGATTCATCACTGAACAGGACCTGGGACCATTGCTGACGTGTCCACCTCACGTGACGTCTGCAGAAGGCGCGGCGTGCTGCCCTATGGGCTGGAGTTAAGCGTGGCCGTACAGCTGGGCGACGAGAACGGAGGTTAAACCCATGAAGGCGGTTCCGTATGGTCTGCTGGCTGATGTTGATGTTAGTAGCCACCCTCAGCTGCCTTCGAATGATGCTGGAAGAGGCTGTTCTTGTCTGCAGGGCTTGTCGTTCAATGAGACGATCTTCACGTGGGTTTGTCTTCTTCGGTCGACCAGATCTGCGTCTTTCATGGACCCTCCCAGTGGCTGTGAAGCGTTGAATCAGTCTGACAAATGACCGAGATGGACACCTGAAGTCGCTTGGCCACTTCTCGCTTGGGAACACCATCTTGGAACCATGCAACAGCTCGTCCCCTCTCAAACTCGCTCAATTTCCGTCGTGGAGGCATTGTCAGATCAGGCCTACTACTGGTGGAATGTCTTCTTATAAAGCCAAGCAAGAGACAGCATCTCACACATAAACAGCAGTGCTTGCACGTGCATAATGGTTTTTCCATCTGGCTTGTGCAATGTGTTCAGGCAGAACGGTCCAAAACAAGGTCCTTTTTCGCAAGTTTCCGCTTTTCCGTTTGCGGCCAAGCTCAGTAGTAGAGAATCCCGTTCAATTTTCGCACTAACACAACATCGCCCACTTACAGCTGAACAAGAATTCATAACAATTTGGCTGGACTGAGAAATAAATAACAGTAGCGAACTGAGTTTATTACGCACCTATTTTCTCATAGTGATCCTTAACTTTTTATGCGTAGCTTAGTAAGGCGCCAAATCTTGATTCAAGAATCAAATCAAGGCACGCACTTCCATCATCCACCAAAGCAATCGCCAACAACGACCAAACCTCCAGGGCACAAACACACGCAAACTGGGGTGGGAGATTGGAACAGGACAGGAATAGGGTGTGGGACCCCTGACCCAAGCCGTCATCTTCTGTCTCGTTTTTTGTCCCCTTCGGAAGGGCTAGACGTCCAGTTCGATTTTCCGGTCAAACTAAGAATACTCGACGCCTCTTTCGGTAAACGAACCCTGGAGCCGCGAATTTAGTTACTGGCAGGCGAACGTCTTAACTACTCTGCCACTTTTTCCCACGAAGGAAAACGCGAAAGAGGAAGTCCAAGGATATCATGGCACGAGTAGAACAAGGAGATCTCAAGGCCCTGAAAGACATACGCAGGCCAACTAAGAACAGAGGAGGGGAGGATCTTCAGATGCAAGTGATGTTTTGGGCTGTGAGTCAGTCCGTCATCAGATGGAGAACAGATTGACACAGCCATCACAATGCTGGTCCCTGAAAGTTGAAATCCTCACACCTCACTACCCCTCTTGCAACCCCTCCCCCTTCCTCTATATATCCCATCCCACCCACCCCCAGTTTTCAGTTTTGGTCTA
>JAPXFY010000017.1:41509736-41514736 GCA_030674185.1 Monoplex corrugatus
GACAGACAGAGACAGAGACAGACAGACAGACAGAGAGAGGGGGGAGGGAGGGAGAGAGAGAATCACAGAGAAGGGAGAGACAGACAGAGACAGAGACAGACAGACAGACAGAGACACAGAGAGAGGGGTGAGGGCAGAAGAATAGAATAACATGCTTCATTTTTGTAACACCAACACTTGCGTGCTTGTTTATATCTACTCCTGTTCTTAAGTGGAACTTAACTGCAAATTAACGAAAATTTGAAAAGGAGAGAGAAAGAGAGAGAGAAAGAGAGAGAGACAGACAGACAGACAGAGACAGAGGGACAGAGAGACAGACACAGAGAGACAGAGACAGGAGAGAGACAGACAGACAGACAAAGAAAGAGGGAAAGAAAGAGGGAAAGAAAGAAAGAAAGAGAGCGAGAGAGAGAGAGAGAGAGAGAGGGAGAGAGAGAGAGACAGCGAGAGCTAGAGAGAGACAGAGAGAAGGAAAATGAATATGATTCTGATTTATTTAGCGTAAGTGTGTAAGCCTAGACCCCTTATTTAAGGGGGTTACCAGTATACATATAAAACACTGAATTTAAAAAGCTGTATGCAAAAAAAAAGAACCCAATTTGAAACCAGAGAAGCTTCGTTGTGTATCATGGAGAGGAAACAATACATGTAGATATTTGAAAGAAAAGAAGGCTCTTTCCATCATCATCATCATCACGTGCCCTGCCGCATGGCGTTGGCGATCATGGCCCTCCACACGAATCTATCCCCTGTCGCTGCAAGTACATCTCCCACCCTCTCTGTCTTCAATCACCCTACAAGTCCGTCCAATATTTTCTCCCTGGGTCTACCTGGTGATCTCTTTCCCTCCAGCTTTCCAGCTCTTTCCGAGGATATTGAAAATACACGATCTTATTTATTTACAGTAAATCGCAGAATGGGAGAAGAAAGTCTTCAGGGGATGTTCTGAAAGCATAATGGGTTAAAGAACAACTGTAGTAACTGAAACAGAAGAGTGGCAGAATAGTTCAGACGTTCGCCTGCCAGTAATTAAACTCGAGGTTCCAAGGTTCGCTTCCCGTTGAGGCTTCGACTTTTCTTTTGAATATGACCAGAAAGTCGAACTAAACGTCTAGTCCTTCGGAAGGGGACAAAAAACGAGTCGGACCCATGCGCCTTCTGGCCTGCGCACACTAAAAGATCCCAGGGCCTGGTTCCCCTTGCATAAAGCATTGGAGGCTTTGGTTGATTTCCTAGGTCCCTCCACATGGAAGCCAATTAGTCTTCTTGCCTTTCTAAAGTCTTAGTCAAAAAAGGGGTAGCGCTGCACTGCGGCGACGTGTTCTGAAAGGAGAGGGCAGCCCGAGTTTCACATGGTAAATCTACAGAAATAGATAATGAATAGTAATGACCAAATCTTTTCTCGGCCAGAAGCGAACCACTGTCACGAAATACAAAAAGGAAGTAGAGAGAACGACAAAGCTCGTTAAGCTGTAAACGAGAGTAAAGAATGGACAACACCAACTGATAAATCGCCTGTATCACCAGGCATTTGAAGACGAGCCTCATAATGTCAGACCATACAACAGTCATCATCATCATCAGGTGCCTTGCCGCATGGCGTTGGCGATCATGGACTTCCATCTGTCTCTATCTCTCGTTGCCCCTAGCATCTCCCCCACCCTCCTCGTCCCCAGCCACTCTGCAAGTCCGTCCAGCATTTTCTCCCTGGGTCTACCCGGTGCTCTCTTACCCTCCAGCTTTCCCGTTGTGACCAGGTGCTCCAAATCCCCCTTCCTCATAAAATGGCCTATAAATGTTGCCTGTCTTTTCCTAATCTTCCTTATGAGTGATCTACTTGTGTCTGCCTCCATCAAGACTGTCTCGTTTGTTTTCTTTGCTGTCCATGGAACGCTCAACATTCTTCTTAGAAACCACATCTCGGCTGCCTCAATCTTGTTCTGGCTTTGTTTGTTGACTGTCCACGCCTCGCATCCGTACAACAATATTGGTTCTATATAACATTCAAGAACTCTCTTCCTGATGTTAATTGACAGGCATTCATACAACAGTGTCAACAATAATTTCTACAGAGAAAGAAAAAAGCTGGTACCACCGCTACCAGCCCAACTTTGCCACAGCATGGGAATGAGAATGGACACAGAATCTTGGCTATGAGCCATTCTTGTTAGAACTGATGTGGTGTGTACATCTTGATATTCCGAGAGGTACAATAACAGTAATACGATACTAACAAACTTATGAACATGCGTATGCATCTGTACACATTAATATTGATTAGTCCGACAGGGACCACAGAGAAAATTAATGAGTCAAATCAGTTTTAATCCGAGTGGCACACAGCAGTGGGCCGCCAAAACTGCTCATGAGTGAAATAATGGTCTAGTCTCATTGGAATTAGACCCAGACACCCTCCCCTTTGGATGGGATGGTGGTGGATGGCGTGGCTTGGATGGTGAAGATGATGAGATGAAAGGTTCCAGAACTGAATATGGGAGGTGTGTGTGTGTGTGTGTGTGTGTGTGTGTGTGTTGTGTGTGTGTGTGTGTGTGTGTGTGTGTGTGTGTGTGTGTGTGTGTGTGTAGAGTGTGTGAATGTGTGCGTGTGTGTGTGTGTGTGTGTGTGTTTGTGTGTGTGTATATTTGTGTGTGAGAGAGAAAGAGAGAGAGAGAGAGCGAGAGAGTGAATGAGTGTGTGTGTGTGTGTTTGAGTGTGTGTGTGTGTGTGTGTTTGAGTGTGTGTGTGTGTGTATGTCTGTCTGTCTGTCTGTATGTCTGTGTCTGTGTCTGTACTTAAGTGTGTGTATACGTGTGTGTCTATCTGTGTCTGTGTGTGTAAGTGTGTGTGTATGTAAGTCTGTGTGTGAGTATGTGTGTGTGTGTTTGAGTGTGTGTGAGTATGTGTGTGTGTGTGTGTGTGCGTGCGTGCGAGCGTGTGTGTGTGTGTGTGAATATGTGTATGGAGGGGGGGTGTAGGGAGGGAAATAGATTGTGTTCCACAATTTGTGGGGGTAGAGATATATAATATGGAAAGGCTAAAGGCAGGCTATGTAGGTCTATACAACTATGGCGATGATGGAGAGTAAGTCTAGCGGGAATGAGTGTGTGCCAGGTTAACGACGGTGCAAGTGGTGTAAATGTCAGATGTCTTCATCCCAGTGTCAGTGTCAGGGGTTGTGGCACCACTGAGGCTCTGCTTTCATTATGTGAGTGGAATCTCCTCTCACCCTGTGTGTCTATCTGTGTGTCTGTGTGTTTTGTATGTCTGTCTGTTTTTCTGTCTGTCTGTCTGTTTGTTTGTCTGTTTGTTTGTCTGTCTGTCTGTCTGTCTGCTCAGTCTCAGTCTCTGTTTGCCTCCACTCTCTCTCTCTTATTCTCTCTCTCTCTCTCTCTCTCTCTCTCGCTCACTCGCTCGCTCTCTCTGTCTTTGTCTCTCTGTCTCTTTCACTCTCTCCCTCTCTCTTTCTCTCTATCTCTCTGTCTGTCTCTCTCAGTCTTTCGCTCTCTCTGTTCTTCTGTCTCTGTCTGTCTCTCTCCGTCTCTGTCTCCCTGTCTGCCTGTCTGTCTGTCTCTGTCTTCTCTGTCTGTCTCTGTCTGTCTGTCTGTGTCTGTCTGTGTCTGTCTCTCTGTCTCTCTGTCTCTCTGTCTCTGTCTGTCTGTCTGTCTGTCTGTCTTCTCTCTCTCTCTCTCTCTCTCTCTCTCTCAAAATGCAGCAAACGTTGTAACTCTTGGATTTCCTTATGTACTGTGTCTTGTATTATTGATTTATTGACTTCTTTTTTTTCCCAATGTTTCTTAGTTCAAGGCACATACGTAGATTAGAACCTGCACGTATGAAAAATGACATCTAGCTAATAACTTCTACCTTTCGAAAACAAATGAAATTTATTATCACTGTTGTTCTTCTTCTCTTCCTTGTATCGTCTATTTATTTATTTAATTATATTTTTCTTTATATTTTCTCTTTCTTTCTTTTCTTTTTTCTTTTTTTTTTTTTTCACACGCAGATTTTCATGATTTATTTCTACAGCATTTCTGTACTTCTAATTATTGCATTTCGCTTCTTTTTATGTTTCTGTGCTTATATGAACGTACACTGGAGAGACCTTCAATAGACAAGACTGGTTCAATGGAAAGCTAATGTTGCCAGCCTCGAGTAACACGATGTTTTCAAAATTCAAGGTTTGAGTTTTTTGTCTCATTACTGCAGACATGTAGAGCATGTGGTGGCAATCATTTTATGTCAGATGTACCTTGATGTGCCTCGTTTGCCGCCCGTGGTGATCAAGACACTCTCCCATCCTTGAAATTCCTAGGAGTTATTTTATAGTTTTCTTCTTCTCTCTGCAGCGTAATCATTTTTTTTTCCCTGTCTTCTCATGTTTCATTATGTCGTTACTTTGTTCAAACTACCCTTGTATTTGCTTACTTTTCTTTTTTGTTGTTGTTGCTTTCTAGCTTCCTGTCTGATATTATATATAAAGTGAACTTGGGGTGTTGAATCTTAAGTGTCCAATTTAACCCTTTTGCATTGAATCATATAATTACTATCTTTTAAATCAGACTTAAGAGTTCGTGATTAATTCAACATTTTGAAATAGATTCGATTCTTTTATAAACGGAACACCGTATTTCATTCACCTCTTCCGAAGTGGTAGAGAGGATACAAACGAAATGTGAATGAAAATGAAAGAGATAGTCTCTATGTTTCATTCGTGTATACATGGATCTTAGTTGGACAACTTTAATTCATAAATCACAGTATAGTGGACAGCACTGAATGCATAAACTTGAAAATGCATGTTCCTTTTTCAAACGCGGTGACTGAAATTGGAAAATGTATCAGCGTATAGTTCTGGGCTGTTTATATTTGGTCACTAGAAGAGAACTTTGCCTTTCTTAAATTCCTAATGGTACATTATTTCATTCAGCCTGGATCTGATATGGTTTTAGTAGTCGGCTGGGCTATAAGCAATGTAAACCTGAGCCTGGATACGGTTT
>JAPXFY010000017.1:41534736-41539736 GCA_030674185.1 Monoplex corrugatus
CAGGGAGATGGTGGATAGGGTCAGTCAAAGGGTGAAGTTTTTGCTTTGCTAGATGGTTGGTAATGCAGGATACTGGTGGACAGGGTTCGGGAGTAAAAGGGTTAAGAGTCATACTGGACAGTGACTTCAGTTTTGTAAATATTGAATGCTTGTAAAATCGTAAACTGTCAGCACAGACATACATCTTGGTAAAAAAAATTAGAATGTGAGTATGAATATGAATATGATTTGAAACGAGGGAGTAGACATGGGCACCGCCATCATAATGCTGGCCCCAAGAAAAGTTGAGGTCCCTACCACCCACTGCCTACGACCCGGGACTATGGAGATCTCTCTCTCTTCTCTCTCGCTCTCTCTCTCTCTTCTCTCTCTCTCCGCCTCCTCTCTGTCTCTGTGTCTCTGTGCTCTCTATCTGCTACTATCTTCATCTAATCTATCTATCTATCTACTCTATCTATCTGTCGTTTCTATCTATCTATCTGCTGTCTATTATCTATCTGTCTGTCTATATTCTATCTGTCTATCTGTTGCTATGCTATCTATCGTCTATCTATCTATCTGTCTGTTTTATCTATCTATCTATCTGTCTATTTATCTATCTGTCTGTCTATATATCTATCTATCTATCTGTCTGTCTATCTCCTATCTATCTGTCTATCTATCTATCTGTCTATCTATCTATCTATCTATCTGTCTATCTATCTATCTATCTATCATCATCTATCTATCTATCTATCTATCTATCTAGACATACATGTTTATACAATCGCTAAATGTCAGCATAGACAACGATCAGTTGCTTCATCTTATACTTTTACTTTATTGATTTATTCATACATTCAGTTTCTTTGATGTGTATACGGGATGTTTTTGCTACGTCATTCTATACTGCGTGATTGTATATGGGGTGGGGAAGGGGAGGGAGTGGTGTGAGAGTGCAAAAATGTTATTTGCCCAAGGATGTATTGTATATTTATGGGGGGTGGGGGTGGGGGATAGTTGGGGATTGTGATGATTGATACAGTTGAATGGAAACACAAGATTTTTTGTGTTTTCGGTTTATCGAAACATACCATTTGAGATCTTTAGACTACTTACTATTCAGTGTTGCAGTATTTTATATGTATGTGTATAGTACATATAATAATATATAGAGAGAGAGATAGATACAAGTAGATTAGATAGGATAGATAGAAGTAGATAGATAGACAGACAGACAGACAGACAGACACAGATAGAATAGATAGATAGACAGACAGACAGACAGACAGAGATATAGATAGATACAAAAGATAAGTATTAGAACAGATAGGACAGATAGATTGAATAGTTTGATAATAGAATACAATAATTGTATGATAAAACATATGCATGATATCTCTTGAGAATTAAATGAAATGAAATACTATAGTACAGTTCGTGTATCGTGAAAGAAAGAACCTTCTTTGCAAGGGAACATTATTGCTCAGATGTGTCCAGTTGGCATTTGATTTGCAGCTGGATCCGGAATTTTTAACGAACGTCTTGATCGTTTCCTCAGCTGCAAAAGGTTCAGTTCCTTGTGTTGTTTTCGTTGTTCAATGAGAGAGATGTAAAGATATATATATAGAGTGTGTGTGTATGTGTGTGTGTGAATGTGTATGTGTGTGTGTCTGTGTGTAAATATATATATATATATATATATATGTAAACATATATATATATATATATATGTGTGTGTGTGTGTGTGTGTGTATGTGTGTGTGTGTGTGTTGTGTGTGTGTGTATCTGTGTTTGTGTGTGTGTATATGTGTGTATATCTATGTGTGTGTGTATGTGTGTGTGCATGTGTGTGTGCACGTGTGTGTATGTGTGTGTGCATGTGTGTGTGTGAGAGTGAGTGAGTGAGTGTGTGTGTGTGTGTGTGTGTGTGTGTGGCGCGCGCGCGTGTGTGTGTGTTGTGTGAGTGTGTATGTGTGTGTGTGTCCGCACGCGCGTGTGTGTATGTGTGGGTATGTGTGTGTTCGTTGTGTGTGTGTGCGTGTGTGTACTGTATGCGTGTACGTGTGCGTGCGCGTGCGCGCGCGCCCGCGTGTTTGTATATGTGGGTGTGTTCGCTGTGTACCTGCGTGTGTGTGTTTGTGTGTGTATGTGTGTGTGTGGGCGCGTGTATGTATGCGTGTCTGTATCTGTGTGTTCTTTGTGTGTGTGTGTGTGTGTGTGTGTGTGTGTGTGTGTGTGTGTGTGTGTGTGTGTGTGTGTGTGTGTGTGTGTGTGATTGCGCGCGGGTGTGTGTTTGTGTGTATGTGCGTTTCGTGTGGGATGCAAGCTCGCTCAAATGGATGTAGGCCTATATATCTATATAAGTTTATCGAGCCATACAATGCATCGCCTCTAGTCATGCGAATCAGATTGCGACAACACATGTTGGCCGTAAAATAGGGGCTATAGATGATCACCTCTGACTGTAGTGGTGCTGTTGTTGTCTTTGTGTTTAATGTTACAGTGAGCAGTAGAGAAGACAAAAGAAGAAAAATCATACTGTGCTGCTTGTTCTGCAGGTATTGTGCGACTGTTGTGTGTAAAAAGAGCTGTTGTGGCTGTGGTGATAGTAGTGTGGTCGAGTTGTTATAGTTATAGTTATTTTTTCTTTTTTTTTCTTTTTTTTTTTGGGTTGTTTTGTTTAAAGCGCAGCCGACTGCGAGGAGCCATATCGGGGCTCTAACCGTTTCAAAACATATACAATATTTCAACACGGAAAAAAAGAAGGAAAAGAAAATTAAGTACACATATCAATGCATCCGAGCACATAATTACAGATGCTCCTGGCATTGACCACTCCATCCAGTTTGTAACACAAGATGTTTTAAAAACATACCTGAATACAAACTTAAACGTAACTGAAGTCACTAAAGCATATACAAAAACGGGCCTGAACCATCTGAAATTAATTCCACGTATCTCATTTCCCTAGAGCCAAAAATGTACTTGATACATGTACATGTACCCAATTATCAACCCTAAGAGCAAGTACGTAAGACTATATCTAGCACATACAGGTGAATCGGCCAGCAAGGCCGAAAATGATAGAAAGAAATGACAGTTGGCAAAAAAACAAGGCAGAACCAAAGAGAGTGATAGATAAAAGGAAATTTCTTGCACAGAATTTCATTTGTAGAAGGTGGGGATACTATTTATACTGAAAGAGCCCCCGACATCCAGAGGTCAAGTGATTATCGGGTTGCCAGTGAAGTCAAAGTAAATGTTAAAGTAGATGAAAAAATTAAATCAAAGTGACTGACAGCGTCTAAGCAAATAAAGGAACCATAAAGGTACTTAAATAGAATGAGAACGCTTATTTAATACACAAAAATAGAAAGACAGACACAAAGGAACCACAAACACGCGAAAATAGAATGAGAACGCTTATTTAATACACAAAAAGAAAGACAGGTGCACATTTTTGGCCAACTGACCTTTGTCATGCGGACCCCTAAAAGACAACAAAGAACAAATACTCTAAACGTACAGGAAAATGTAGATGAGTTGTGGCATTAAGTGATCTAACGTAGACATTTGGTTATTTAGTTATCAGTGAATGTATGATATTTTCTTGTAAAAGAACTTGTGCATCTTCAATAACAATGTGATTTAGGCCTTTTCGAAACAATTTATTTCAAAGAAAAAACAAAAAACAAAACAAACACACATACATACTTAGTATGTATCCATTCAGGCATCATTATCGTCGAGACATTATAATGCGTATATGTCAGTTTTATATAAGTACGTTACATACATTTTCTGAATGAAGACAAAGGAATTAATCAGATAATTTAAGCAAAGATAATGATACAGATGACAGAATGAAATACTTTTGATCAACACTTTGTAAACGAAACCAGTCAGCGTGAAATGCGCTGTAGTTTATGTTCATTAGTGATACACGTTTTCAATATTGTACACAATTTTCAAATGCCTCTTAAAGCAAATCACATGATAGAATGAGAATTGTGCATGCAGCAAAATCAAATTGAATATGAAATCTGATTTGAAATGTTCGTCATTTTCAAGTGTTATCATCTTCGTTAAGCATTGCTGAGGTAGCACTATTGCAGAGAATTTTGATGTGACATTGTATTAAGGCGCTGAAATAATACTTGTGATCGTGTGTGAACGATGACTATATCACAGCTAGGCTACAGCCTTATTGTGTAATGTGGTGAGTTAGAACTCGTCTGCAACAGACAAACCGGTCGGCTCGCTGCCCATTTTAATGCTTCTATTATTCTGATGGCGTCAGGTTACTCTTTACTTTCATAGTTCCCCTCCACTTGCCCATTTCGAGATTTTGCCACTACATACTTTTTGCGCAGGCTGAAAGAGTCGTCCAGAGAATTACTGGCAGATTGGGTGGAGCGCATGTGGAATTGTCTGAGTCTCTGAATCTCTCTTGAAAAACTAACGTCCAAACTGCAAACTCAGGAATTTCTCAAGGTTTAAATGATAACTTTAATTGGGAAGTGTGGTTAAAGAAACTTGAAAGGTGGACACACACACACACACACACACAACACACACACACACACACCACACACACACACACAACACACACACACACACACACACACACACACACACACACACACACACACCAGTTTTTTTATTTACTCATTTGCTTACCAACGAAAGACAGCGAAGACCGGTTAGAATGAGTGCAAATCATTCGTGGAAAAAAAACAGTAAAATTTCAATGACATAGATGCAAACTTAGGCGAGTTATGAACAACTATTTGAGGAGCTGGGTAAGTTTACACCCGTGAAGTACGACGAATGTTTAAACAATCGATACGACACACTGGGCTTTTGAGTGTGTTTTTCATCAACTACCAAACATTGTTCTGACTTCAGTTTAAAAGACTGACGAGTGCGCTGCTCAAAGACGCGAGGGTTGGGAGGAGGATGTTGTTTGTTCAATATGATTGGCAGTATATGTATTCAATTGTCTTTTGGAGGGACGC
>JAPXFY010000017.1:41547236-41552236 GCA_030674185.1 Monoplex corrugatus
TCCTCCCACTCACCCCTCTTCCTCCTCTCATTCTGTTTCTCTATTGATCTCTGTCTCTCTTCCTCTCTCTCTCTCTCTCTCTTTCTCTCACCCTTTCTCTCCCTCTCATCTGTTCCTATGATCCTCTCTCCTCTCTCCTCTCTTTCTCTCACCCTTTCTCTCCCTCTCATCTTCTCTATGATGTCTTCCTCTCTCTCTCTCTCTCTCTCTTCTCTTTCTCCCCTTTCTCCCTCTCATCTTTCTCTATGACTCTGTCTTCCCCTCTCTCTCTCTCCTCTCTCCCCTCTCTCCCTCCTCTTTTCTCTATTATCCTCTCTCTCCCTCTCCCTCTCTCCCTCCCTTCCTCACCCTTCCCCCTTTCATCTGTTTCTCTATCTCTGCTTCTCTCAATCCCTCTTCTCACACCTTCCTCTCTTTCATCCTCCTCTCCCTTACTCCAAACACTTAAACTCACCACATAGTCTTATGTGGATTTCTCTTTTCTCTGTGTTCTCGTGTCGCTTGTGTCCCCCTGTAGCTTGCTGTAGTCTGTGTGTGTGTTTTTGTGTGTGTTTTGTGGTGTTGTGTGTTGTTGTTATGTTTTGTTGTTGTGTTGTTGTCTCTGTATTGTATTATGTGTATGTATTCTATTTGTATCGTATGTCGTATGTCGATGTTTGTTATTGGTGTGTGTGTTAGTGTGTTGGTCGCTGTTTGTCGTGTGTGTGTGTGTCCAAGAATAAATGTCAAATGTTTATTCAGATCACAAACAAAAGAATTGGCGTGAAAGCATTCACTGTTTTAGCGTGACTTAAGAAAATTATTGCTGTAGATGGCAATGCTTTTCTTGTTCAATCAGTGAAGTTTCTATTGAATTCCTTAGGTTCCTATCTTTAACAATTTTACTCTGCCGCACTTGCTCTCCAACACTATTTAATTTTTTTCCATAATATACTGATCATTATCTGTATAAAACCCACATACATTGAAACTATTCTGTCTTCTGTGCTGTAATGCAAAAGAGATAATGTTACATGAAAACACACAAACACAGACACAGACACACTCACACACACACACAACACACACACACACACACACACACACACACACACACACACACACACACACACACACACACACACACACACACACACACACACACAAATGCTGTATCCTCTTCCACGGTAAATCTGTTGATTCCGACTTAGCAGGCTTTGACTACATAATAGGATTTTGCGGTTCTTGTGACATTATTTCTGCACGCGCATTGACGTGTCGCATGGTATCACAGTTATGTTTACTGTTACATCATCGTTATCTCCTGGCCTGCGAGTAGGGGGGGGGACTTCAATTAATCCTCTGTTGCACGCGCGGGACAGTGGGCTTTATGTGTATGTCTAAAACTGAGTGGTATGAAAGGATAGGACAGAGAGGGGTTTTAAGTGCACACCTGAGTGGGGGTGGAGGAGTGTTGTGTGTGTGTGTGTGTGTGTGTGTGTGTGTGTGTGTGTGTGTGTGTTGTGTGTATGCATGTGTGTGTTGTGTGTATGCATGTGTGTGTGTGTGTGTGTGTATGTGTGTGTGTGTGTCGTTGTTTGTTTGTTTGTTTTGTTTGTTTGTTGTTTGTTTGTGTGTGTGTGTGTGTGTGTGTGTGTGTGTGTGTGTGTGTGTGTGTGTGTGTGTGTGTGTGTGTGTGTATGTGTATGTGGTACGTGGTGTGTGTGTTAATTCGAGGTGAGTGATTTAGTGTTCATCTTTCTGTCCATCCGTCTATATATATATATGTGGTGTGTGTGTGTGTGGTACTAGCAGGTGAGTGAGTTAGTGTTAATGCTTTTGTCCATCCGTCCATTCGTGTGTGTTTGTGTATGTGTGTGTGCGTACATGCGTGTGTGTGTGTGTGTGTGTGTGTGTGTGTGTGTGTGTGTGTGTGTGTGTGTGTGTGTGTGTGTGTGTGGGTAGGTGGGTGGTACTAGGAGATGAGTGAGTTAGTGTTAATGTTTTTGTCCGTCCGACCATTCGTGTGTTGTGTGTGTGCGTGCGTGCGTGCGTGCTTGCGCGCGCGGTGTGTGTGTGTGTGCGTGGGTGTGTTTAAGGATCTTCGCTCCTCGTTTATGTTCATATTCTCTCTCTCTCTCTCTCTCTCTCTCTCTCTCTCTCTCTCTCTCTCTCTCTCTTTCTTTCTTTCTTTCTTTCTCTCTCTCTCTCTCCTCTCTCTCTCTCTCTCTCCTCTCTCTCTCTCTCTGTGCTCCGTCTGTCTCTGTTTGTCTGTCTGTCTGTGGTCTCTGTCTGTCTGTCCTTTCTCTTCTTCTTCTCTTCTCTCTCTCTCTCTCTCTCTCTCTCTCTCTCTCTCTCTCTCTCTCTCCTTTTCCTGTCCCACTTTCACTACCACCTTAATGGTTACAGAGGCTGAGACAATTTTCCAATGCTGTGATGCTGACGACAATGAGGATGACAATCATGACACCACGGAATTCCACCTAGGATTGATACTGCAGGACAGCACTTACACCCCACACTTATTATCATAGTGTATCTTAGCGTTAACCAGGCCCGAGAGGTACAGTCACCTGCTGTGTTGGACAGAAAAAATTTGACCAACCTTCTCAATGACGCATCCGTGAAATGGATGAGACTTGACTGTATGGTCCCAGTCTTCCCAATGTGCCTACAACACACTCACCTCTGGGTAGGAACCACTCGGGAACTAAAAATCCCCACAATGATTTTGATAGGACTGGTCGGGTTCGAACTCACAACCTTCCAGTCGTTAGTCCGTTACAGTAACCACTGCACCACAGTAACTGATGCCTAGCTACATTTCATATTTCATTTTTTTAAGAATTTCTACAAATAATGCAATCAGTTACTAAGTACGATTATTCATCACCATCATCAGGTGCCCTGCCGCATGGCGTTGGCGACCATGGACTTCCATCCATCTCTATCTCTCGTTGCCCCTAGCATCTCCCCCACCCTCCTCATCCCCAGCCACTCCGCAAGTCCGTCCAGCATACTCTCCCTGGGTCTACCTGGTGCTCTCTTTCCCTCCAGCTTTCCCGTTGTGACCAGGTGCTCCAAATCCCCCTTCCTCATAAAATGGCCTATAAATGTTGCCTGTCTTTTCCTAATCTTCCTTATGAGTGATCTACTTGTGTCTGCCTCCATCAAGACTGTCTCGTTTGTTTTCGTTGCTGTCCACGGAACTCTCAACATTCTTTTAGAAACCACATCTCGGCTGCCTCAATCTTGCTCTGGCTTTGCTTGCTGACTGTCCAAGCCTCGCATCCGTACAACAGTATTGGTTCTATATAACGATTATTACTGGACAAAATCGATGAAAATCGGAAAGCACATGGATCATAATCATATAGGTTGAATGAAAGAAAGACAGAAATAAAGAAAGAAGAAAGGTAAAAAGAAAGAAAGAAAGAAACAGGGAAAAAAGAAAGAAAGAAAGAAAGAAAGTGAAAAAGAATTTTTTGTTAAATCTCTATCAGTTGCCATGTTGCATCTCAAAGAATGCATTGCTATGTCAGATATGCCAAAAGAGAGAGAGAGATAGGGAAGAGAGAAGAGAGAGGGGGGAGGAGCGAGAAGAGAGAGAGAGAGAGAGAGAGAGAGAGAAGAGAGACGAAAGAGAGAGAGGGAAGAGACAAATCAGGCAGATAGACAGGCAGACAGACAGAGATACAGACAGACAGACAAACAAACAAGAGACAAACAGAAACAGAGAAAGGGAAGAGAGGGAGAGAGAGAGATGAACGCAGACTGAGGAGGATGGCCAGATAAGTAGACAGACAAACAGACACACAGAAACACAGAACACAAACACAGACAGACAGACAACGATCCTAGGAATAAGTAGGAAGGTAATAGGATCTGCCGCTTACGTTTACGCAATACTGACCCAGTATCTTTAGCACAAGGCGTGTGTGCGTCGGTTCACATAGTTTGCACATTGTTCAAGATGAATCCATCCAATCGGACAGATCCACATGCGCTCCACCGAGATCTGGCAGATTTCTTGGGCCCGCGCAAAAACCCTTCACCTTGGCAAGATTTCTTTCTTTTAATTTTTTTTTAAAGATCATTGCACTCAGGGAGGTTACCTTGGTGCTCACTGTTTTGTTGTTGTTGTTGTTGTTGTTTTGTGGTTGTTGTTTTTTCACGTCCCATTTTCTACGCCACTTTAATGGCCACAGAAGCTGGAACAGTTTTTACAATGAGATGATGATGATGTCGATCAGGATGATATTAATCATGATGCTATAGAGTTCCATCTAGGATTGAGACTGCGTGACAGGGCTGTACTCTGCGCTTACTATCATAACATATCCTGGCGTCAACCTGGCGCGATTGATACAGACACCTGCGGTGCTGGTCAGAAGATTTGATCAACACCCTCAGTGACACATCCGTGAAGTGGATGAGACTCGACTGTGTGGTCCCAGTCTTCCCAATGAGCCCATAGCACGCCCAACTCTGGGTAGGAGCCGGTTAGAGCCGGAAAAAAAAACCACAATGATTTTTGAAGGTACTGATGGGGATTCGCACCCACGACCTTCCAGTCGGTAGTCCGTTGTGTTAACCACTACACCACGGCAACTGGTTCCTTGGCAAGATCTTGAAATGGGAAACGGGAAGACGGGGGTGGGGTGGGGGTAAGGGGGTTGGGGGGAGGCGGTACCTATAAAAGTTAAACTGACATTGCCAGAATGATTAGAGTGTCAAGATAGGGCTAGCGAACAAGCCAGTCTACCACCAACTGCAAAAAGAACAACTTAACTCTTTGACTCTCTCACCCTATCCACCAGCGTCCTGCAGGACGCTGGTGGATAGGGTGAAGGAGTCAAAGGGTTAAGTTTTTGCTTCGTATGCACGGTTGACAATGCAGGGTGCTAGTGGACAGAGTGCGGGAGTCAAAGGGTTAAAACTTTGGTTGCCCCAGAGAGTCGAACCCACGCTCCTTGCGTTATCAGCATGGCACTTGAACTCAGATTGTTTCCGTACTGTGT
>JAPXFY010000017.1:41559736-41567236 GCA_030674185.1 Monoplex corrugatus
TTTTTCATCTATTTTTTTAAAAGATATCATAACAAAAACATACAGCAATGCAAAGGAAAAGTTAGAAGAATAAGGTAGAAAGAAACTCTAGGGAGAGCTAGACAACAGAAGGTCTTCAGAGAAGTAACCCCCTTTAGACAAGTGTTTCGGCCCTGAATTCCTTACACTCTCGGGGGGCCGGGCCACATCCAGGTCATGACTCCTGGATGCCCTTCTGCTGTTGTCTATTTTTTTTTTTTTTTTTTTTTTTTTTTTTCCCACGCCGGGGAGCGAACCTGGGCGATTCTGCGCTTCAGAACTGCGGTACGCGGTTTTACCAATGTGCAAACGGGGCACACATCATCTGTAGGGAATTTAGTCATGAAGTTCACTTTTGGTTCCTCCTTGCCCAGATCCAACTTGAGCTCCTTTCTGCTGCCTCTGCCATCGCTTTAAGGGCTCTAGTCCTCTTCTTCCCAGAAATGGCGAGTTGTTTCATGAGATCATAAGCGGAGGTGCCCACAAACCCTCTTGCCCCGACCTCTATGGCGAAGATTTTGACCCGCAGACCTGCTTTCTTCAGGGTGCTGGCAAGACCGGCGTATTTTTCGGTCTTGTAGATATGTGCTTCTTCCATTCTGCTTTCGTATGGCACAGTGAGTTCTATCAGAATCACTTGTTTCGAGGAGTCAGAGTGGAGAGCGATGTCTGGTCTCATGCCTGTCTTGCTGATGACATCTGGGTAATTTCTCCACTCTGGGAGGTCTGCTGTACACTCCCAGTCGACTGCTCCATCCAGAAGACCCTTTTGCAATGTGCTGGTTGTCGTAGCACTTTCGGGCCAGACCTGTTTCCCTCCTGCTTTGTAGAACGTTGTCATAGCAATTGGTGCGTTTGGGGTCATGGTTTTTTCGCTAACCACATCTGTGATCACTTTCAGAACTTGGTTGTGCCTCCATGTATACCTTCCTTGGGCTAGCGCTACTTTGCAAGAGCTTAGGACATGTTCCACTGTTTGTTTCTTCTGACAGAGCGGACATGCTGGGTCGTCTGATTTCCCCCATTTCACTAAGTTTGCATTCGAGGGGAGCAGGTCATATACAGATCTGAGGAGGAAGCTTATCCTTAGAGGAGCCATGTGCCACATATCGTTCCAGCTGAGACTTCTTTGGAGTGCACTGTCCCATGTTGTCCATTGCCCCTGTTGACCTTGCTGGACTGCCTTCTGCACTCTT
Source organism: Monoplex corrugatus (assembly GCA_030674185.1). Lineage (NCBI taxonomy): Eukaryota > Metazoa > Mollusca > Gastropoda > Littorinimorpha > Ranellidae > Monoplex > Monoplex corrugatus. The sequence continues at coordinate 41,560,951 of JAPXFY010000017.1, forward strand.
TTGACATCTTCTTCTTCCTTCAACTCCTGTATGATCATGTCTCTTTTTTCCTTCCCTTTGGCTTTGGACCACCACTGCATTTTTGTTGCTCCCAGTCCCTGTCTGTTGGTTTGCGTGTGTCCAATTATTTCTTTGATGCTGAGGTTTCTCTTGGCATTGTTTACAGCCTCTTGGACTTTCCACTTTCTGCCAGTTCTCAGCTTTGGATGAAGTGATCTCACGATGTTGTCTTCCGATTCCTCCAGCATGCTCAACAGTCTTGCTTTTCCAACTTTGTATTCCTCCACTATGGATTTAAGAGGTAGCTTCAGCATTGCTTGACGACAGTAGAATGCAACATCAGTGAGACCAGGTGGGACACCGAGCCATTTTCTTGTGTATTTGTTGATTTTGGCTTCCATTGCTTCGACTGTGCTGGTGCAAATGTCATAGATTAGCAGTGGCCACAGCAGCTTTGGTATCAGCATGAACTGTAGACACCAGACTTTGTATTTGCCTGGCAGTCCGCAGTTATCTATTTTCTTCAGGCCTTCTTCTGTTGTTTGCTTGGTTTCACATCCCCTTTGTGTGTCTTTCAGGGAGTCATCATACCATCTTCCGAGACTTTTTACTGGCTCTTCTGTGACAGTGGGGATGGCTTGGTTGGCTACCATGAATTTGACTGAATCTGCCACTTTTCCTTTTCGCAGTGAGAGACTTCGGGATTTCTTAGGTTTGAACCTCATTCTTGAAGAGGCCACCAGCTCATCCAGCTGCTTTAAGATTCGGTGTGTCTCTTCCTCATCCGTGGACAAGACTGTTGTGTCATCCATGAAAGCTTTCAGAGGAGGCATCTGGTATCCATCTCCCAGATTCACTGGACCTGAACTCTTCATTGCAGCTTTCAAGATGACTTCCATTGCCAACACGAACAGTATGGGAGAGATTGCACAGCCCATTGCAATGCCCACCTCTAGGTCTATCCAGTCCGTGGTGTATTCTTTGGTAGAGAACCGCATTGAGAACCCTTGGAAATACTTCCTCAGCATTGTTCGGATGTTTTCTGGGATGTGATACATTTCAAGAGCCAGCTGGATCATATCGTGTGGAACTGATCCATATGCATTCGCCAGATCAAGCCAAACTACGTCAATGTCTCTCTTCTCTGTTCTTGCTTTTTGGATGGCATCCCAAATCAACGTGGCATGTTCCAAGCATCCAGGCATTCCTGGTATGCCTCCCTTTTGGACTGACATATCCAGATACTTGTTTTCAGTCAGGTATTTTGTCAATCTTGCTGCCATAACAGAGAAGAAGATTTTTCCCTCGACGTTCAGAAGTGATATTGGCCTGAACTGATTGATGCTGCTGGAGTTCTGCTCCTTCGGAATGTACACTCCTTCAGCTCTCATCCATTGGTCGCTGATCTTCTGGTTCCTCCATGCTGATCGAATCATCTTGTGGAGCCACTCGAGCACTTTTGGGCATTTCTTGTAGAGCAGGTATGGTATTCCGTTTGGTCCAGGTGCTGACTTGGCTCTGGCTTTCTTTACTACGTTCTTCACTTCATCCAGTGTTGGTGGTTTGTTATTGAATTTTCCTTCTGGCGCTGCAGGCCAAACCAGATTCTGGATTTCAAGTGGTGCCTCGCGCTGAGAATCGGAATATGTTTCCCTGAGATGCTGCTCTAGGGTTTCCTTGCCCACTGTGAGAGTCCCTGATTTGGGTTGTTCAAACAGCTTTCTTGCAAAGTCAAAGGGATCTTTGAAGAAACGATCTTGAGTCTTCTTCTTTTTGCTCTTTCTTCGCCTTGCTGATTCCACTTTGCTGAGAGCATTGTGTTTGGTCTTCAGATCTTTCCAGAGTTCCAGGAGCCCTTGCTTCTCGAATTCTGAGGCAGTTTTCATTCGCTTTTTAAGCTTCCTTTTCTCCCTCCGGATGCTCTCCATCTGTTGCTGTCTTCTGGATTTCTGGGGAGGCGCTTTTGTCTTTGGCTGCTTCACTCCATAAGTGTCCCTGCAGATAGAGTATATGATGTCTCCGTATGTGTCAAGTTTGTGTTCCAGCGTACTGTTCCCTATTAGCGCATTCAGCTTAAGGACAAGTTCCTCATCTAATTTCTCCCATTGTTCTTTTGCACCGGCAGGCGGCAAATTGAGTTTTCCACGTTTGGCGTTAAGAGCTTGTGCAAAATCCGCATCAGAACCGTCAGCGTGGATGTCCTTGGCACTGTGGTTTAAATCCTGGCCTTGGTCATCCAACGTCTCACCTGCTATCGCAGTGCGCTGCTGCTGGTTCGTATGTGTCTTCAAACAGCCCATTTTTGTCCTGTGGATCTTCATGCCGCGTTTGGTGGTGAATCTCCTTCCACACGCACACGGAAATTCCAACTGGTCATTAATCATGGTCCGTTGTGCGTTTCCAGTCGTGATGGAGTCAGTGCCGATGGATTCATCATTCTCTCCCCCTTTCGGTGAATCCTGGGAGCATCTTTCATTTAAAGAACTCGTGGCATGTTATCAAAGGCAAGGTGGGAAGCCAACCCACAAAGCCCGCAGATCTAGTCTTTCCCAGTGTCCTTCGGTCTTTCCCGAATGTCCTCCGAACTATTCCCGGAAGTCAATGGATTGACCATGTGCAGGTAGAAAGAAACTCTAGGGAGAGCTAGACAACAGAAGGTCTTCAGAGAAGTAACCCCCTTTAGACAAGTGTTTCGGCCCTGAATTCCTTACACTCTCGGGGGGCCGGGCCACATCCAGGTCATGACTCCTGGATGCCCTTCTGCTGTTGTCTATTTTTTTTTTTTTTTTTTTTTTTTTTTTCCCACGCCGGGGAGCGAACCTGGGCGATTCTGCGCTTCAGAACTGCGGTACGCGGTTTTACCAATGTGCAAACGGGGCACACATCATCTGTAGGGAATTTAGTCATGAAGTTCACTTTTGGTTCCTCCTTGCCCAGATCCAACTTGAGCTCCTTTCTGCTGCCTCTGCCATCGCTTTAAGGGCTCTAGTCCTCTTCTTCCCAGAAATGGCGAGTTGTTTCATGAGATCATAAGCGGAGGTGCCCACAAACCCTCTTGCCCCGACCTCTATGGCGAAGATTTTGACCCGCAGACCTGCTTTCTTCAGAATAAATTAAAACGGACATAAACATAATAGTATCGAGATGCTTGAAAAAATATTAACATATCTGTCTGTCTATCTATCTATCTATCTATCTATCTATCTATCTATCTATCTATCTATCTATCTATCTATCTATCTATCTATCTATTTGTCTATCTATCTGTCTGTCTGTCTGTCTGTCTGTCTGTCTATCTATCTATTTATCTGTCTGTGTGTGCGGGAGTGGGGGATGGATGCGTTGCTGTGTGGGTGTGTATGATACTCATTTTTATTCGGCTGTAGAGTTTGATAGCTTTCTGTTCAACATGACAACATTCGTTTGAGATTCTCTATATATCCCTCTCTCTATCTCTCACTCACTCACTCTTTCTCTCAGTTTGCTTCGTTTTCTAAAGTGCGATTAATTAAAGAGATAAAGAAAGAGAAAAAAAAGAGAGAGAAACAGAGAGAGTGAGACAGAAAGAAACAGAGAGAGAGACACACACAGACAGAGAAAGAGAGACACAGAGAGAGAGAGAGAAAAACAGAAAGAGAGTGAGAGAGAGTGAGAAAGAGAGACAGACAGACGGACAGACAGACAGAGAGACAAAGAGAGAGAGAGAGTGCGTGTGTGTGAGAGAGACAGAAAGAGAGAGACAGAGACAGAGACACACAGACAGACAGACAGACAGACAGACAAAAACAGAGACAGAGACAGACAGAGAGGGGTAAACCTGTAACCCTCACTACCATTTCACCCATGTAGAAAAGATATCCTCTTCAACTTGCAACTGTTACCATTCGTACATTTGACTCCAACATTTTCAGGATAGCGTTACCCTGTGCATTGCTTTAGTCCTCCTACAATCACGATGCCACACAGGGTGAAAACACTGTAATCATTGTGGTGGACCTGCTAATCAGGCAACCCTTAATGACGGGAGTCCCCTCAGAATAGGAAACGCCTACACAAACCGATGGATCAGTCTTCTGATCCTTTCAACAATACAAACGGGTCTTTGTTATAAGGTCTGACAGCAGTACAAATGGGTCGTTGCTGTAAGGTCTGAGAGTGGTACAAATTGGTCGCTGTTATTAGTCCTGTCAGCAGTACAAATCGGTCCTCAAATGAGTCGTTGTTATAAGTTCTGACAGCATACAGATGGGTCGTTGTTATTAGTCCTGTCAGCAGTACAAATTGGTCCTCAAATGAGTCGTTGTTATAAGTTCTGACAGCATACAGATGGGTCGTTGTTATAAAACCTTGCAGCAACAGATGGGTCGTTGTTATTAGTCCTTGTCAGCAGTACAAATGGGTCCTCAAATGGGCCGTTGTTATAAATCGTGACAACGGTACAAATGGATCGTTGTTATGAGCCCTGACAGCGGTACAAATGGGTCGTAGCTATACGTCCTGACAGCAGTACAAATGGGTTATTTTTATACATCCTGAGAGTGGTACAAATGGGTCGTTGTTATAAGTCCTATCAGCAGTACAAATGGGTCGTTGCTATAAGTCCTATCAGCAGTACAAATGGGTCGTTGTTATAAGTCCTATCAGCAGTACAAATGGGTCGTTGTTATAAGTCCTATCAGCAGTACAAATGGGTCGTTGTTATAAGTCCTGACAGCTGTATCAATGGATCGTTGTTAATGTTGAAAATGGCGACATGAAAATGGCGAAATGGGAAGTGGCGAATGGGGATGTCCCCACCATTTAACTTCATTCGCCCAGCGATCACGGGGGGTGGATGTGGGAGTGGTGTGGGCGCACGCACTTCGCTGCTGGGCCTTCCCAGAGTTTTGTATTTATATTTGCCTGCACTGTTAAGGTAAATGGTAAAAGGTTACCCTGTGATTCTGAGGTCGTAAGGGAATGAGGTGGCATAGACCTTAACTTCTCTCGGGATATTTCAGCGTTATGAAGACTGTGCCCGCCTCTTCTCCCTAGCCTCGCTGCTTTCCCTTCCACAACCTTGACCAGGTAAAGGATTTTCCCCCATGACCTTTAGCTCGTAGGGGAGTGAGGTGGTAAGGACCTCAACTTCTCTTAGGATGCTTCAGCGTTTTGAGGGCGGTGCACATCTCTTCTCCCCTCTCCGCTTTTGCCTCCCATTACATTGAACAGGGTCAGGTACCTTTTGGCAGCTGGGTAAGACTGGAAGCTGCACTCCAAGACTTTTTATCGAGCGAGATCCTCTCCCGCAAGCAAACCCATGCTGTGACACCAGAAGGTGGGAGCTGCCTTTACTCTAACCAGTTCTGTGGTGTGTTTACCAGGCGGCAATAATCAGGAAAAGGTTCGCAGAGAAGAAGAAAATGAACACGAGATGGTCAAGCCATTTTAACAATGTCCCTTTTCATATTACAAAATCTTGTTACAGAAAAATCCAGATTTTTTGTACTTTTCAAGGTCACTGTGACCATGAGTAAGCTTCGGTTGAAATAAAACTTGATGTGAAACGAGAACACTGGTACTGAGACTGTTACAACAACGAAAAAAAAACAAAAAACAATATTAAATATTCTGATGTTCCTCAGAGAGTGGTGTTCGCACAATTTACGCAGGAGATGCTGATATTCCTGCACTGTTTTGGCGTCTGTGACGGTGGAATTTAACTTTCTGGTACCTTTTAAAGTCCACAGCTTTGATCAAAGTTTGGTGGTAAAGCACTATCAAGAAACAGCTGAGAACAATTTGCTAACATGTTTGTGTCAACACACACACACACACATACACACACACATCACACACACACACACACACACACACACACAACACACACACACACACACACACACACTCACTCACTCACACACATCACACACAACACACACAACGCACACACACACATACACACACAAACACACACACACACAAACACACACACACAAACACACACAAACACACACACACATACACACACAAACGCACACACACATGTACACAAGCACAGTACCCCTCCGATCGATATAAAATATTATCTCTTGAAAAAAGACAACAGCCCCCATCCCACCCACCAACCCACACACACACGCACATACATATATAAACCAACATATAAATTTAACATAGTCAAACCAAAAAGGATTATACACATGCAAAATAGCAGGTATGCTCTTTGAAAGTACTGTAAAACTAAGTCAATGGCTAGTTTACGGAAACATCCAACACCCAGCTAGCACACCCACCAAAGACGGAC
>JAPXFY010000017.1:41579736-41584736 GCA_030674185.1 Monoplex corrugatus
TATACAAAATCCATATTTTTGAACATTTTAAGGTCATTGTGATCTTGAAAGAAGCAATAGTTAGAACAAAACTTGACGAGAGAGCGAGGACAACGGTAGATTATCACAACAGTGAAAACTGAATGTCAATGTTGTCAGAAGTATGTGACAAATTGCTGTTTTGAATCTGTCTGAAAAATAATACTGACTTTTTTCTTCTCTGGTCTTGACCTTGGCACCTTGTCTTGGGCATTCGTGACTCCTCGATGATCCACACAAATCTAAAGTGAAAAATATCTAAAAAGAAACGACCGAGAAAATCTTGCTAATTTTGATAACAGATATGTACACACACGCACACGTACACACATACCCATACTCACACGCGCACACGTTCATTCGACCATCATTCCGAGTAATATGAAATAATCTACCTTTAACACACACACGCACGCACGCACATACAGAGAGAGAGAGAGAGAAAGAGAGAGAGAGAGACAGATGCAGATACACATGCCCTGCGGAGTAATATGAAATAATCTCGCCTTCATTTGATCATTTTAAAACAAGAAAAGGTTGTCCTGTAACGTTCAGGTGATAGGGGAGAGAGATGGTAGTGACCTTAACATCTCTGGGTACTGGCCTTAGGATGAGCCATACCCATCTCCTCTCCTTCGCTGTTCTACCTTCCCGAACTTTGAAGAAAGACACCAGTCGCCGTGGTGTAGTGGTTAGCGCAACGGACTACCGGCTGGAAGGTTGTGAGCTCGAACCCCCATCAGTCTCTTCAAAAATCAATGAGAGATGTTTTCAGCTCTAACCGGCTCCTACCCAGAGTTGGGCTTGCTATGGGCTCATCAGGAAGACTGGGATCACACAGCTGAGTCTCATCCACTTCACGGATACGTCATTGATGATGTTGCTACAAATCTTCTGATCAGCACTGCAGGTGTCTGTATCTCTCGGGCCTGGTTGACGCCAGGATATAATTACTATGATAGTAAGCGTTGAGTACAGCCCAGTCACGCAGTCTCAATCCTAGATGGAACTCCATAGCATCATGATTATCATCCTCATCGACATCATCATCATCGCATTGTAAAAACTGTGCCAGCTTCTGCGGCCATTAAGGTGGCGCAGAAAATAGGACAGCTTGTTTTGTCTGGCCATGATTATGGACAGCAAAGAAAACAAACGAGACAGTCTTGACAGAGGCAGACACAAGAAGATCATTCATAAGGAAGATTAGGACAAGACTGGCAACATTTACAGACCGTTTTATGAGGAAAGGGAATTAGAGCACCTGGTCACAACAGGAAAGCTGGAGAGAAAGAGAGCCCCAGGTAGACCCAGGGAGAAAATATTGGACGGACTTGCAGGGTGGCTGAGGACAGAGATGGTGGAAGATGTGCTTGCGGCAACAAGGGACAGATACATATGGAGGGTCATGATCTCCGACGCCATGCGGCAGGGCACATTATGATGATGATCAGAAAATGGGACGAAGAAAAGAAAAGGTGAGCACAAAGGTAAGCTCCCTGAGTGCGATGATCCTAAAAAAAAGAATACAACAAAACAAAATAAAATAAAACAAAACAAAACAAAACAAAACAAAACAAATTGAAGAAAGTCAGATACCCATATACACAGCTTGGTGCAGTGGAGGCCACACGCATATAGGCCTATCACGTTCCCAAGGCATGAATTGCACCCGTGGGACCAGCATGCACGTGATGGGTATCAGACTTTATAGAAACCCCTTCCCCCTTCCCCTGCCAATCCCTTGGAGTCTACAAGATCGAGTCTTGCAGATCGCTAGTTACGTATTTCCGTTTGGGTAGAATGCCTGTGCAAGTGTCTGCATGTGATGAACAGCTCTCGTGAACAACTTCCGAATTCCGATCTCCAACTTCCTTTGTAAACTGGGATCTTGACATTATCCAGTTCAGTCGGCCTATGATGTATGTATAGTATTTGTATGTATGTATGTATGTATGTATGTATGTAGTATGTATGTATGTATGTATGTGTTATGTGTATGTATGTATGTATATATATGTATGTATGTATTTTGTAATATTATTATGTATGATGTACTGTCTGTCTGTCTGTCTATCTATCCATCTATCTGTCTGTCTGTCTATCTATCAATCTATCTATCTATCTATCTGTCTGTCTGCCTGTCTGTCTATCTATCTATCTATCTATCTATCTGTCTGTCTGTCTGTCTGTCTGTCTGCCTGTCTGTCTATCTATCTATCTATATATCTATCGTGTGTGTGTGTGTGTGTGTGTGTGTGTGTGTGTGTGTGTGTGTGTGTGTGTGTGTGTGTGTGTGTGTGTGTGTGTGTTTCACCTAGTTGATGACTGTGATCATTGGGCATTGACTGGACGAGTTTATACAGAATAGCTAGTTGTGTTGTGAATCAGACCTTTAATTGTTTGTTTATATACTTTATATATGATATGTTCCTTTTCTTTTTCAAGGTACGATACACATATATACATGTAATTTACATGTTACCAAGATTATTCCAGAGGTAGTCTGATAAAATACCAGCATGAAATATAGACTGGGTAAAACATAGTCTAGGTAGGGCCTCAGGACCTGGCCAGCTCGTGGGTTTCTGTGCAACTGTGACATTAGTGCTTATGGAATTCGAAGACGTCATTTTGAGAAACAAACTGAAACTGAAACAGTCGGCCCGGAAACGTCGCTGAAGTCGTCAGTGATGCTCTGGTGCTCTAACTTCCTTTTTTTTTTTTTTTTTTTTTTTTTTTTTTCTTAGTTTCTGTTCGTGGCATTCGAAACAGCAAGTCTGGCACCGAACGAGTGGATGAATGATCTAAGAATGTTGGACGTGATGGTAGGAATTTCACCTTAACCTTTCGCTCATCGAGGTCTGTTTGCTGGCAGCAGAACAACTGACTGAACTTAGAGGGGCGGGGGAAGGGAGGATCTGTTGAACACACGCGGCGCAAGCACATACTGTTTTCTCTGTGTCTTCCGCGCGCGCTCACATAGCCTACATTTGTACACACGAAGGCATACGTATGTATTCATCTATCCGTCTCTCACCTACTATTTATCTGTATGTCTCTGTCTTCCGGTCCGTCTGTTTTTCTCTTTGTCTATCTATTCATTTATTTGTATTCGTGCGAGTGAGTAGGCACATGAGAGAGCCAGCTAGCCAGAGGCTGAGACTCAGCACACACGGACTCGCGTGCGCAGAAAAAGAAAAATTAGAGCAAGAAAGTGTTTTCTTCTTTTTTCCTTTTTTTTTATATATATATTTTTTTAAGGTAACGGTTGTAGGGGGAGAGGTGATAAAGACCTCCACTTTTCTCATTGCTAGAAAATAAAAAAATTAGATGGAGAAAGGTGTGTTTTTTTTCAAAGGTTAAAAGTTGTCCCATTCATCCTGAGGTTGTAGGGGAGAGAGGTGGTAGGGACCTCCACTTTTCTCAACGCTAGAAAGGAAAAATTAGAGGCAGAAAGTTTATTTTAAGGTTAAAAGGTTGTCCCATTAACCCTAAGGTTGTAGGGGAGAGAGGTGGCAGAGATCACTTTTCTCAGTGCTAGAAAAGAAAAATTTAGAGGCAGAAAGTTTTTTTTATAAGGTTAAAGGTTGTCCCATTACTCTGAGGTTGTAGGTGAGAGAGGTGGTAGGGACCTCCACTTTTCTCAATGCTAGAAAGGAAAAATTAGAGGCAGAAAGTTTATTTTAAGGTTAAAAGGTTGTCTCATTAACCCTAAGGTTGTAGGGGAGAGAGGTTGTAGTGACCTCCACTTTTTTCAGTGCTAGAAAAGAAAAAATTAGAGGGACAATTATTTTTTTAAGGTTCCGCTTTTCTCATTCTCAGCGCTGGCAATGTGAGGGCAGTGCTTATCTTCCTCTTCCTCGTTGCTTTACCCTCTCAAAACTTCCAAGAAGATCAGGTACCCATACACAGCTGGGTAGACTGTGGTAAAGCTACACACAAAGTTTTGCTTGAGTGAAATTCGCACCTGTGCAGATTCGCGAAGTCACACTGGATGCAGAGCTCTCAAACTCTGCGCCACCCGGGCCTTACGAAATTGAAAGAGAGAGAGAGAGAGAGGAGAGAGAGAGAGGAGAGAGAGAGAGAGAGAGAGAGACAGAGAGAGAGAAGAGAGATGGAGGGTGGGTGGGCGAGTGAGTGTGCGGGTGGGTGTGATTCTGTTCCATTTACAAAAGCTTGTCAAAACAGATGTGGAGTAACGGTAGAGACACTGGCGTGCCATGCGCTGTTGTCTGGCAAAGCGTATCATAGGTAGTATTGTATTGGTTTTTGAAGAGTTCATCTGGCCACTGTATTGCCGTGTGCTGTGTGACTGTACGTGTCTGTCCCTGTCTCATCACACCTTCCCCCATCCTCCTTCCCCCGCGTCATCCCCTCTCTCCCTTCCTTCCCCCTCTCTCTCCCTTCTTCTCTCTCTGTCTCTGTGTCTCTCTGTTTCTCTTTTCTTTCTCTGTCTCTGTCTTTCTCTGTCTCTCTCTGTCTCTGTCTCTGTCTGTCTGTCTCTGCCTCTCTCTCTCTCTCTCTCTCTTTCTCCCTCTCTCTCTCTGTTTCTCACCCTCTCTCTATCTCTCTCTCTCCCCTTTTCTGTCTTTCTCTGTCTCTGTCTCTCTCTCTCTGTCTCTCTCTCTCTTTCTCTCTCTGTCTGTTTCTCTCTCTTTCTTTCTCTCTTTCTCTCCCTCTCTCTCTCTCTCTCTCTCCTCCCTCCCCCTGTCTCTCTCCTTCTGTCTCGAAACATAAACATTCAATGTTATTTTATGTATCAGTTGAGATCCAAACGAGAGTGTACATAATGTGTATGTTTCTGTATGCATGACGCTCGATGTTTGTCACTGTATTAGGTTATCTTGTGTCTCATGATCCTTTCCCATGAAAGGGGTTGTCGGCCTTTAGTCCAGAGTTCCTGAATGTCCTCTTCCACCTCTTCCCCTTATCTTTGTGTCACTCTCCTGTTGTATGTATTATTTTCTCGTTACATTTAT
>JAPXFY010000017.1:41592236-41607236 GCA_030674185.1 Monoplex corrugatus
AGTCATTAGGACCGGAAGATAGGGGGCGGTGAATAACAGGTAGCAACGGAAAAAAACAAACAGCTGATGCTTCGCCACTAGATCTAATCTATCAACATATTAATCTGAAGTAAATCTTAAAGCAAATATTACAGATCTGATGTCTCAAGTTTAATCAAAGCCTTCAGCATGATATCTGACGTTTTCAGTGCCCGTCTTAATGCTCCATAATTCTAATGGTGACAGTTTAATGTTTTATAAGACCTGTGTGCTCACCTTCTCTCCTTCCCCATTTCAAGACCTTGCTGACGCACAGGGTTTTCCGTAGGCACAAAGAATCTACCAGGCGATTACAGGCAGACTGGGGTTTAAGAATTAAGAATCCTGTAATTTTTTTAGTTGGCCTGTTTTAATGTATGGTTGTGAAGCCTGGACATTAAGAAAAGGCGAGGAAAATATAATCAGTGCAGCAGAAACGTGGCTCTATAGTCGACTTCTCAGAGTCAAGTGGACAGACAGCTCCTCCCCAGGAGCACTAAGCACTGGCAACCGGGTCAGTTGCATGCATCTCATCACTGGCACCGGTATTCATCCAGCGCGTATAGGCATACAAAAAATTAATACATACCACTTTATATTTCATGTACATTCCTTCCGTTGTAGAAACATCACAAACTTGTTCATATAGAACGAATTCAAAAACATATTTTCTTTTGTGCACATTAGATCGAAATAGGAGTGTCTACCGAACTGATGAAGTGGCTGTGAATGATTTATTGGGGATGCAGAAAAATGTATCGCCGTTCGCTGTAAAAGCAGACGAAACCAAAAATAGGTTGTGATAGGGAGGCCAAACTGTACCACGGAATTTTAATAAATAAGTGCATTTCTAACTTAATCATGACCTTTTCATTTTCATTGTGTACACATTTATAATCTTCGGAAGCAGTATGTTGAAACGTTCAACTTTAGATTTCGTAGCTTTTGTTGTGTATGTTGTTTTCTTGTTTTGTCTGGCCATGATTCAGGAAAGCTGGAGGGAAATAGAACACCAGGTACACCCAGGGAAAAAATATTGGACGGACTTGCAGAGCGGCTGAAGATAGAGAGGGTGGAAGATGTGCTTGCGGCAACAAGGGATAGAGACATGTATATCTGGGGCCATGATCGCCAACGTTGGCCATGTGGCAAGGCACTTGATGATGATGATGATGATGATGCTGTTTTCAGCGAAATATACCGATAGGGCTGAGTATACTGTCGAGCGCGGACATTCCTCGTTCCTACGAGTGTTCCTTCTTTTGACAGTTTGATGGATGGTGTTGCTCCAGAATTATTTACCGCATCCGCTGTGGGGAGTTTGCAGTGGAGAGTATGGTCGTCACTGATGGGGCCCCGACCGATGCCGCATGATCTTTCCTTGCTGTTGTTTGTCCGTTATGTTCTTTCTGTAGTCGTAAACTTGGCAGCTCCTGTCACCTCTCCAAGTAAGTCTAGAGCGAGAAAGATTAGCATCCAGCGCGCCATTAACCCTTTGACTTCCGCACCCTGTCCACCAGCTATCCTGCATTGCCAACCATGCCAGCAAAGAAAAACTTAACTTTGATTCCCTCACATTATCCACCAGCTTCCTGCAGGTGGATAGGGTGAGGGAGTCAAAGGGTTAAGTTTTTGCAGTTGGTGGATAGGGTGAGGGAGTCAAAAGGATTAAGGTGTAGTTGGGAGCGGGAGGTGGGGGAGAACAATTACTGTCCGGTCATTTACGCTTGTGCGCTTTAATAGGAGATAAATATCTCTTATAATGTGATGTAATTGTGCATTTAGTTCGTACAAGCTAAACATCACAGCGATTATTCAGTATTTTGTCGTTTATGTCTTGCTACTGTACATGCTCACATTTTTTTTAAAGAAAAGAACCCATTTTTGCAAGGATGAAAAAATATGGGTGTGGAACTGCTGAGGACCTAGCTGTGCGCCATAAATTACCATCACAACCAGACTGTATACGGGGAAAGTAGCTATATTTTCCACCCAGCATGGTATTTAACGATTTTCTTTTTTAGTGGCATTTTTTCTGGAAAATAATTACAACAGCAACAAGATGGTCAATCCATCCTAACAGTCTTACTTTTTTGAGCAAAACGTTGATACAAAATTTAGATTTTGTAAGCTTATTTCTCGGGGTCACTTTGACCAAGAAACTTCGGTTGAAATAAAACGACGTGTTTCGAAAACAATGGAAGACTGTCCAACAGTGAAAACAGAATTTTAATACTTTCAGAAGTTCCAGAGAAAATGCTGTTAAGAAATCTTCCTTAAAAAGTGCGAATTTTAGGCACCTTTTTTGTCGTGTGACGTTGACCTTGAAATCTCACACTATCCATTCGCAACTTCTCATGCAATATGTAGATCATCAGTGGCAGATAGCAAGGGAACGCATATAAAATTGTCCAAATGCGATGAATCCGTTCTCAAGAAAATGGAAACTTTTCGGTCCGCCTCATATGAACAGTTGATAAAGGTCTATCCTGAAACAGCTGAGAAAATCTTGCCAAAAAATTTCCTTACACACACACACACACACACACACACACACACACACACACACACACACACACACACACACACACACACACACACACACACTCATGCACACACACACTCACACACACACACACCACACACACACACACACACACACACACACACACACACACACACACACACACACACACACACACACACATACACACACACACAGGCACATCTCTCGCGGTTAATACGAAATGATCTCCCGATTATTTTAAAGGCAGATTTAAGAAAGACAAATTGAAACGCATTTGAAACATTGCAGAATGAGCGTGAGAGCAGCCAACAACGTCAACTGTGACCATTATAAGTATTCTTGTGTGCTCGAGTGCGGCCAAGCCTGGAATGGTCAGGCTGGTCATTCCGAATGATAGATGTAGTCCATTTGTGGCAGAGATCGTGATTGGTTTTCTGTGGGTGAAGAGTGTCAGGGTTCTTTATGGTTAGTCTTTGCTTGGTTTGTTGGTGTTATCGTCGTCGTCGTTGTTGCTGTCATTGTTGTGTCCTTTTTGTTTGTTTTTGTTTGGTTTGTTGGTGTTATCGTCGTCGTCGTCATCGTCATTGTTGTATCCTTTTTTGGTTTGTTTTTGCTTGGTTTGTTGGTGTTATCGTCGTCGTCGTCATCGTCATTGTTGTATCCTTTTTTGGTTTGTTTTTGCTTGGTTTGTTGGTGTTATCGTCGTCGTCGTCATCGTCATTGTTGTGTCCTTTTTTGGTTTGTTTTTGCTTGGTTTGTTGGTGTTATCGTCGTCGTCGTCATCGTCATTGTTGTGTCCTTTTTGGTTTGTTTTTGCTTGGTTTGTTGGTGTTATCGTCGTCATCGTCATTGTTGTGTCCTTTTTGGTTTGTTTTGCTTGGTTTGTTGGTGTTATCGTTATCGTCGTCGTTGTTGTCGTCGTTGTTGTTGTTGTTGGCTACTATGATTGAAACACGCGCCAAATAACTTCTTTCCTTAGCACCGAAAAAAAAAAGAAAAGGGGGAGGGAGGGGGAGGGGCAGAGGGAGGGGAGGTGAGGGGATGAGAAGAAATCCTCAAGAGAAGCCGTGCCTAAGAAAGCGCAGCTGGACAACCTGCTGACTTCTACAGGTGATGAATGCCAGGCTGCAGCCAACCATGTGCTACACTGTCTGAATAGCATTATGTACTATGCGGGTTTTTGAGTAAGGGTGCCGAGATATATGGTAAGAGCACTCCCTCGCAGAAGTCGAGGTTAAGTACGATGGATATATAGTAAGCATCTCTGGTCAAAGAGGACGAGGAAGAAAAGCAGCAAACACCTAAACTGGACATTACGCAGAAGGAAGGAAAATCACTTTTTTACGGAAAAATCCAAAATATATATTCTTGGAGGAAAAAAAACCCCATCATTCACCCGGAAGCACACCGGTAGTACCAGTACGAGAAGAGGGGTTCTTGGTATTGATCTCTAAATACTATCTCTGTCTATAATAATTCAGAGGACAGCAGCTTTTTTTCTTCTTACCCAGGCAGTTCAACATGCAAGAAGAAGAAGAAGCATGGAGAAAGAGGGAGGGAGAGAGACAGAGACAGCAGACAGACAGACAGACAGACAGGACAGAGAGAGAAAGAGAGAGAGAAAGAGAGAGAGAGAGATTTAATCTTGAAAATCCGTCCTTTCAAGTGGTCGTACATGAGAGAGAGAGAGAGAGAGAGAGAGAGAGAGAGAGAGAGAGAGAGAGAGAGAGAGATGAGAAAACAGAAATAATGAAGAGAAAGTAAAGGAGAGAGATTACCAGTTTGGGGTCGTAGACTCTACCTGTTGCGTCTGTATTATTGACAATACTTCTGTTTCTTCGTGGTTGTTTGGCCTTGATGTCATTGTTTTGTTACTGCCGTTATTTTGGAAGGTTTCCCTGTTGACTTGACTGCTTGTTGGCACAGATGGAGACAGACAGACAGACAGACAGAGGAGAGAAACGGAATTGGGGGTGGGGGGGGGGGGGGGGAAGCAGGAAGACAGGCGATTATACGAAATGTATCAATGCGTTAGGTACATGTATCTAAGCCCACTCACACGGGACACATGGGGGTGGGATTGTAACATGAAATAACCAATGGAGAATGAACATTAATGACAAATCATAGTTCTTCACGCCGTGGAATCCGAATCGCAGTACCGAACAGTTCAATTTTACATATTTAGAACAGTGTAGTTCCGCTGTCCATCTGACCCGACCTTAAAAAAAAGAATAGTGTATAATTCTACTGTCCATCTGACCCGATCATATAAAAAAGAATAATGTATAATTCTGTCCATCTGTCCTGACCTTATAGAACAGAATATGTATAATTCTGCCGTCCATTGACCTGACCTTATAAAAAAAGAGATAGTGTATAATTCTGCTATCCACCTGACCTGACCTATAAAAAGAATGTGTATATTTCTGTCCATCTGACCTGACCTTATAAAAATGATAGTATATAATTCTGCTATCCATCTGACCTGATCATATAAAAAAGAATAATGTATAATTCTGTCCATCTGACCTGACCTTATAGAAAAGAATAGTGTATAATTCTGATGTCCATCTGACCTGACCTTATAAAAAAGAATAATAATTACATAATAATTACAATATTTATAAAGCGCTGAATAGTGTATAATTCTGCTGTCCATCTGACCTGACCTTATAAAAGAACAGTGTATAATTCTGTCCATCTGACCTGACCTTATAAAAAAGAATGGTGTATAATTCTGTCCAGCTGACCTCCCTTATAAAAATAGTAGTATATAATTCTGCTACCATCTGACCTGACCTTGTAAAAAAGAATAGTGTATAATTCTGCTGTCCATCTGACCTGACCTTATAATAAGAACAGTTTATAATTCTGTCCATCTGACCTGACCTTATAAAAAAGAATGGTGTATAATTCTGTCCAGCTGACCTTCCTTATAAAAATGAGTAGTATATAATTCTGCTACCCATCTGACCGACCTTGTAAAAAAGAATAGTGTATGATTCTGTCTATCTGACCCGACCTTATCAAAAAGAATAGTGTATACACGTAATTCTGATGTCCATCTGCCTTTCGATCAGCAACATTCTCCCCAGTCAGTCACAGTGTTGTAACAGATTGCCTTTACGGTGGATCTCAATGATCTTTTTCTTTTTCACTGTCGGCATCACTGGTTTTGGAGCCGACATTTGGTGTTCAAGACAGGAGATGAGAGAACAGAGAAACAAACTAAAAGAAAGATAGGAACAGGCCACAGGAGTGACTGAGAATTGTTGAAGTTGGCTGTCCATAATAATCGTGTTGTTGTGGTTTCTGTATTCAGTGACAGTGAAGAGAGAGAGAGAGAGATTTCTGGAAAAAAGGCGAAAGCCCCGTTTGAACGGTATGAATGAACATGATTATTACAATAGTTCTGGGAATACAGTGTGAAAATACATGTATACAATTCCCAGAAAATGGAGACAGTGCATACATATTTTAGGCTGTAATGATTATAGTCACTCATTTTTGATAATACATATAATAGTAAAATCAAGATGAGGCATTGAGAGATTAAGTCTCTTTTTTAATTCAAGACTTTTGAAAATGAAGAAAATTCCTCAAGCCTGTACTGAAGGGTTACTGATATATAATAGAAAATACTCAAGTAAATAAAAGGATTAACAACAACAAATGACAAAAGAAACTACAAATTAGAACAGCAATTTCTGTTTTTATAAGCGCGTTAAGCAGGAACAAACCGAAATTCCTAGCATTACCGAAACGAGTTAAACTCGGTAATAAGCACAGTATATATTTAGACGTCTATAATACTTTTGCAGAATAAACCTTGACCACGTATCTTTAAATACTTGGCAGGAGAGGGCAAAATGTACCCTTCTTCTTTACCTTGAAAGCATAAGGGAAAAATTAACTTAGATTCCCTTTCTCCAACTGGACCAAGCAGCAGGGAAGTTTCAATCTTTTTCTCATAATTTTATATTTGATGTTTGTTTGTGGATCGTACAGTCACGCTTGACAAAGGCCAGTTGGCCGAAAATTTGCGCCTGTCTTGTTTTGTTGTATTAAATACGCGTTCTGATTCTATTTTCGTGTTTTTGTGGTTTTCTTAGATTCTCAGTCATGGTTGTATCTCATCTGGTGGACTGTGAAATGTCCATGCCCAAAGTCTACATTCTGCTTTTTTTTTATTTTTCAAATCAGTATCTAAATAAAGGTTTAATGCTCACTTTAACCTGACATTGTAGGAATTTATGACAGTTCTGAAAAAAATCATGTCTTCCATTGTATATGGTATAAGGTAATTTCGCTTTTGCCATCTGCAATCAGTCGATATTTGGAGAAAGGATGGGTTGAGGCAGAAAGTAGGGAAAACAGTCGCCACGTAGACTGACATAGAGAGGGAAACAAAGAGACAGAGAGGCAGACGAGCAGACGTCTAGTCACGGACACAGAGAGGAAAGACAGCAATACCACCGTTCGAGCTTATGACTCAATTATATAGAGGATCGATCGCAGACGGACAGCTGTGGCCGCCGCAAAATATTCACCACCCCTCTACCCAGGTCACTTGGCAGCATCTCTAGGGACAATATTGATGATCACTAACTGAACGTAAATATCGAACTCACGAATCACAAACATTGTGTGTATGTGTCAGTGTGTGTGCGTGCGTGCGTGGTGTGTGTGTGTGTGTGCGTGCGTGTGTGCGTGCGTGTGTGTGTGCGTGCGTGTGTGTGTGTGTGTAGTGTGTGTGGTGTGTGTGTTGTGTGTGTGCGGGCGTGTGTGTGTTTGTGTGTGTGAGTTTGTGTGTGTGTGTATGAGTTTGTGTGTGTGTGTATGAGTTTGTGTGTGTGTGTATTGTTTGTGTGTGTTGAGTTGTTGAGTTGTGTGTGTGTGTGTGTGTGCGCGTGCGCGCGCGAACGTGCATGTGTATGTATGAGGTGTGTGTGTGTGTGTGTGTGCGCGCGCGCGCGAACGTGCATGTGTATGTATGAGTGTGTGTGTGTGCGTATGGTCTCTGTGTGTTGTGTGTGTGGTGTGTGTGTGTGTGTGTGTGTGTGTGTGTTGTGTGTGTGTGTGTGTGTGTCTAGACGGGAGCACGGACAACTGGCTTTTGATAAACAGTTTCAGACGAAGGCTACAAGACCTGGATCAGCAGAGAAGACATCAGACACAAACATGGTCTAGCATTTATCGTAAGAGACAAAAGTGTTTTGATCTGTCATCAGCAACACTATTATTTCAGACAGTGGCCAAACTCCAGGACCATTAACCTAATTAACTACATCAGCTGAGTTATGCTCAAAATAATTCTCAGCCACCTTAAGTCAGTCAATTACAGAATTAGTCTGAGAAATAGGCTGGTGGTCTGACTTTGTTTTTTTGTTTGTTTGTTTGTTTTGTTTTTTAGGGATCATTGCACTCAGGGAGGTTTCATTTGTGCTCACCTCTTTTTTTTTTTCGTCCAATTTTCTACGCCATCTTAATGGCCACAGAAGCTGGCACAGTTTTTTTTTTCAACAATGCAATGATGATGATGTCGATTAGGATGACAATTATAAAGCTATGGAGTTCCACCTAGGATTGAGACTTCGTGACAGGGTTGTACTCTACGCTTACTATGATAATATATTCTGGTGTCAACCAGGCCCGAGAAATACAGACACCTGCGATGGTGGTCAGAAGATTTGAGCAACACCCTCAATGACGCATCCGTGCAGTGGATGAAACTCGACTGTGTGGTCCCAGTCTTCCCAATGAGCCCATAGCACGCCCAACTCTGGGTAGGGGCCGGTTAGAGCCGAGAAATCCCACGATGATACAGTTTTGAAGGGACTGATGAGGATTCGAACCCACAACCTTCCAGTCGGTAGTCCCTTGCGTTAACCACTACACCACAGGGGACTGGTCTGGGGGTCTGACTTTGCAGGAGTATAGTTGAGTAGATTTCCATCTGTGGCGTTATGACAGGAAGACGCTTGCAATATAAAAATGATCTCTGCCACCATTTTATCAACTTCAAGAAAGCTTTCGACAGAGTTTTGCACGTCAGCTTGTGTCAAGCTGAGACTCTTCACAGTAGAATCGGGTCCAAGACATTGAGGCACTACATATGAACCCAAACAGTGGTGTACTTCTCTCAACAGTCATTTATGAGAGTTCTTCCAAAGTACACCAGGTATAAATCAAGGATATCTGCTATCACCGGACTTGTTTAATTTCCCCTTGAAGACGATCGTGCATTTACATTTTGACTCCCGCACCCTATCCACCCACTGCAGAAACGTAACCCTTTGATTACCTCACTCTATCCACCAGCTTCCAGCAGAAGCTGGTGGATAGGGTTATGGAATCAAAGGGTTAAGTGTTTGCTTTGCTAACATGGTTGACAATGCAGGATGCTGGTGGGCAGGGTGTGGAAGTCAAAGGGTTAAAAAAAAATCACTACTAACACCATGTCTGTATTGGTGGCAGATATGTATCTGCAGTCTGCATTTTGCCAGTAACCTCAACATCACGGATGAGCACAAGGGCAACAAAGAACTCCAAAATTTCAAAGAGTAAAACGCATGGTCACCGGCATAACTAAAGGCTGTGTAGATTTTTATATGGATGGCCAGAAATTGGAAGTGGTCGGTAGTTTCAGGTATCTGCGACCTACCTTGGCCTAGGCTGGTGTCTGTATAGCTGAACATACAATACGATTGAAACAGCGTTGACAGCAATCGTAAGACTAAACAGAACCTGCGGAACAGCACGGTCAGCTTCACTACCATCTGCTGACTTTTTTCTTGTAATGTTGTTGCTTGCCTTTATTTGTAGGTTTTTAATGCTTCTTTTAACAGTGACTATTTTATTTCAATTTTTTTGTACTGTATGTTTAATGAATGCATTTCGTTTTTTAATCCTTATAATGCATATATGAACAGCAAGTACTTATTGAAAGACAGATCCATCGAGTAATAGAGTGTTTTCAAATTTCAACTTTTCTCTCTCTCTCTCTCTCTGTCTGTCTGTCTCTCTCTCTCTGTCTCTCTGTCTGTCTGTCTGTCTCTCTCTCTGTCTCTTTGTCTGTCTCTCTCTGTCTGTCTGTTTGTCTCTATCTCTGTCTCTGTCTCTCTCTCTCTCTCTCTCTTTGTCTCTCTGTCTGTCTCTCTCTCTCTTTGTCTTTCTGTCTCTCTCTCTGTCTCTCTGTCTATGTCTCTGTCTCTGTCTTTCTTTCTTTCGCTCACTCGCTCGCTCGCTCGCCTCTCTCTCACTCTTTCTCTCTCTCTTTCTGTCTCTCTTTCTCTCTCTCTCTGTGTCTGTCTGTCTGTGTCTCTGTTTCTCTGTCTGTCTGTATCTCTTTTTCTCTGTCCGTCTGTCTGTCTCTCTCTCTCTCTTCGTCTGTCTGTCTGTCTGTCTTCTCTCTCTCTCTCTCTCTGTCTGTCTGTCTCTCTCCTTCTCTTCCTCCCTTTTTTCCTCTTGCCTGTGTTTTAAACAGACTTTTTCTTGTCAGGTTAACAAAATTTGTACCGAGTTGCCTATATTCATGGCTGCAAAACGTTGGCATCCAGTATCAGACTGTTTTTTGTTTTGTTTGTTTTTTGCAGTCACCAGATGAAAAGCACATGTCTGATACAGTTTTGGCAGTGCAGTTTTGAGGATGATAAAGAGAAAGAGGAAATAATGAAGAAGATGATGGTGATGATTATGATGATGATGGTGATGATGATTATGAGATAACTGGCTTTTTTTATGAGATGGTGGGGTTGTTTTTTTTGGGGTTTTTTTTAAAAAATTTTTAGTGTCTCTTGTTTGCTTGTTTGTTTCTTTTTTTTTCTTTGTTTGTTTCTTTGTTTGTATACTGCAATTCGTGGTTATACTCTACGCTCACTGTCAACAGTAAACCTTTCTACCAACGCATATGTTCGTCACTGTCCAACGCGTACATATAAGAGAGGAACAAAAACGGAAGCTTTGATTGTTTACTGGCCCTGTTTTTCCCCTCTCTCTGCTCATCACACAGCTCCCTCCCTTAACAATTTATTGACAGAGGCTAATGCACAGCTGTGTGCAAAATAGAAATCGAACGGTCTAAGCTCGCATTGTTCCAGTACTAAAGAAAGCAGCAAGCAGCACGAACAGAGCTGTAATCTTTCCTGATTGGCTTAGTTTGGGGTTTGACTCAGTCTCAGACTCGGATTCTTTTTATTGTCGTATAAATCATCAAAGGAATTATGGATACCACATGTAGAGAGAGAGAGAAAAAGAGAGACAGACAGACAGACAGATAGACAGACAGAGAGATGACAGCACACTTTTTTAGTTGCAGGCTGTGGCATAGGCTGTGTGCGTTTATGAGCCATGTAGTTTAACTCTTGGACTCTTGCACCATGTCCACCAGCATCCTACTTTATCAACCACGTTAGCAAAGCAAGAACTTGACCCTTTGAATCTCTCACAGGAAGCTGGTGGATAGGGTGAGGGAGTCAAAGGGTCAAGTTTTTGCGGTTGATGGATAGGGTGTGGGAGTCGAAGGGTTAAAGTTGTCATATACATATCTGGCTAATTCAGCTGGAGCACCTTGAGGCGTTAGTCAGCTAGCTACTTCTTCCGTCTTGCCGGCCACTACCAGCTTGTCTTTCAGATTGAAATAGAAATAAGCCTGTTTCTACCAGAGCGGTTCCTTGTGATAGCTCAGTGGTATCAGAGAACTTGCTTTACAAAGGCTGGGTATGTTATTAATTTCAGCCGATGAGCGGATGAATGATTGTGAACCAAACCGTTTATTACTCTCATAACAGTCAAAATGAGACGTAATCAATTTGTGTTATGTGCCGTATAGAGGGCGATCATCTAGAAAGTGTAGTTCATCCTCCACGACCCCAAAGGCTGTACAGCGCCGTTCTTGGGTCTGTTCGTATTATGATCAAGACCATTCTTAATTTCAAGTTCATGTGCGCTTAATTTATAAGTGGCTTGATGCCATTCCGTGTTTATCATATAGGAGTAGAGAAGAAAAATGACGCCTACTGTGACTAGGTGTTTTCCTGTGGGAGACAGAACCACAGTACACACAGAAAATTCAATTGTACAAAAAAAATTAAATCTAATGCAATCCAGTTTAAGTACAACACAACACAACACAACACAACACAATCGTGAGAAACAAGGACAGGGAAAGATGTGAACGTCAGGAGAGTGTTCCGTCAATCTTAAATTCAAATCATGGACAGAAAAGGGTCCACTATGACCCCAAAGAACACAGTGATCGTTAAGCCCTCAATTGGATTTTTTCAAAAGAACACAGATCGATCTACAGTGGGTAACGCATGTGAACACACAATACAAAACTGGCGTGGTTTGGACACGTCACCCATCAGGACTCTAAGAACATCCTTCAGGGAACCCTGAGCAGAGGCCGTCTCCGAGGCCAACAAAGGAAAACGTGAATAGCAAACATCAAAGATTCGACTAATCTCAGTATGCCTTTACTGCAGATTATTGCAGTCAGAGATCGGAGGATCCTTTCTCATTCGACAAATCTCGACATGCTTGACCTGCTTGTTGCTTCACCTGAGAGGTCCAGACACAGAATCCTGGCTACTGCTTCGTCGTTTTGAAGACTTCCAATCTACCAGACTGGTCATGGAATCGAAATAAGAAGACAACAAAAATTAATGAATGAACAAGTGTAAATTCTATTCATAGCAAGTTAGTTACGCTGCCTTACTGAAAAATCAATGAAAGCTGGTTGCCTCGTGTTTTAGTATTAGAGTGAAAAGAGGCTTTACCTTGCTCAACGGAGCGTACAGAGAGAGAGAGAGAAGAGAGAGAGAGAGAGAGAGTGGCAGACTGAACACTGCTGCTACTGTCAGGGGTATTGATTTCAGTGGTCACACTGACACTCGTGATGCATCAGTAACTACATATCGCGCTGTCAGCTGCTTCCGTCTGCATTTTGTTAGCATTGTACACATTTACATTTTTTTGTGTGTGTGCCGTTTCTGTCTCTGGTTTAGTGGAGCGTTTGCATCTCATCGTCGTCATCATTATCAGTATGATGAGGGGGGAGGAAGTGAAGGATTGTTGTCGTTGTTGTTGTATGATGATGACGTTAAGACATTATTATTATTATCATTATTATTATTATTGTGATGATGATGATGATGATGATTGAAATCATGATATCAGTAGTAGTAGTAGTAATAGTAGTAGTAGTAACTAAGTATTAGTATTGTTGTTAATATCGTCTTTTTTCTCTCCTCCCCCTTCTCCTCCTCCTCCTTCTTTTGTTATTCTATTACCATTGATGTTGTTACAATTGTCATTCTTCTTCTTGGAAATGTTATTGTTATTATTATTATATTGTTATTTATTGTTGTTATTGTTGTTGTTGAGTGTTGTTGTTGTTCTTGTTGTCGTCGTCATCATCATTATCAACGTCGACATCATCATCATCGTCATCATCATCATCATCATCATCATCAAAAAGCGCTGGCATTCAAAAAGGGCACGATTTTATTCTCAAAAGCAGCTTTATTTCTGCCGCATCTGCCATACTGCCCCTGACAGCATTACCCCTTCGCCGCTCCTTTTTTGGTCCTCCCAACACAACGACCAAAGCTTATGTTCATTCCGTCCCAGCCTCAGCGTTAGAGAGTACACAAGCAATTATCTATCTATCAATCAGGTCATGATGAAGCGATCTGCTCGAGGACACTCTGCACGATGGCTGGATGACTTAAGATGAGTCCAGTCTTGCCATTTCCTGAGCCAACGGACTTAGAAATGTTAGATCTATCATTACGTCCTTTGCTCTGAACAGTAATCGCGAAACCACAGAACCGTACTGAATGTCTGTCATTGTGTACATTTCAGCCCTCGTCAGAAAAGACTCCAAGCGATAAATGAAAATTTAATGTGTCGGAAGATCCTACACATGTCGTATAGTGACCATGTCTCAAATGAGGAGATACCCTGCAAGATCACTCGGCTATTGGAAATCTTGACGGTCTTCTCATTATGTTGAGGGAAAACATCAGAAACTGAAATGGCACTGTTATACCACCAGATTATCAGGCCTTCTGGAGACTGTTCGTCACGATACAATGCCAGGAGGCTGAAGTAGAGTCGTACCAAAGACGAGGTGGAAGGACAAAAGGCAAACTGAGGACAGTCTCAGATTTCAGTAACTCCCAGGTGGCTGAAAAGGGGACACACACCGCGCGCGCGCGCGCGTGCCCACACATACACACACACACACAAGCACACACACCCACACCGCACACACACACACACACACACACACACACACACACACACCAGAGCCACAAACAACTACACACACACACACACACACACACACACACCACACACACACACACACACACATTCCTTTCTGTCTTTCACACAATAACACACACACACTCTCTCTCTCTCTCTTACTCTCTCATACACAAACACACACACACACTCTCTCTCACTCTCTCTCTCTCTCTCTCTCTTCTCTCTCTCACACACACACACACACACACCACACACACACACAACAAGAGTCACCAGGAAATCACTTTGGTTACCTTCAACATCCCAGCAATGGGTCAAGCAAGATAGAGATGAAGTAGATGACTAATCGTCCACATCACAGACCTTAAGCTGACGTATTTCCAGAGACATAAACAGCAAAGGACACTGACATTGTGGTCACTTAATGCCAAGGCTTGAAGTTTGATAGACTCGAAGACATGTTTTATTGAGTGTATTGTGATGTTGAGGACAACGATGATGATGCTGTGGTTATAACTACGGAGTACTAAACACCAGGGTCACAGATTTTTGCAAAAGATTGTCTTCCATATATCCCTCCCTGCTCACGCTTGCACTCTGGAGTATAAAGTAAGGAGTCGTTCTGTAACCCTTTGACTCCCGCACCCTGTCCACCAGCATCCTGCATTGCCACCTGTGCTAGCGAAGCAAAAACTTGACCCTTTCACTCCCTCACCCTGTCCACCAGCTTTCAGCATTGCCACCTGTGCTAGCGAAACAAAAACTTGACCCTTTGACTCCCTCACCCTGTCCACCAGCTTCCTGCATTGCCACCTGTGCTAGCGAAGCAAAAACCTGACCTTTGATTCCCTCACCCTATCCACCAGCTTCCTTGGAGGGAGTCGGTGGATAGGGTGAGGGTTTCAAAGCGTTCAGTTTTTGCAGATGGTGCACAGGGTACGGGAGTCAAAGGGTTAAACATGTCCTACGTGCTATTCCATGACCTATGTTGAAATAGGTGGATGTTGTTTGAATTATGACTTAAAGCCAAAGTCGCGCTGACAAGAAATGTACAACAGCTTGCGAACTTCATAAACGATGAGTTGAGAAGGTAGTGTGAGCGTTAAGAACATATAATACCACCCGCAGACTAAAAGTGCGGATCAGAATGGATAAGTTTCTTTCTTCTCCGTTCAGGT
>JAPXFY010000017.1:41617236-41637236 GCA_030674185.1 Monoplex corrugatus
AAAACTTAACTCTTTGACTTCCTCACCCTATCCAACAGCTTCTTGCAGAAAGCTGGTGAATAGGGTGAGGGAGTGAAGAAGTTAAGTTTTTGCTTTGCTAGCGTGGTTGACAATGCAAGATGCTGGTAGACAGGGTGCAGGACTCAAAAGGTTAAAATACGAGTCAGCCCGAACAGGAACTTATGTATTCTTCATCTAAACGTAAACCATACAAACCAGGGATACATAAAATCATAAGTCACAACAAAGCTGTGGAAATGTCCATCGCCGGGGAAGCTAAAATTGAATAGCGTACAGTCATACAAACGCCGACTAGCTACATGTACATGAAGGTTTATTTGAGCATCTCCAGCCTTTTGCTCATCCTTCACTGCCCTCTTTTTCCCTCGTCTTTGTTTCCTGTTCCACCTGCTTCATTCTCATCTTGTTTTTGATTTGTGTAGAACAGAGAGAGAGAGAGAGAGAATGTGTGTGTGTGTGTGTGTGTGTGTGTGAGAGAGAGAGAGAGAGAGAGAGAGAGAGAGAGAGAGTTCATTTTGAAAATCCGTCCTTTCCAGTGGTTGTGTGCGCGCGCGAGAGAGAAAGAGAGAGAGAGAGATTTAATCTTAAAAATCTGTCCTTTTCAGTGGTTGTACATGAGGAGAGAGAGAGAGAGAGAGAGAGAGAGAGGAAATTTAATCTTGAAAATCTGTCCTTTTAGTGGTTGTACATGAGAGAGAGGGGGAGAGAGAGAGAATTTTGAAAATCCATCCTTTCCAGTGGTTGTTCATACAGGTTTGCTTCCATCCATGGCTACATCTCCAGTACAATCTGTCTGGATATTGTTCATAAAATGTGAACTTAAACCTATTCAAACTGTCATGTCAGCGTTTGATTTTTGACAAACTCCGTCGTTTCGAAACTCAGGGCGCCCACTTTTCCGCGAATTCGCAGATTTCCGCTAAAACCGAGAGTGAGAATCCGCGAAAAAAAATTTTCCGTGAAAAAAAAAACTATAATAAAAACTATAAATCAAGCTCAGATATGTGTCAGATTGCGCCATTTTAAACATGAATTTAAAAAATTTTCCAGGTGGGCCAAAGCCTACCCCCCCCCCCCCCTCCCCTGATTTTCAGGGATTTTTGTTTTTCCTCAGTGGGAGCCCTGGAAACTGTAACAAAACTGACCAGAAGAATGTTCCGGGAACTGTGAATCAGTGGCAGTCGGCTTGTTTAGCCACAGCCGACGCTGTTCTACATCCAACTGAGTACTTAACCGGGCACATCCATGGTCAGATCAGACAGACGGAACCCTTATTCCTTCATTCAGAACCGGTACTTTGCTGCAGGATTTTGAAATATTAATCAGCGGTATGCATACCCAATGTACATTACATACGTTTTCTGTTCGTCTCCTTCGACGTTTTCAGCGAAACGACACAACCTGAATTCTACGAACCGGTACTGTTTGATTGCTATAAGTTATGAAAGCGGGCGCGTGCCCATTACATCGAATCACAATGGATTCTACGAATTGTATTTCCATGAAACATCAGCTCCCCATGCTTCCGTGTAATTGATTATATTCTCAGTCTTCTGTTTCAATCTCACTGTAGCGAAACCAGCAAGTGAAGAACTAGGATATACGTATAATGTAAAATAATCAAAATCAGTTTGTGGAACCGCCTCCCTTTCTCTCTGTCTTTGTCTGTCTGTCTGTCTGTCTTTCTGTCTGTCTCTGTGTCTCTCAACCCTCCCTCCCTTCCTCCCTTCTCTCTCTTTCTTATGTTGTTGATGTGATGATGTTTTTTTTTTCTTTTAAAAAGTGCTTGATGCTTGTTTGTTTCCCTTTTCTTTGGTTTGTATATTTGTAATTCTTCTACGCTTTCACGTTTATTTGTTTTCTACATCTTTAGTTTATGCATTTCGCTTTTATGTTAATTTGTTATCTATGTGTGTAGTATAACAAGGACCTACTGCTATAGGATCCTGAATTATACTGTTTTCAACTGTAGAGTTTTAAGTCCCCTCCTGCCGCCCCCCTCTCTGTCTCTTTGTCTCCATGTCTCTGTCTCCTGTCTTTCTGTCTCTTCCTGCCTCTCTCTGTCTCCTCTGTCTCTCTGTCTCTCTCTCTCTCTCTCTCTCTCTCTCTCTCTCTCTCTGTGGGTGTGGATGTGGGTGTATGTTGTAACATTCTATTATTCTTTTTCAGCGCGTCATCACGGAGTTCTTTTAAATAGTTTGGAGAGTGATGTGTATGTGCGAGTGTGTGTGTGTGCGTGTGTGTGTGTGTGTGTGTGTGTGTGCGCGCGCGCGCGCATATGTATGTATTATTTTAGGACGTTAAAACAGAAGTTTCTGAGCATGCAGTTTTCAATTTTGTTTTCACAAATGTGTCTGCAGATGGCTGCAGCCGAAGCAGCCGACGCTGAATGCAAAAATAAACACGCCTTCTTCCTTTTACAAAAAAAGAAAGAAAGAAAAAGAAAAAGGAGAAAGAGAAAGAAAGAAAGAGAGAGAAGGACAGAGAGGGGGAGGGAGGTAGACACAGGAGAGAGAGAGAGGGAGTTTTGAAGTGGGTGGCTGAGAATGGGGATGAGGAGAAGATCCTGCTTCGAATGCAATGGCTAACCATGTCCTTGTCACTTCGATAGATTTATGCGTGAGTAAGACGTTAAGCTGCGTGTTTAGAAGCAAATTTTATTTTGGCGTCCACATCAGAACCGTGCTTTTTCAGTTTCTGCGAAAGCATTTGGATTATCCACATTCATTTCGAAGAGTGTAGTAATGACATGAAAGAAACTGCTGGACGGGATAGTTAATTTGAGAGTTGATTATAAGGCACGAGAAACAATATTGAGCAATGTTTGGCGTCCACATCAGAAACGGCTTCTTCAGTTTCTGCAAAAGCATTTGGATTATCCACATTCATTTCGAAGAGTGTGTTGATGATTTGGAAGATGCTGGACGACATACCTAATTTGAGAGTTGATTGAAATTCGTTAGAAACAGCATTGACCAGAGTCAAGGAATTGTCATTTGCAAGGCAACGTTTTCGTCGTTGTATCGTATCGATTTCAAATATACTGGTCTCTTAGCAGCTCCCCACCCCCCTTCTCCACCCACTTCTGTCAGTCTGTGATGAAATTGTTGTTCTGACAACAAAGGCAGTCGAAAGGTAGATCTCACTCATTATCACAGTATATCAAGCTTTGTTACTAGAAGTTCTAAATTAAAAGAGCGCTCAGATTTAACTCAGCATTTTGAACTTTCGTTGACCGTTGTAAAGTGCTGTCGTTTTGGAAGTAACAGTGCAGTGTTATGTTTAATTTCTCTATCCCACTACACACACACACACACAAAACACACACACACACACACACACACACACACACACATACATACACACGCACACATGTATGCATGCACACACGCACACACATATGCGTGCGTTCACACAAACATGCATGCATGCACACACACACATGCATGCATGCACACACACACACTTACACACATACACACACACACACACACACACACAAACACAAAACATATACACATGCACACACACTCATGCGCTCACCTACCCTGGGATCAAAGATTTTCCAGAAAAGCTGTTAGCCACAATATGAGCTAGTTATACCTTATTCCACCAGCAGTATCAAATCACGTGATTGTCCACATGAAAAGAACGTCAGTTAATAAATCATTCGCCATTGGCATCATCCAACGGTCGTTTGTTTATCACGTTGACATCATGACCGACCGTTCGTTCACAGTACCACAGGTTGTTCAAGCTACAGCAATTAAAACCGTGTGGCAGCCTGTATTAACCCTCACCCTATCCACCAACTGCAAAATCAACCTTTTGGCTCCCTCACCTTATCCACCAGTTTGGTTGACAATGCAGGATGCTGATGGACGGAGTGCAGGCATAAAAGGGTTAAGTAACGGCAGGAAGCTGATGAATAGGGTGAGGGAGTCAACTAGGGTTAAGTAACAGGAGGAAGCTGGTGGATAGGGTGAGGGAGTCAACAAGGGTTAAGTAACAGCAGGAAGCTGGTGCAGGAAGCTGGTGGATAGGGTGAGGGAGTCAACAAGGGTTAAGTAACAGCAGGAAGCTGGTGGATAGGGTGAGGGAGTCAACAAGAGTTAAGTAACAGGAGGAAGCTGGTGGATAGGGTGAGGAGTCAATAAGGGTTAAGTAACAGCAGGAAGCTGGTGGATAGGGTGAGGGAGTCAAGAAGTAACAGCAGGAAGCTGGTGGATAGGGTGAGGGAGTCAACAAGGGTTAAGTAACAGCAGGAAGCTGGTGGATAGGGTGAGGGAGTCAACAAGGGTTAAGTAACAGCAGGAAGCTGGTGGATAGGGTGAGGAGTCAACAAGGGTTAAGTAACAGCAGGAAGCTGGTGGATAGGGTGAGGGAGTCAAGAAGTAACAGCAGGAAGCTGGTGGATAGGGTGAGGGAGTCAACAAGAGTTAAGTAACAGCAGGAAGCTGGTGGATAGGGTGAGGAGTCAACAAGGGTTAAGTAAAGCAGGAAGCTGGTGGATAGGGTGAGGGAGTCAACAAGGGTTAAGTAACAGCAGGAAGCTGGTGGATAGGGTGAGGAGTCAATAAGGGTTAAGTAACAGCAGGAAGCTGGTGGATAGGGTGAGGGAGTCAACAAGGGTTAAGTAACAGCAGGAAGCTGGTGGATAGGGTGAGGAGTCAATAAGGGTTAAGTAACAGCAGGAAGCTGGTGGATAGGGTGAGGATTCAACAAGGGTTAAGTAACAGCAGGAAGCTGGTGGATAGGTGAGGAGTCAATAAGGGTTAAGTAACAGCAGGAAGCTGGTGGATTGGGTGAGGGAGTCAACAAGGGTTAAGTAATAGCAGGAAGCTGGTGGATAGGGTGAGGGAGTCAACAAGGGTTAAGTAGCAGCAGGAAGCTGGTGGATAGGGTGAGGGAGTCAACAAGAGTTAAGTAACAGCAGGAAGCTGGTGGGTAGGGTGAGGGAGTCAACAAGGGTTAAGTTACAGCAGGAAGCTGGTGGATAGGGTGAGGGAGTCAACAAGGGTTAAGTAGCAGCAGGAAGCTGGTGGATAGGGTGAGGAGTCAACAAGAGTTAAGTAACAGCAGGAAGCTGGTGGGTAGGGTGAGGGAGTCAACAAGGGTTAAGTTACAGCAGGAAGCTGGTGGATAGGATGAGGGAGTCAACAAGGGTTAAGTAACAAGAGGAAGCTGGTGGATAGGGTGAGGGAGTCAAAAAGTAACAGCAGGAAGCTGGTGGATAGGGTGAGGAGTCAACAAGAGTTAAGTAACAGCAGGAAGCTGGTGGATAGGGTGAGGGAGTCAACAAGAGTTAAGTAGCAGCAGGAAGCTGGTGGGTAGGGTGAGGGAGTCAACAAGGGTTAAGTTACAGCAGGAAGCTGGTAGATAGGGTGAGGGAGTCAACAAGGGTTAAGTAACAGGAGGAAGCTGGTGGATAGGGTGAGGGAGTCAAGAAGTAACAGCAGGAAGCTGGTGAATATGGTGAGGGAGTCAACAAGGGTTAAGTAACAGGAGGAAGCTGGTGGATAGGGTGAGGGAGTCAAGAAGTAACAGCAGGAAGCTGGTGGATAGGGTGAGGAGTCAACAAGAGTTAAGTAACAGCAGGAAGCTGGTGGATAGGGTGAGGGAGTCAACAAGGGTTAAGTAACAGCAGGAAGCTGGTGGATAGGGTGAGGAGTCAAGAAGTAACAGCAGGAAGCTGGTGGATAGGGTGAGGGAGTCAACAAGGGTTAAGTAACAGCAGGAAGCTGGTGGATAGGGTGAGGGAGTCAACAAGGATTAAGTAACAGCAGGAAGCTGGTGGATAGGGTGAGGGAGTCAATAAGGGTTAAGTAACAGGAGGAAGCTGGTGGATAGGGTGAGGAGTCAACAGAGTTAAGTAACAGCAGGAAGCTGGTGGATATGGTGAGGGAGTCAACAAGGGTTAAGTAACAGCAGGAAGCTGGTGGATAGGTGAGGGAGTCAATAAGGGTTAAGTAACAGGAGGAAGCTGGTGGATAGGGTGAGGGAGTCAACAAGAGTTAAGTAACAGCAGGAAGCTGGTGATAGGGTGAGGGAGTCAACAAGGGTTAAGTAACAGCAGGAAGCTGGTGGATAGGGTGAGGGAGTCAAGAAATAACAGCAGGAAGCTGGTGGATATGGTGAGGAGTCAATAAGGGTTAAGTAACAGCAGGAAGCTGGTGGATAGGGTGAGGGAGTCAACAAGGGTTAAGTAACAGCAGGAAGCTGGTGGATAGGGTGAGGGAGTCAACAAGGGTTAAGTAACAGGAGGAAGCTGGTGGATAGGGTGAGGGAGTCAAGAAATAACAGCAGGAAGCTGGTGGATATGGTGAGGGAGTCAACAAGGGTTAAGTAACAGGAGGAAGCTGGTGGATAGGGTGAGTGAGTCAACAAGGGTTAAGTAACAGGAGGAAGCTGGTGGATAGGGTGAGGGAGTCAAGAAGTAACAGCAGGAAGCTGGTGGATAGGGTGAGGGAGTCAACAAGGGTTAAGTAACAGCAGGAAGCTGGTGGATAGGGTGAGGAGTCAACAAGAGTTAAGTAACAGGAGGAAGCTGCTGGATAGGGTGAGGGAGTCAACAAGGGTTAAGTAACAGCAGGAAGCTGGTGGATAGGGTGTGGAGTCAACAAGAGTTAAGTAACAGCAGGAAGCTGGTGGATATGGTGAGGAGTCAACAAGAGTTAAGTAACAGCAGGAAGCTGGTGGATAGGGTGAGGAGTCAACAAGGGTTAAGTAACAGCAGGAAGCTGGTGGATAGGGTGAGGGAGTCAAGAAGTAACAGCAGGAAGCTGGTGGATAGGGTGAGGGAGTCAACAAGAGTTAAGTAACAGCAGGAAGCTGGTGGATAGGGTGAGGAGTCAACAAGGGTTAAGTAATAGCAGGAAGCTGGTGGATAGGGTGAGGGAGTCAACAAGGGTTAAGTAACAGCAGGAAGCTGGTGGATAGGGTGAGGAGTCAATAAGGGTTAAGTAACAGCAGGAAGCTGGTGGATAGGGTGAGGGAGTCAACAAGGGTTAAGTAACAGCAGGAAGCTGGTGGATAGGGTGAGGAGTCAATAAGGGTTAAGTAACAGCAGGAAGCTGGTGGATAGGGTGAGGGATTCAATAAGGGTTAAGTAACAGCAGGAAGCTGGTGGATTGGGTGAGGGAGTCAACAAGGGTTAAGTAATAGCAGGAAGCTGGTGGATAGGGTGAGGGAGTCAACAAGGGTTAAGTAGCAGCAGGAAGCTGGTGGATAGGGTGAGGGAGTCAACAAGAGTTAAGTAACAGCAGGAAGCTGGTGGGTAGGGTGAGGGAGTCAACAAGGGTTAAGTTACAGCAGGAAGCTGGTGGATAGGATGAGGGAGTCAACAAGGGTTAAGTAACAAGAGGAAGCTGGTGGATAGGGTGAGGGAGTCAAGAAGTAACAGCAGGAAGCTGGTGGATAGGGTGAGGAGTCAACAAGAGTTAAGTAACAGCAGGAAGCTGGTGGATAGGGTGAGGGAGTCAACAAGAGTTAAGTAGCAGCAGGAAGCTGGTGGGTAGGGTGAGGGAGTCAACAAGGGTTAAGTTACAGCAGGAAGCTGGTAGATAGGGTGAGGGAGTCAACAAGGGTTAAGTAACAGGAGGAAGCTGGTGGATAGGGTGAGGGAGTCAAGAAGTAACAGCAGGAAGCTGGTGAATATGGTGAGGGAGTCAACAAGGGTTAAGTAACAGGAGGAAGCTGGTGGATAGGGTGAGGGAGTCAAGAAGTAACAGCAGGAAGCTGGTGGATAGGGGAGGAGTCAACAAGAGTTAAGTAACAGCAGGAAGCTGGTGGATAGGGTGAGGGAGTCAACAAGGGTTAAGTAACAGCAGGAAGCTGGTGGATAGGGTGAGGAGTCAAGAAGTAACAGCAGGAAGCTGGTGGA
Source organism: Monoplex corrugatus (assembly GCA_030674185.1). Classification (NCBI taxonomy): domain Eukaryota; kingdom Metazoa; phylum Mollusca; class Gastropoda; order Littorinimorpha; family Ranellidae; genus Monoplex; species Monoplex corrugatus. The sequence continues at coordinate 41,625,140 of JAPXFY010000017.1, forward strand.
TAGGGTGAGGGAGTCAACAAGGGTTAAGTAACAGCAGGAAGCTGGTGGATAGGGTGAGGGAGTCAACAAGGATTAAGTAACAGCAGGAAGCTGGTGGATAGGGTGAGGGAGTCAATAAGGGTTAAGTAACAGCAGGAAGCTGGTGGATAGGGTGAGGGAGTCAACAAGGGTTAAGTAAAAGGAGGAAGCTGGTGGATAGGGTGAGTGAGTCAACAAGGGTTAAGTAACAGGAGGAAGCTGGTGGATAGGGTGAGGGAGTCAAGAAGTAACAGCAGGAAGCTGGTGGATAGGGTGAGGGAGTCAACAAGGGTTAAGTAACAGCAGGAAGCTGGTGGATAGGGTGAGGAGTCAACAAGAGTTAAGTAACAGGAGGAAGCTGCTGGATAGGGTGAGGGAGTCAACAAGGGTTAAGTAACAGCAGGAAGCTGGTGGATAGGGTGTGGAGTCAACAAGAGTTAAGTAACAGCAGGAAGCTGGTGGATATGGTGAGGAGTCAACAAGAGTTAAGTAACAGCAGGAAGCTGGTGGATAGGGTGAGGAGTCAACAAGGGTTAAGTAACAGCAGGAAGCTGGTGGATAGGGTGAGGGAGTCAAGAAGTAACAGCAGGAAGCTGGTGGATAGGGTGAGGGAGTCAACAAGAGTTAAGTAACAGCAGGAAGCTGGTGGATAGGGTGAGGAGTCAACAAGGGTTAAGTAATAGCAGGAAGCTGGTGGATAGGGTGAGGGAGTCAACAAGGGTTAAGTAACAGCAGGAAGCTGGTGGATAGGGTGAGGAGTCAATAAGGGTTAAGTAACAGCAGGAAGCTGGTGGATAGGGTGAGGGAGTCAACAAGGGTTAAGTAACAGCAGGAAGCTGGTGGATAGGGTGAGGAGTCAATAAGGGTTAAGTAACAGCAGGAAGCTGGTGGATAGGGTGAGGGATTCAACAAGGGTTAAGTAACAGCAGGAAGCTGGTGGATAGGTGAGGAGTCAATAAGGGTTAAGTAACAGCAGGAAGCTGGTGGATTGGGTGAGGGAGTCAACAAGGGTTAAGTAATAGCAGGAAGCTGGTGGATAGGGTGAGGGAGTCAACAAGGGTTAAGTAGCAGCAGGAAGCTGGTGGATAGGGTGAGGGAGTCAACAAGAGTTAAGTAACAGCAGGAAGCTGGTGGGTAGGGTGAGGGGTCAACAAGGGTTAAGTTACAGCAGGAAGCTGGTGGATAGGATGAGGGAGTCAACAAGGGTTAAGTAACAAGAGGAAGCTGGTGGATAGGGTGAGGGAGTCAAGAAGTAACAGCAGGAAGCTGGTGGATAGGGTGAGGAGTCAACAAGAGTTAAGTAACAGCAGGAAGCTGGTGGATAGGGTGAGGGAGTCAACAAGAGTTAAGTAGCAGCAGGAAGCTGGTGGGTAGGGTGAGGGAGTCAACAAGGGTTAAGTTACAGCAGGAAGCTGGTAGATAGGGTGAGGGAGTCAACAAGGGTTAAGTAACAGGAGGAAGCTGGTGGATAGGGTGAGGGAGTCAAGAAGTAACAGCAGGAAGCTGGTGAATATGGTGAGGGAGTCAACAAGGGTTAAGTAACAGGAGGAAGCTGGTGGATAGGGTGAGGGAGTCAAGAAGTAACAGCAGGAAGCTGGTGGATAGGGTGAGGAGTCAACAAGAGTTAAGTAACAGCAGGAAGCTGGTGGATAGGGTGAGGGAGTCAACAAGGGTTAAGTAACAGCAGGAAGCTGGTGGATAGGGTGAGGAGTCAAGAAGTAACAGCAGGAAGCTGGTGGATAGGGTGAGGGAGTCAACAAGGGTTAAGTAACAGCAGGAAGCTGGTGGATAGGGTGAGGGAGTCAACAAGGATTAAGTAACAGCAGGAAGCTGGTGGATAGGGTGAGGGAGTCAATAAGGGTTAAGTAACAGGAGGAAGCTGGTGGATAGGGTGAGGAGTCAACAAGAGTTAAGTAACAGCAGGAAGCTGGTGGATATGGTGAGGGAGTCAACAAGGGTTAAGTAACAGCAGGAAGCTGGTGGATAGGGTGAGGGAGTCAATAAGGGTTAAGTAACAGGAGGAAGCTGGTGGATAGGGTGAGGGAGTCAACAAGAGTTAAGTAACAGCAGGAAGCTGGTGGATAGGGTGAGGGAGTCAACAAGGGTTAAGTAACAGCAGGAAGCTGGTGGATAGGGTGAGTGAGTCAACAAGGGTTAAGTAACAGGAGGAAGCTGGTGGATAGGGTGAGGGAGTCAAGAAGTAACAGCAGGAAGCTGGTGGATAGGGTGAGGGAGTCAACAAGGGTTAAGTAACAGCAGGAAGCTGGTGGATAGGGTGAGGAGTCAACAAGAGTTAAGTAACAGGAGGAAGCTGCTGGATAGGGTGAGGGAGTCAACAAGGGTTAAGTAACAGCAGGAAGCTGGTGGATAGGGTGTGGAGTCAACAAGAGTTAAGTAACAGCAGGAAGCTGGTGGATATGGTGAGGAGTCAACAAGAGTTAAGTAACAGCAGGAAGCTGGTGGATAGGGTGAGGAGTCAACAAGAGTTAAGTAACAGCAGGAAGCTGGTGGATAGGGTGAGGAGTCAACAAGAGTTAAGTAACAGCAGGAAGCTGGTGGATAGGGTGAGGAGTCAACAAGAGTTAAGTAACAGGAGGAAGCTGGTGGATAGGGTGAGGGAGTCAACAAGGATTAAGTAACAGCAGGAAGCTGGTGGATAGGGTGAGGAGTCAACAAGAGTTAAGTAACAGGAGGAAGCTGGTGGATAGGGTGAGGGAGTCAACAAGGGTTAAGTAACAGCAGGAAGCTGGTGGATAGGGTGAGGGAGTCAACAAGGGTTAAGTAACAGTAGGAAGCTGATGGATAGGGTGAGGGAGTCAAGGGGTAAAGTTTTTGCTTTGCTTGCCTGGTTGACGATGCAGGATGCTGATGGACAGGATGCACGAGTCAAAGGGTTACGTGCCAGCATATACGCGAACAGGGAGACAGGCAGCTAACTGTTGCACTCTGAAAGATGACTAGTTAAAACGCGGTGCTGGCGTGCATACAGAGTTAATGAACATTGCTGTGTCATTCATCTGGCTTCTATTCAAGTAAGCTGCAAAATTTCGATACTAGAAGAAAAAAAGATGAACAGTCAACTTAAGAATGATTATTCTGAACGGAATATTTTACTGTCAAAAAGCCTGAGATCGAAAATATATTGAGCAGGCTTGAGAAAAAGTTCCCATCTTGATCAAATAGGAGCAAACGATCGCCATGTTAAGTACAGTATTGTTTACCAAGCAACAATTGTTTCAAAGAAATCAATAACAGGAACCAGAAAAAAACGCGAGAAAGAGAGAGAGAGAGAGACGACACCACGCACGCACGCACGCACTCACAGCGAGAGAGACAGACAGACAGAGGTAACAGAAACCAGAAATAAACACGACAAAAGAATAAGAACGCATCACTGTTCCACTTTCTGTTGTATTAAATACGCATTCTTATTCTTTTTTCTGTTTTTCTGGTTCCTGTTTGCTTGAACGCGGGCAGTCACACTTGTTTTGGATTTCATGGATAGAAGTGTTTATCAAACGAAGCAAGTAGGAATCAACGCTGAGGTTAGGCCTAGCAAAAGCCATGAATACGCCGAGTCGCCATTACATGTTACTGTTTATATCTGTGATACCACCCTAAGGGTGTATGTGGGAAAATGACAAGTCCAGGCCGCAAATTGAATATGGCATACATGGAATAAGAATAGAAAGGCCTGTGGTTTTATTATCTCTTATCTATATGTTATGTGCACGATAAGTACAGAGGGGATTGCCGTGTGTTGTTTTATCATCTGTTATTTGCCTTTTTTTTTTCTTTTTTTTTTCTTCTTTTTTTTTTCATCTCTATTGTGCTTTCTGTGGACCTTCGGAGGGCGTGTATTGTTGTAGTGATTCTGGGATAGGGAGCTGTCATTGTCGTGAATTATGCTTAGGTGGAGACATTTCGGGGTCTGGCAGTAGCAGAAGGGTGATAGAGATTGTGATCACAGATCTTTCTGAGAGAGAGACAGATACAGACAGACACAGACAGACAGAACAGAGACAAAGACAAACACACATACGAGAGAGAGAGACAGAGACAGACACAAACAGACAGACAGACAGACACAACACACACATACAAAGAGACAGAGAGACAGACAGACACACACACACACACACACAACACACACACACACACACACACACACACACACACACAAAGACACACACACACAGAAAGAAAGAGAGACAGATAGACAGACAGACAGCAGCAGACAGACAGACAGACAGACAGAAAGAGAGGCGAGTTTTTATAAAATGAATCAAAGAGGCGTTGGAACAGTGCACTCATACAAGTCCATTTTTGTTTTTTTTGTTTGTTTTGTTTTGTTTTGTTAAGGACATAGTAGCAGTGAAGAGATATATTTCACAACAGTATGATCTAAATTCTTTCACTGACAGATTGATACAAAGACTGGAATCCATACGCTAATGAGGTCCTCAAGACCTGCAAGCGCATAGTGTTTGTGGACAAGTATATGCCATGGTCATTTTGGGTCTGAATCATCACAGGGCGTATGTTGCATCAGTACATATTGAAGTAATATTGAACGAAGAGACGCGATCTTGAGAAACTGAAACCGAAACAATGAAGGTTCTTTAGACTTGTTTTTCTTTTGTTCGTTTTTTCCCCTTGCCTTCAGTTAATGTTTTTGAATTAAAATACTTACAATTCTGGTAAATGACATGATAAAGCCATCATAGATGGTTTGACAGTCAGTCTTTTCGCGCCTAACATCAAAGCGTTTTTTATGATGATTATCCCAGGCCCTGTCACCAAAATCACTGAAATGAATGTTCAAGTGAACAGTAGTAGTTACTATTTGAATCAGTTTCTGTTGGGATGGTTAGTCTAGGCCCTGTTGGACGTATCACCTTAGGCGGGTCATCATCGTCATCATGTGCCCTGCTGCATGGCGTTGGCGATCATGGCCCTCCGTACGAATCTATCCTTTGTTGCTGCATATACATTTCCCACCCTCTCTGTCTTCATCCACTCTGCAAGTCCGTCCAATATTTTTCCCTGGGTCTGCCTGGTGCTCTTTTTCCCTGAGGCGGGTATCCACGTGAAATGTATCAGTTAGTTAATCAGTAGCCAGTGGCTCTGCCCTTTGAACTTTTCATGAACATATTTACATCATGACCGATTATTCGTTCACGATATCAGAATCAGGTTGTCCACATCAAAGACTTTAGTAGGAGAAAATTACAGTTCACACCTCTAAAATCGTCTCACACTCTGATTGAAGTACCGCCGTAAAAAAGTGTGTGTAGGAAGATGGCGAAGCCTGCTACAAGATTGACTGTTTTTATGTTTTGGATAAGTATAGAGTGCTTGCAGTTTCATTATCGCTTATCTGTATATGTTATGCGTGGGATAAATATAGAAGAACTTAAGGTTTTAATCATCTCTTATCTGCCATTTCCTGTCTCTTTTTCCTGCTTTCTCGGGAACTTTGAAGATGTGTGTTAAGGTGGTGGTTCTGAGGCAGGAAGTTGTCAGTTTGATGAATTACGCTTACGTGGAGACATTTGGAGGTCTGGGCGTTGGCGAGAGGCTGATAAAGAATGATTGTTGTGATACAGATCTGTGTTAGTATGTGGAGAGGGGAGAGAGAGAGAGTGTGTGTGTGTGTGTGTGTGTGTGTGTGTGTGTGTGTGTGTGTGTCTGAGAGAGAGTGAGAGAAGGATTGTGTGTGTCTGAGAGAGAGAGATTGTGTGTGTCTGAGAGAGAGAGTGTGTGTGTGTGTGTGTGTGTGTGTGTGTGTGTGTGTGTCTGTGTGTGTATGTCTGTGTGTGTGTGTCTGTGTGTGTGTGTGTGTGTGTGTGTGTGTGTGTGTCTGAGAGAGATCGAGAGAGAGTGTGTGTGTGTGTGTGTGTGTGTGTGTGTGTCTGAGAGAGATCGAGAGAGAGAGTGTGTGTGTGTGTGTGTGTGTGGTCTGTGTGTGTGTGTCTGAGAGAGTGTGTGTGTGTCTGAGAGAGACACAGAGAATGTGTGTGTGTCTGTGAGAGAGAGAGAAAGAGAGAGAGAGTATGTGTGTGTGTCTGAGAGAGAGAGTGTGTGTGTGTGTGTGTCTGTGTGGGAGAGAAAGTGTGTGTGTCTATGTGTGTGTGTGTATGTGTCTGAGAGAGAGAGACAGAGAGAGAGAGTGTGTGTGTGTGTGAGTGAGAGAGAGAGAGTGTGTGGTGTGTGTGTCTGAGAGAGAGTGTGTGTGTGTGCGTGTGTCTGTGTGAGAGAGAGAGAGAAAGAGAGAGAGAATGTGTGTGTGTCTGAGAGAGAGAGTGTGTATGTGTGTGTGTGTCTGTGTGAGAGAGAAAGTGTGTGTGTGTGTCTGAGAGAGAGTGTGTGTGTGTGTGTGCGGTGTGTGTGTGTGTGTCCGAGAGAAAAAGAGAGTGTGTTTGTGTGTCCCTGAGAGAGAAAGTGTGTGTATTGTGTGTGAGAGAGAGAGTGTGTGTGTGTGTGTGAGAGAGAGAAAAGAGAGAGAGTGTCTGTTTGTGCGTCTGAGAGGAGAGAGACGCAGAGAAGTGGGGAGAGAGAGAGAGTGTGTGTGTGTGTGTGTATGTGTGTGTGTGTGTAAGAGAGACAGACAGACAGACAGAGTATATTTCTGGATACGTCTGTGTCTGAGTAAACAGGCTGATATTTTTTCAGACTGCTGAAATCAGTTCTGGAATACGCTTTGACACACATTTTCTGAGAGAGACAGACAGACAGAGAGAGAGAGAGGAGTGTGCGTGTGTCTGAGAGAGAGAGTGTGTGTGTGTCTGAGAGAGAGAGAAAGGGAGAGAGGTGTGTGTGTGTCTGAGAAAGGGAGAAAGGAGAGAGAGTGTGTGTGTGTCTGAGAAAGGAGAAAGGGAGAGAGGTGTGTGTGTGTCTGAGAAAGGGAGAGAGAGTGTGTGTATGTCTGAGAGAGAGAGAGAAAGGGAGAGAGAGTGTGTGTGTGTCTGAGAAAGGGAGAAAGGGAGAGAGAGTGTGTGTGTGCTGAGAGAGAGAGAAAGGGAGAGAGAGTGTGTGTGTGTCTGAGAAAGGGAGAAAGGGAGAGAGAGTGTGTGTGTGTCTGAGAGAGAGAAAGGGAGAGAGAGTGTGTGTGTCTGAGAGAGAGAGAAAGGGAGAGAGAGTGTGTGTGTCTGAGAGAGAGAGAAAGGAGAGAGAGTGTGTGTGTGTCTGAGAGAGAGAGAAAGGGAGAGAGTGTGTGTGTGTGTCTGAGAGAGAGAGAAAGGGAGAGAGAGTGTGTGTGTGTCTGAGAGAGAGAGAAAGGGAGAGAGAGTGTGTGTGTGTGAGTACGCTTCTGAGAGAGAGAGGAGTTTGTGTGTGTGTGTCTGAGAGAGAGAGCGAATGGGAGAGACAGAGAGAGAGACAGAGAGAGAAAGAGAGAGAGTATATTTCTGGATACGTCTGTGTCTCAGTAAACAGCTACAGGCCTATATTTTTTCAGACTCCTGAAATTAGTCAAGGAATACGCTTTGACACACATTTTCTGAAGGTTTTTTCAGTTTGTTTCCTTTCATTCGTTGTTTCTAAACTTTTTTTTCCTTTCCTTGATTGTTTCTGTCCTTTCTCAATTTAATCTTTATGAAACAACAAAGGACAGTTGGGGGAAGCGGTCGCGATCCGTTTGTGAGAACCAGTCGTTGTCGCCTATAATGAAAGTGTCGCGTGAACCAGCATTTTATGATGGTTATCTCAGTTCCAGTCAGCCCTGTCATCTGAAATCAATGTCCACGTGAGTATAGTCAGTTTATCAGTCAGTTTGGAGTTTGTTTGGAGTTTGTTCAAGAGGGATTGATCGTACTTAGACAATTCTATATGCGCTCCACCCAAATCTGCCAGTTCCCAAGACAGCATGCACTGGCAATCTGTCAGTGATCGGTGGCAGTGTCCCACGGTCTCTCTCTCTCTCTCTGTGTCTCTGTCTCTCTCTGTGTCTTGTCTCTGTCTCTCTCTCTCTGTCTCTGTGTCCGTCTCTGTCTCTCTCTTTCCGTCTCTGTGTCTGTCTTTGTCTCTCTCTGTCTCTCTCATTCTGTCTCTGTCTCTCTCTGTCTCTCTCTCTCTCCTGTCTCTCTCTCTCTTCTCTGTCTCTCTCTCTGTCTCTCTCTCTCTCTGTCTCTCTCTCTGTCTCTCTCTCTGTTCTCTCTCTCTCTCTCTCTCTCTGTCTCTTCTGTTTCTCTCTCTCTCTCTGTCTGTGTCTCTGTCTCTCTCCGTCTCTCTCTCTGTCTCTCTCTCTCTCTCTTATATGATTGATCAATTGATAAATTAGTTGATTGATTGGTTAATTAATTGATTGATTAATTGGTTGGTTGGTTGATCGATCGATTGATTGATTGTTTATGTTAGGTAGCTGTGGTTGAATGTATCGATTAACTGTACGATCACTGAAGGATACAAGAAACGACAGATCTGTGCACTAATTGAATGATTTGTTTGTCTGATAGCCAATTATTGTAAAATTGACAGTTGGATGAATGTTATAGATGCGGTTAATGACAAATATTTTTAGCTGGCCAGATAAGGAATATGGACTAGAATACAAATGGAATGACTACTGTAAATGCAAAGATGAATGTATCCCAGCTTATGTGACGGTAAACGATAGAAGGCGACAATGTGACAGAGTTCACTGCAGTTTCGATAGTAGAACTTGTATGAATGCATAAGAAAACCCGAACCCCTCCCCTCCCCTTACCCATGCATGTATTGTGGCCTAAAGCCGATGTACAATAAACGTTTTCTGAGTTTCTCTCTTTTCTCTCTCTCTCTCTCTCTCTCTCTCTCCTCTCTCCTCTCTCTCTCTCTCTGTGTCTCTCTCTCTCCTCTCCTCTCCTCTCTCTCTCTCTCTCTCTCTCTCTCTCTCTCTCTCTCTTCCCCATGCATGTATTGTGGCCTAAGGCCGATGTACAATAAACATTTTCTGAGTTCTGAGTTCTCTCTCTCTCTCTCTCTCCTCTCGGTCTCTCTCCTCTCTCTCTCTCTCTCTCCTCTCTCTCTCTCACACACACACACACACACACACACATACACACACACACACACACACACACACACACACATTACGGTCAAGATCAGTCGTTCATAGCACCGCAAACATGTTCTTAACGCTATTAACACGTTGACTCCCTCATCTTATCAGCCGAAAATTGGACGGAGTGGTCAACGCCAAGGGCATCTCCTTAGAGTATGTGCGCGAATGCATTGATATGTGTACTTAATTTTCTTTTCCTTTTTTTTCCTGTTGAAATTTTGTATGCTTTGAAACGGTTATAGCCCTGATATGGCTCTGCGCAGTCGGCTGGGCTTTAAACAACAATAAAAGAAAAAGAAAGAAAGAAAATCAGCCGAAAATTGGACGGAGTGGTCAACGCCAAGGGCATCTCCTTGGAGTATGTACGCGAATGCAATGATATGTGTACTGAATTTTCGTTTCCTTTTTCTTCTCTCCTGTTCAAGTTTTATATGTTTTTAAACGGTTATAGCCCTGATGTGGCTCTCAGCAGTCGGCTGGGCTTTTTAACAAAAATAGCAATAACAATAAGCTTCCTGCATGGTCAGCCATGATAGCAAAGCAAAAACCTAACCCTTTCGCTCCCTTCCTTCTGGAAGCTGGTGGATGGAGTGTGATGGAGCGAAAGGGTTAAGTTTTTGCAGCTTATGGACAGGATGCAAGAGTGAAAGGGTTAAAACTCTTCTCTGCAGTCTGTATTAAGTATCGTCACAAACTGGACAGGGAGACAGGCAGCTAGCTCTGTCACATTCTGTCATGATCGCATCACAAAGTCACGGGGGCTGACAAGCACACAGAGCTTGAGAACGTTGCTGTGTCATGCAACTAGTTTTAATTCAAGTGTGTGACCCTGGTGGGGTAGTTTGTATAATTGTTCTGTTAGTATCACCAGTCACCCTGGTGCAGTGGTATGTATAATTATTGTTCTGTTAGTATCACCAGTCACCTGGTGTGGGGTAGTTTGTATAATTTGTTCTGTTGTATCACCAGTCACCCTAGTGCAGTGGTATGTATAATTATTGTTCTGTTAGTATCACCAGTCACCCTGGTGCAGTGGTTTGTAATATTGTTCTGTTGTATCACCAGTCACCTAGTGCAGTGGTATGTTATAATTGTTCTGTTACTATCACAGTCACCCTAGTGCAGTGGTATAATTGTTCTGTTAGTATCACCAGTCACCCTAGTGCAGTGGTTTGTATAATTGTTCTGTTAGTATCACCAGTCACCCTGCTGCAGTGGTTTGTATAATTGTTCTGTTACTATCACCAGCCACCCTGTGCAGTGGTTTGTATAATTGTTCTGTTAGTATCACCAGTCACCCTAGTGCAGTGGTTTGTATAATTGTTCTGTTAGTATCACCAGCCACCCTGGTGCAGTGGTTTGTATAATTGTTCTGTTAGTATCACCAGTCACCCTAGTGCAGTGGTTTGTATAATTGTTCTGTTAGTATCACCAGTCACCCTGGTGCAGTGGTATGTATAATTGTTCTGTTAGTATCACCAGTCACCCTAGTGCAGTGGTATGTATAATTGTTCTGTTACTATCACCAGTCACCCTGCTGCAGTGGTTTGTATAATTGTTCTGTTAGTATCACCAGTCACCCTGGTGCAGTGGTTTGTATAATTGTTCTGTTAGTATCACCAGTCACCCTGGTGCAGTGGTATGTATAATTGTTCTGTTAATATCACCAGTCACCCTGGTACAGTGGTTAATACAAAGAACTATCAGTTGAAATGTTGTGGGTTTGAAACCCCATCAATCCTGTCAGAATCATTTTTTTCTTGTTTTTTGTTTATTTTTGTTGTTGTTGTTTTATGTCGCCAGCCGGCTTCAACCTAATTTTGTGTGTGTTATGGGCTCAGTGGGAAGGGGAAGCACGCCGTCGAGACACACCCACCTTCATTGGTGGATCATTGAGTGTGTTACTCAAAACTCCTGACCAACACTGCAGGTGTCTGTGTCTGGCAGGCCTGGTTTACGTCAATATATATTATGATAGAAAGCGTAGAGTACAGCCTTGTCTCGCACTCTCACTCCTAGATAGTAGCATCGTGATTATCATCCCTATATTCATCATCATCATCACCCATTGTAAAAACGTCCCAGCTTCTGTGGTTCTTAAGATGATGTAGAAAATGGGGCAGAAGAGAAAAAAGTGGGCACAAATAAAATTTCTCAAAGCAATGATCCTTTAAAAAAAGTCATATTATTAGATAAACAAAAGAGATAAGCAATCGACTTACAAAGTGTTCTGAATGGACAAATTGACAATTGAAAATGCCCAAGACTGAAAACATAAAGGAAAAAGCTTCCATCTTAGTCAGTAATATAAAAAAAAGAACAGAATAACGCCACCATGTTATTAACTACAATATATTTCATACAACGTTAATTACTAGACAGCAGGACCTATCATGTCTCAGCATTTTTCTTAGGGGTAAAGGTGTTAATCCGACAAAACAAGTATGAACCAATGCTGAGGTCAGCATAAGTCTTCAGTTCCCAAAGCATGTTACTATATGTATACCTATGGAACTACCTTGAGGAGCATCATGCCTGGCCACTATCGCGGCCGTTCAAACAATCCCTGTGCTTGAAGTAAGGCAACGTTGGAAGCTTCCGACTGCTAACTGTCGAGCCTACAGTAAGGGGAAAGGAGCTGGCAGCTATGCGAGCTGGTGGCAGGGTGAGCTGCCCGAAAGAGAGGTGAAGACCCCTAGTCGGACGAGAGAAAGCTCTACCATTCTCTCTTGGTCCGGGAGCTGGGCTGGACCTGGTTGTTGCGCGATGTTTGGCTATGTACCGGTGTCTGTCATCTCCCTACCTTGCCATTCGGTTTGTAAACAAGATAACTGATGACTGCGTCATGCAACGCATGGACAGCCCCCCTTTTGCTTGATGAAATGACTATCGAGTGGCGTCGGAGTTGGAGTGATTTTCGGAGGGGGCGAGGCATTGTCTCCGGAGGTGCCGATCCGCACTTCGTGGTGTTCCTTGGTACTCCGCACTCTCGTGGTGTTCTTGTTAACTCCTGCACTCTCGTGGTGTTTCTTGTTA
>JAPXFY010000017.1:41642236-41649736 GCA_030674185.1 Monoplex corrugatus
GAGGTCTCTCTTCTTTAGCGCATTAAAATCACTTAAAAATCATCTACTCAGACTCATATTTTCAGGTTATATTAATTACCTCCCTTACCCAGTGCTGTAAAATGAAGGCATTAAGTCTCGCTTCTATAAACTATGAATGGATCTTACAATGAACTTAATCATAGTTTGATTTAACGTTTATGCGCAAGCTTGTTGTAATTTTGATCATAGTTATGAACATTCCAATTCTAAGCATTTGCAGAGTAACGCTTTTGGAATCGACCGAGAGTTGCAACTTAGATTTGAGCAAACTGAAGTCGGCTGATTTGTTTGTGTTCAGAGGGATGTTTGTGAGTGTGTGTGTGTGTGTGTGTGTGTGTGTGTGTGTGTGTGTGTGTGTGTGTGGATTGTGTGTGTGTGTGTGAGAGAGAGAGAAAGAGAGAGATTAATTCTGCTTGATATTTTCTGCTGATTCCGTTGAATTTTCGTATTTGCTGTTGTCCTGCATGCCTCGGCTGGGCTTAACAGATGTATTAAACATTGAGTATTGAATATGGTGTGTGTGTGTGTGGGGTGGGGGGGGAGCGAGGGGGGGTTAGGATGTTGATGATAGTTGTGAAGGCCCTGTGTGCACAGAGTATTGGCAGCACATGTGGTTAAGTGTAGTGTATGTTTTATGTTTGTGGAGGGAGAGGGTTGGCTTACAGCCTGGGATCCCCACTTATGTGTAGAGTGAGTAGTGTCAGTGGCTGTGTGTGTGTGTGTGTGTGTGTTTCTGGGTGTGTGTGTGTGTTTCTGGGGGTGTGTGTGTGTTGTATGTGTGTGTGTGTGTGTGTGTGTGTGTTTGTGTATGTATGTGTGTGTGCGTGGGTTTGTGTGTGTGTGTTTGTTTGTGTATGTATGTGTGTGCGTGGGTTTATGTGTGTGTGTTGTGTGTGTGTGTTTGTGTGTGCGTGGGTTTGTGTGTGTGTGTATTTGTGTGTTTGTTTGTGTGTGTTTGTGTGTATGTGTGTCTATTGATGTGTGTGTTTGTGTTCGTGTTCGTGTGCCTGGTGCGTGTGTGTGGCTGTGTATGGCTGTGTATCTGTGTGTGTGTGTGGGGGTGGGGGGCTGTGTATGTGTGTGAGTGAGTGTATGTGCGTGTGCGTGTGTGTGCCTGTGTGTGTGTGTGTGTGTGGTGTGTGTGTGTGTGTGTGTGTGTGTGTGAATGTGTTCATGTACGTGGTGTGAGTGCGTGTGTGTGTGTGTTCGTGTGTGTGTGTATCTGTGTTTGTGTGTGTGTGTGTGCAAGCGCGTTCGTGTGTGCGTTTATAAGTGTATGTATGTATATATATATATGTATGTGTCTGTGTGCGCGCACTTGCTTTTGTGTGTTTGTACATTGTGTGTGTGTGTATGCGTATGTGTGTGGCTTGTGTGTGTGTGTGTGTGTGTGTGTGTGCGCGTGCGTGCGTGCGTGCATGTGTGATCGGTTACAGCTTCATCAAAAAAGTTTGTAGCCACTTCTTGGATAGGAGGTTTGGAATATTAGTTTTAGCACGAGTGTTTTTTTCTGTTGATCATTTTCTTGCAAAATCAACACAGAATATAAATAACGGCAACAGATATCACACACACACACACACACACACACACACACACACACACACACACACACACACACACACACACACACACACACACACACACACACACACACACACACACACACACACACACACACACACACACACACACACGATCTAGCAATTCAAGATCTCGACATAATGTAAAGAGCCGATTATGTATCAGTTCTGTTTCTGAATTATAAGGCAAAGAGGACCGTTTAGTTATGCCCATGCTTCAGAATCCCAGCTGTACCCCTGTACCAAATGAAGCTTAGACTACAGACTATCAGCATCATATCTATAATCATCATCATCATCATCATCATCATCATCATCATCATCGTCATCATCATCATCATCATGATCATTTTATCCTGTAACTAGTGTGTTTGTTGAGGGGAGTGGTATGGCGTTGCAGTTGGACGTATAGTGGGATACAGCTGTGGTACGTAAAGTAGGATGCTGCGTGGATGTAGTGTTAGGATGTAGCAGTGGGACGTAGTATTAGGACGTAGCAGTGGGACGTACGTGTAGTATTAGGACGTAGCAGTAGGACGTAGTATTAGGGTGTTGTGGTGGGACTAAGTATTAGGATGTTGTGGTGGGACGTAGTATTAGGATGTTGTGGTGGGACGTAGTATTAGGGCGTTGTGGTGGGACGTAGTATTAGGGTGTTGCAGTGGGACGTAGTATTAGGGCGTTGTGGTGGGACGTAGTATTAGGGTGTTGCAGTGGGACGTAGTATTAGGGTGTTGTGGTGGGACGTACTATTAGGATGTTGCAGTGGGACGTAGTATTAGGGTGTTGTGGTGGGACGTAGTATTAGGGCGTTGTGGTGGGACGTAGTATTAGGGTGTTGCAGTGGGACGTAGTATTAGGGCGTTGTGGTGGGACGTAGTATTAGGGTGTTGCAGTGGGACATAGTATTAGGACGTAGCAGTGGGACGTACGTGTAGTATTAGGATGTTGCAGTGGGACGTAGTATTAGGGCGTTGTGGTGGGACGTAGTATTAGGGTGTTGCAGTGGGACGTAGTATTAGGGCATTGTGGTGGGACGTAGTATTAGGGTGTTGCAGTGGGACGTAGTATTAGGGTGTTGTGGTGGGACGTAGTATTAGGATGTTGCAGTGGGACGTAGTATTAGGGTGTTGCAGTGGGACGTAGTATTAGGGTGTTGCGGTGGGACGTAGTATTAGGGTGTTGCGGTGGGACGTAGTATTAGGGTGTTGCAGTGGGACGTAGTATTAGGGTATTGCAGTGGGACGTAGTATTAGGGTGTTGCAGTGGGACGTAGCATAAGGGTGTTGTGGTGGGATGTAGCATTAGGGCGTTGTAGTGGGAGTTAGTATTTTGACGTTGTGATGGGACATAGTATTAGGGCGTTGTAGTGGGACTTAGTATTTTGACGTTGTGATGGGACATAGTATTAGGACGTTGTGGTGGGACTTAGTATTTTGACGTTGTGATGGGACATAGTATTAGGACGTTGTGGTGGGACTTAGTATTTTGACGTTGTGATGGGACATAGTATTAGGGCGTTGTGGTGGGACTTAGTATTTTGACGTTGTGATGGGACATAGTATTAGGACGTAGCAGTGGGACCTAATATTAGGCTACTGACAAAAGAGTATACATCCAGAAATTTAATACCAAGTTCTACAGTCGCTTCCTCGGGATTTCTTGGTCAGATTGCAAGGCCGATGGTTTTATTGGTTGAATGGTTCGTTCGTTTGGTAACGTTTAAATGTCTACCACACAAAGTGTAAACAAGCACTATTATAAAACGAACTTTAAGAGAAGCCTTAAATTGTCGTCTATCTTTCCTGATAGACAGAGCTCCAAAGCAGGAGAGATGTGCTCTCTATCTTGACAGTTTTGTATGAAGTTTAGTCACTATACTAGCTCCAGAGGAACCGCACTCAGCAACAAATAAAAGGGAGAAAACCTGTATGGTTAGGCCGTGACATACGCCACAGCAGGCTATTCCAGACAGTCCTGCTGACAACTCTGAAAGATAGCAGAGGAAGAGGAAGGCGGAGTAGCCAGAGAAGGCTGGACCGACAACATAAAAGAATGATGGATCCGTAGATTCCATCGCTTTCAGGCAAAAGCGGAAAGCAATTCCTGCTGGACAGTACTGACAGCGGCAGCATTACTCATGTCTTCTCCTCCACACTATCCCCGTTCGTCTTGGACGAGAGAATGATGCTGATCATACCATCTGTATGTTTTATGTTCAGTTTTGTTGTATGTTGTCTCACTCTCTCCGTCTCTCTGTCTTTCTGACTCTGTCTCTGTCTCTGTCTGTCTGTCTGTCTCTCTCTCTCTCTCTCTCTCTCTCTCTCTCTCTCTCTCTCTCTCTCTCTCTCTCTCTCTCTCTCTCTCTCTCTCTCTCCCCTGTCTCGCGTTCTCTCCGTCTCATAATCGATTTTGTGCTTTACACTTTCCTCTTTGGTGCAATGTCTCCCACTATCCATCCTGCTGTATTCTTGACAGGGGACATAGTGGGGGTGGGACAGGGGACATAATGGGCATAGGACGGGGGACACATTGGAAATGGGACGGGGACACAGTGGGAATAGGACAGGTGACATACTGGGAATAGGACGGGGCATATAGTGGGGATGGGACAAGGGGACATAGTAGGGATGGGACAGGGGATATAGTGGGATGGGACAGGGGACATAGTGGGGATGGGACAGGGAACACAGTGGGGATGGGACAGGGGACATAGTGGGGATGGGACAGGGGACATAGTGGGAATAGGACAGGGGACATAGTGGGAATAGGACAGGGGACATAGTGGGGATAGGACAGCGGACATAGTAGGGATGGGACAGGGGACATAGAAGGGATGGGACTGGGGACATAGTGGGGATGGGACAGGGACATAGTGGGGATGGAGCAAGGGGCATAGCGGGGATGGGACAGGGCACATACTAGAAATGGGACAAGGGAATAGTGGGGATGGGACAGGGGACATAGTAGGGATGGGACAGGGGACATAATGGGGATGGGACAGGGGATATAGTGGGGATGGGACAGGGACATAGTTGGGATGGACCAAGGGGCATAGTGGGGATGGGACAGGGGACATACTTGGAATGGGACAAGGGAATAGTAGGGATGGGACAAGGGATATAGTAGGGATGGGACAGGGGATATAGTGGGATGGGACTGGGGATATAGTGGGGATGGGACAGAGGATATAGTAGGGATGGGACAGGGGATATAGTGGGGATGGGACAGAGGATATAGTAGGGATGGGACAGGTGACATAATGGGGATGGGACGGGGATATAGTAGGGATGGGACAGGGGATATAGTGGGATGGGACAGGGGATATAGTGGGGATGGGACAGGGGACACAATGGGGATGGAGCAAGGGGTATAGTAGTAGGGATAGGACAGGGGATATAGTAGGGATCGGACAGGGCATATAGTGGGGATGGACCAGGGACATAGCGGGGATGGGACAAGGGACGTAGCTGGAATAGGACAGGGGACATAGTAGGGATGGGACAGGGATATAATGGGGATGGAACGGGGGACATAGTGGGGATGGGACAGGGGACATACTAGGAATGGGACAAGGGAATAGTGGGGATGGACGGGACAAGGGGAGGACATAGTGGGATGAGGAACAGGGATGGAGATATAGTGGGAATGGGGACAGGGGACGTAATGGGGATGGAACAGGGGACATAGTGGGGATGGAACAGGGGACATAGTGGGGATGGACAGGGACATAGTGGGGATGGGACAGGGGACGTAGTGGGGATGGAACAGGGACATAGTGGGGATGGAACAGGGGACATAGTGGGGATGGGACAGGGACAAAGTAGGGATGGGACAGGGGACTAGTGGGATGGAACAGGGGACATAGTGGGGATGGAACAGGGGACATAGTGGGGATGGGACAGGGGACAAGTAGGGATGGGACAGAGGACATAGTGGGGATGGGACAGGGGACATAGTGGGATGGAACAGGGGACATAGTGGGATGGACAGGGACATAGTGGGGATGGGACAGGGACATAGTGGGAATGGGACAGGGGACATAGTGGGATGGGACAGGGGACATAGTGGGAATAGGACAGGGGACATAGTGGGGATGGACAGGGGACATAGTGGGGATGGGACAGGGGATATAGTGGGGATGGGACAGGGACATAGTGGGGATGGGACAGGGGACATAGTGGGAATAGGACAGGGGACATAGTGGGGATGGGACAGGAACATAGTGGGAATAGGACAGGGGACATAGTGGGATGGACAGGGAACATAGTGGAATAGGACAGGGGACATAGTGGGGATGGGACAGGGAACATAGTGGGAATAGACATGGGACATAGTGGGAATATGACAGGGGACATAGTGGGAATAGGACAGGGACATAGTGGGGATGGGACAGCTGACATAGTAGGATGTTACAGGGGACATAGTAGGGATGGTACAGGGGACATAGTGGGGATGGGACAGGGGATATAGTGGGATGGATAGGGACATAGTGAGGATGGAGCAGGGCATAGCGGGGATGGGACAGGGGACATACTAGGAATGGGACAAGGGAATAGTGGGGATGGGACAGGTGACATAGTAGGATGGTATAGGGGATATAGTGGGGATGGGACAGGAACATAGCGGGGATGGAGCAAGGGGCATACTAGGAATGGGACAGGGGACATACTAGGAATGGGACAAGGGAATAGTAGGAATGGGACAAGGGATATAGAGGGAATGGGACAGGGGATATAGTGGGAACAGGACAGGGGATATAATGGGGACGGGACAGGGATATAGTAGGGATGGGACAGGGATATAGTAGGGATGGGACAGGGGACATAGTGAGGATGGAGCAAGAGATATAGTAGGGGTGGGACATGGGATATAGTGGGGATGGGCTCAAGGGATATAGTGGGGACCGGACATGGGATATAGTGGGGATGGGACAGGGGACACAATGGGGATGGAGCAAGGGAAATAGTAGGGATGGGACAGGGGCTATAGTAGGGATCGACAGGGAATATAGTAGGGATGGGACAGGGGATATAGTGGGGATGGGACCGGGGACATAGCGGGATGGGACAGGGGACATAGTGGGATGGGACAGGGGACATAGTAGGGATTTGATAGGGATATAGTGGGGATGGGACGGGGGATATAGTAGGGATGGGAGAGGAGACATAGCTGGAATAGGACAGGGGACATAGTAGGGATGGGACAGGGGATATAGTGGGTTAGGGCAGGGATATAGTGGGGATGGGACAGGGGACATAGTGGGATAGGACAGAATATACAGTGGGGATGGATAGGGATATAGTGGGAATGGAACAGGGGATATAGTGGAGATGGGACAGGGGATATTGTAAGGATGGGACAGGGGACATAGTGGTGATGGACATAGTGGGAATGGGACAGGGATATAGTGGGGATGGGACAGGGGACATAGTGGGGATGGGACAGGGGATATAGTGGGGACGGGACAGGAGACATAGTGAGGATGGGACAGGGGACATAGTAGGGATGGGACAGGGGATATAGTGGGGACGGGACAGGAGACAGTGAGGATGGGACAGGGGATATAGTGGGATGGGACTGGGGATATAGTGGAATGGGAGAGGGAATTTAGTTGGGATGGGACAGGGATATAGTAGGGATGGACCGGGGACATAGTGGAGATGGGACAGGGGACATAGTGGGGTGGACAGGGACATAGTGGGATGGAACAGGGGACATAGTAGTGATGGGACAGGGACATAGTAGTGATGGGACAGGGACATAGTGGGGATGGGACAGGGGACATAGTAGGTATAGGACAGGGGATATATTGGAGATGGGACAGGGGACATGGTAGATGATTGGAAGGGGATATGGTGGGACATGGACCACTGTAAAGGATAAAAAAATCTTT
>JAPXFY010000017.1:41652236-41664736 GCA_030674185.1 Monoplex corrugatus
TGCTTGTCAGTCCGTCTTTTTATCTGTCTGTCGGTCTGTACGTCCGACCCTCTGTCTGCCTGTCTGTCTGTCTGTCTGTCTGTCTGTCTACACCTAGTGCCTGCTTGTCAGTCCGTCTTTTTATATGTCTGTCGGTCTGTACGTCCGACCCTCTGTCTGCCTGTCTGTCTGTCTGTCTATACATAGTGCCTGCTTGTCAATCCATCTTTTTATCTGTCTGTGTGTCTGTCTGGCTGTCTGTCTGTCTGTCTGTCTGTATGTCCAATACGTATCTGTCTCTGTGTGTTTCTGCATACGTCTACCTAAGCATCTCTCTCTCTCTCTCTCTCTCTCTCTCTCTCTCTCTCTCTCACAGACCACACACACACACACACACACTGTTTCTCTCTGTCAGTCTCTGTCTGTCTCTGTCTCTCGCTCTCTCACCCCCCCCCCCCCCCCCCCCCCGCTTATCTCTGTTTCATTCTCTGCCCCTGTCTGTGTGTATTGTCACTGTTTCTTTTTTCCTTCATTTTCCTTCTTTCTTTCTCTGTTTATCTCTTTCTTTGTCCTTCACCTTTCTCTCTATCGCACAGCTCTTCATCTCTGGCTTGCTGTAAATAATATAGATCTCCTGGCACCTAATACTGTTATCTTGAATTAGGTCTTCTTCTGATTAAATCTTTCATTGTCTTTTTCAGATTAAACATTTCTGGTAAAGTTTAAAAGTTATAATCTCAGTGTGTGTTTCTCTATTTCTGTCTGTCTTCCTGTCTGTCTGTCTCTATATGTATAAATTCTCTGTGTATCTGTCTCTGTTTCTCTCTGTATTTCTGCTCTCTGTGTGTGTGTATGTGTGTGTGTCTGTCTGTTTCTCTGTCTGTCTCTCTTTCTCTCTCTCTCTTTCTCTTTCTCTCTCTCTTCTCTCTCTCTTCTCTCTCTCTTTCCTCTCTCTCTCTCTCTCTCTCTCTCTCTCTCCCTCCCTCCCTCCCTCCCTCCATCTTCGTTTATTGCGTGTGTATATATCTGTGTTAAGTGTATGTCTCTGTGTGTGTGCGTGTATCTGTGTCTGGCTGTGTGAATTCTGAGTCTCAAAACCACCACAATCTTATATCCCACAAGGACATGACATCCACCTCCAATCCTAAACCATGGCCCAACCTCCTGAACCTTTTGCTCAACCACACACACCTTTGACCTGACCCTCCGTTTCTAATCGCTTTGGAATATGGATACTGCATCTCCGCGAGAGCTTAAAACAAAATGTTTTCTTTCAAAGTATAGCTCACGTTCAAGAAGTGCGCAGTAAACAAACGTGTTATGAAGATAGGGGGTAATTACAATTTACGTAGGTGAGGTGCGCAGTTGGAAAAATAATGATAAACTTTTTTAAAACATAGTCAAGCCATTCTAACAGTCTCTCTTTTTAGATAAGACGTATCAGCTTCCTATTAAAAAATCTAGAATTGGTGTTTGTTAAGGTCACTATGCCCTTGAAGAAGCATCAGATGAAATAATACTAAAATTAGAACGCATTTTATTAACAAGCGTAAAATACTGTTCTAACGGTGAAAATAGATTTCAGATATCAGAAATTTCTGAGAAAGTGCGATTCACATACCTTCCTCAAAAAGTGTTGATTTTTTGGCACTTTTTTTTCGCTCACTGTGACATTGACCGTTGAGCTATGCCATCCAAACGTATTTTTTCGTGACTTCTTGACAGTCTAAAGCTTCGACCAAAATTTGGTAATGATCCAGCCATGAAGAGTTGAGAAAATTGTGTTCTCACAACTGTCTCACAAACAGACAGACAGACAGACACACGCACCTCTCTGGTAGGTATGAAACTGGATCCCCTTTAAAATATATATATAAAAAAAGACAGAGAGAGGGAGGTGGGGGAGCATATTCAAAGCCAGTCTTAGGAATTTAAGCTAAACATCCAGGAATAGCATGGACAGAATAGAAATGTTTCGTTTTGTACTGTTTTTGTTGTTGGGTTTGTTTGTTTGTTTGTTTGTTTGTTTGTTTGTTTTGTTCTGTAATTTGCGATATGTGTATGGACCTCATGGCAACCATTTTTCAAGGAAAAACAATGGCAAAAAGGAAGAAAGGCAGACCTCCAATCTCATACATCGAGAACATAACCAACATCAGTGGCCTAAATATTCAAGAAGTTGTCCGCAAAAGTCAAGACAGAGCGGCCTGGAGGGAGATGGTGGTAGTGTTTAAGAGCGCAGCGGCCAGCACTGAACCCGGTGACGGCAACAGGTGAGAATCTGCGATATCGTAGCGGTGTTTGTGGCTCAAGAATGCAGAAACTGAAGAACATAGCCATGAGAGAAACAGTCAACTTTTTACAGAGTCAACCATGTATAGAGAGACAGAAGTGTGAAAAGAAGGGGGTCTTTTCCAGAGTCGTACTTGCAAACGGAAGAATGACATTCTGTATAGCATTGGACAGGTTTGAAGACAGTATGTTGCCACTCTGCATTCTGCTTACTGTCTGTGTTGGTGAAAATACTTCAAGGTCATAGGAGAAGGAGATGGTAGAGACCTTCTACTCCCGAACCGGATGTTTGAGGGTCGTCCCCGTTCGCCGCTGCTTTATTTCTTCCAAGCTCAGAGCAGGATCTTGTTCCCATTCACAATTGGGTATATTGGAGGCATCGGATAAATAGTCTTTATTAGTCAGATTCAAACCCATGTCGGAGGTGCCAGTTCATACAGATTAGCTGGTTGTGTTGCGAGTCAGACCTTTAATTGTTGTTTATTTACTTTATATATATGTTCCTTTTTTTGAAGGTGAGATACACACATACGCATGTCATTTACATGCAACCAGAATTGTTCCAGTGGTAGGCTGATGAAATACCGCATACCGGAATAAAATATGGACTAGGTAAAACTTAGTTTAGGTAGGGCCTCAGGACCTGGCCAGCTCATGGATTTATGTACAGGCTTAAGGCTTGTGCCATGATCACCATACACGTGGCACCTGTGACGTTAGTGCATACGGAATTTGTTCCGAGCGCGGAGACGTCATCTTGAGAAACTGAAACTGAAACTGAACCCTTGTATTTGATCAGAAAGTGGAAGATCTATCTGTAAGCCAACAGGGCGTCTATGTGGACGGGTGATTAGTTATTGGTTTCTTATTGTGCCAGCGGGCTGTTTGGTTCTTTTGATAGAGCCATGGACTCAAAGTCTGATATCTTGAGGTCAATCCCAGCCCGCAGCATTAAACGTTGGCCTGTTCGCTGCCCATTTTAATGTTTCCATCATTCTGGTGGTGTCAGCTTAGTGTTTCATAGGTCTTCCCGCCCCCACCCCAACCCCAACCTCTCCTTCCCGCTCCTCAGTTCAAAACCTTGCCAGCGCATAAGGTTTTGCGCAGGCTCGGGAAGTCTGCCAGATAAGTATCTGCTGGCAGATTTGGGTGGAGCGCATATGCAATCGTCCGAGTGCGATGAATACCTCTTGAGCAAACTCCAGACTCCAGACTCCCTGTTACTGTGCTGTGTTTTGTTAACGCTTGAAAAAAAAAAAAAAACATTACACGGTTGGTCACGTCTAGCTGCTCTGGCTTATCGGCATTTTGATGGTACCTTGCGTATCTACCTCTCTTCTGTGCTTAAAACATACAGGCCTGAATGCAGTCTCAGGTCAAGCAACCAGAAGCTTCTGGAAAAATCAAAATCAAAATACAAAGCCATAGGACACCGAGCCTTCCGTTGCCAGGCCCCACTTGTCTGGAACGATCTGCCTTTTTCTCTCCGCTGTTCATCGTCTCTCTCTTCTTTCAAGGCGGGTCTCAAAACTCATCTTTTTGATAAGTACTACTAGTAATGAAACATGATTTTTGATCTTTCTGATTCAGTAATGTATACATTAATACTTGCTTGCAACAGATGTGCTAGTGTGTGTGTGGGGGGGGGGAGGATTAGGAGTGGGAGTTAGTATAATTGATCACAAGACGTAGGGCTGATTGGGAAAAATGAACAAATTAATAATGTAAAGCGCAGTGAGTCTTTACCAATGTGTAAGAGAATAGCGCTATGTAAAAGTGAATTAATTATTATATTATATTATTATTATTATTATTATTATTATTATTATCTCCAGGTGAAAAACAGATCAACGACGAAGGCTTTCTTCACGCAGGGTCCCACTATTTCCCCTTCGAGTTCACCTTGCCCCCGAAACTGCCCAGCTCGTTCAAAGGCAAGCACGGCCGCCTGCGCTACTATGTTCGAATGACCGTGTACACCCAAGGCATTTTCTCCCAGGGTGGTGTGCACACTGAACGCACCAGCAAGTTCGCTGTCATCGGGGCGCTGGACCTGAACACCGAGCCAGATGCGTCGGTAAGGATTTGGTTCTTTCTCTCTTTTCTTCTTTTTTCTTCTTCTTCTTCTTCTTCTTCTTTTACTTCTTCTTCTTCTTTTCTTCTTCTTCTTCTTCTTCTTCTTCTTCTTCTTCTTCTCTTCTTCTTCTTCTTCTTCTTCTTCTTCTTCTTCTTCCTCTTCTCCTTCTTCTTCTTCTTCTTCTCTCTCTCTCTCCCTCTCCCTCTCTCTCTCCGTCTCTCTCTCTCTCTCTCTCTCTCTCTCTCTCTCCTCTCTCTCTCTCTCTCTCTCTCTCTCTCCTCCTCCTGTCTCTGTCTCTCTCTGTCTTCGTTTCTCTCTCTCTCTCTGTTTCTTTCTTGTTTTCTCTCTCTCTCTCTCTCTCTTATTCTGTCTCTCTCTGTCTCTCCATCTCTCTGTCTGTATGTCTTCTCTCTCTCTCTCTCCTCTCCCTCTCTCCTCTCCTCTCTCTCTCCCCTCCTCTTATATATATGTGTGTGTGTGTATATACATATATATATATATGTTTATATATATATATATATGTTTGTGTGTGAATGTCTGTTTCTCTGTCTCTACCTCTCTCCCTCTCCATCTCTCTCCCTCTCTCTCTCTCTCTCTCTCCCCTCTCTTTCTCTCTCTGTGTCTGGTTTCACTTTTCTCAAGACAGCGTTACAGCAATCAGATGATTCCATAATGTCTTCATCCTCAGCACCAATACGGCAAACGCAGTGTAATGTAAGGATCCGAAATAATCACCAAATGCCCTAAGCTGAAATGAAAAAAAAAATAACAAAAGCTAAAGAAGTTCAGATAATCCCGTAACCCCGAGGTCGAGGGATAATGAGATAATGATAGATACCTCAAGTTTTCACGGGGTTCGTATTATGGAAGCTTGCACCTCTCGCTCTCTGCTTTTTCCTTCCAACCCTGAACAGCTGAGTGGATTGGAGGCCTCTGATGCAAAGTTTAGTTCACTAGCCGGGGTCGTATTCGTACTGTCTGATTAGACAGCTGGACTAAACTTCTATGCCTGTCAAATATCCTAAAACTGCACATGTAAGAAACAAGAAACACACGCTACCAAGGTCTTGAAAGTGCAGCCAAAATTATATTACATATATATTAAAATGAGCTACGTAATAATGGTATTACTGTATTTCTGTGTTCTAAAAACCTTTCCCTACTTTTCAGCCTAAGCGTTCAGCCATCTGTACGCAACTCTCAGAAATTTTTTTGCAAATGAGTGAATATAGCAGTGAAAGAGAAAAGTAACTGAGAGATTCTGAAAAAAGATCTCTTGTGTAATACTATTTTGACTCGACACCGTCTGTGCGTACGAAGCACTCCCAGCTTGAGGGTTGCCTGGTGCAACAAAACAAGAAGAAAAGTGGCCTTGTAATTTTTCTCCCTTTTTCCCACGTACATCAAACAAAATCGGTTTGCAAAGAACACATGGTACCAAAAGCAATAAGCTTTCAAGCGAAGCAACTCTTTTAACTCTCATATGTAATGAGAAAACGTGGACTTTGAAATGGATACGTGTATGGTTTCTCGTGGACTTTGAAATGGATACGTGTATGGTTTTTCGTGGACTTTGAAATGGATACGTGTATGGTTTTTCGTGGACTTTGAAATGGATACGTGTATGGTTTTTCGTGGACTTTGAAATGGATACGTGTATGGTTTTTCGTGGACTTTGAAATGAATACGTGTATGGTTTTTCGTGGTCTTTGAAATGGATCCGTGTGTAGTTTTTTCGTGAACTTTGAAATGGATACGTGTATGGTTTTTCATGGAATTTGAAATGGATACGTGCATTTTTTTTTTTTTTTTTTCATTACGAGAAAACTGGCAGGCTGGTTAGTGGTTCTTTGACGGAGCCGTAGACTCAGGATCTGATATCTCGAGTTCATTCCCAGCCGGCAACATTGAAAATTGGCCTGTTCACTGCCCATCTTCATGTTTCCCTCTTTCTGGTAGTGTCAGCTTAATGTTTCATAAATCCCTCTTTCCCTTCCCCTCCCCATTTCAAGACCTTGCGCAGGCTCAGAGAGTGTGCCCGATACATTCTGGCATATTTAGTCGGAGCGCATATGAAATTGTCGGAGCGTGATGACTCTCTCCCGAAAAAAAATCCAAAGTGCAAAACGATAATTAGTCCAGTTACGGAGGCGATTCGTCTGTTGCCGTTTTAGTCGAAGCCTGTTAGAAAAGAGTTTTCCTTGTTGGTAGCAATATAACCGTGTGTCTGCTGTTTAACCAGTCCTGTTAACCCTTTGACTTTTGTACCCTATCCACCAACTGCAAAAACTTAACCCTTTGACTCCCTTACCCTATCCACCAACATCGTGCAGGAACCTGGTGGATAGGGTGAGGGAGTCAGAGGGTTAAGTTTTTCCTTTGCTTGCATGGTTGACAATGCAGGATGCTGGTGGCAGGGTGCGGGAGTCAAAGGGTTAAATTTTCTGTTTCACGCTGTAGTCTGTCTGTTGATAACAGGCAAAGACGTAAATGTACGTTCTACTACCCATGTGGTGAATGGGGAGCCGATCATAGAACTGTTTTTGTTTTTGTTCCTTTCATCCGAGGGATATATATGTGTGTGTGTATGTATGAAATATATATATGTATATATATATAATGTATATATATGTATCACATTCATATGTATATACACATACATGCACGCACAGGTAGACACACACATACATACACTCACATAAATGTACAAATATATACAAATGTACACGCTCTCTCTCTCTCTTTCTCTTTCTTTTCTCTCTTTCTCTTTCTCTTCTCTCTCTCTCTCTCTCTCTCTCCTCTCTCTCTCATACACACACATACATATACATATACACGTAATACATGCACAGACAGACACACACATACATACACTTACATATACACGTACAAATGTACACACATTTATTTACACTCTCTCTCTCTCTCAGTCTCTCTCTTTTCTCTCTCTCTCTCAGTCTCTCTCTTTTCTCTCTCTCTCTCTCTCATACACACACGCATACATATACATATACAGGTACATACATACACAGATAGATACGCACATACATACATGTACACTCACATAAACACGTACAATACAAATGTACACACGTATTTATACACGTCCCTCTCTCTCTCTCTCTCTCTCTCTCTCTCTCTCTCTCTCTCTCTCTCCTCTCTCTCTCTCTCCTCTTTCTCTCTCTCTCTCTCTCTCTCTCTCTCTGAGACACACACACGCGCGCGCGCGCGCGCGCCACACACACACACACACACACGCTGTATTGAGTCAGATAACAAGGCACTGGTCATCACGACCCAAGTTTAAACACACACAGAGCACGGCCAGCGGATATTGCATCGTGCCATTTCATCCTCTTGAAAACCGGTATCGATTTGATCCTGCACACGCGCGTGCACATACACTTTACACGCGGGCCCTCCCTCCTTTCCTCCTTCTCTCCCTCTCTCCCTCTCTCTGTGTCTGTCGTTCTTTCTCTATCTCTGTCTCGGTTTCTAGGGTTTTTTGTTGTCCCCCTTTATTTATGTCTGTCTTTCACACAACAAACACCCTACACCCCCCACCTCATCCTCCACACACACGCTGTCATACACACACACACACATTCACACACACATCGGCTAACACACACACACACACACACACACACACAAAGAAACAAAGAAGCAAAGAAGCACACACACATACACACTCACACATATACACACACGCGCGCGCGCCACACACACACACATTCCTCTCGCAAACCAACCAAGAATAGGATCGAAATAATGATGATAGCGATGGTGATTTTAACAATAATAATGATTATGCTCACGGTGATAACGATAATGATGATACCAATACTGAAAAAAAAAACGATGATGATGACGAATACGACCACGGAAATGGTAGATATTAAACGTAATAATGATGTGATGATGACGATGAAGATAATGATAATAATGATGACGATGATGATAATAACAACAGCAACAGTAATGACAACGATATAAACACTAATGATAACGATGATAATAAGCACAAGATGGTCATTGTGACCCTGGTGTACACAATGAGAGAGCACGACCATCACGCTGAAGTCAGTATTGATTTGATTCAGAATGGCGACTCCTGAGCCCTGCGAAAGCCAGAGCATACTCGAGTAGGATTTCTTGCCGTCTCTCGGTCTGTGAGGCAGCCAATAGTTGGATTAAAACACAAACAGAAAAAACATGTAGTGAATGGAGGAGGTGGTCAGACCATTGTGATAAACTCTCTTTCTCGTTCGTTGTTCACAAATCGTTTCCTTTTGCGTGAGAAGTGAAAGGTTCAAACACTACTGCTGGGCGCAAATTTTCAATTGATTTTAGTTAAACCGGCAAAAATAGTCAAAAATACAAGCAGTAGGAAAAAAACCATACATAGATATAGTACATTATTACCTACTTGTTTGCTTGCTTACTTGCTTGCTTGTTTACTTACTTACTTGCTTACTTGCTTGCTTGTTTACTTACTTACTTACTTACTTAACTTGTTGAAGAACAGTGCTGAAGCTACACATCCTTGTCTTACTCCTATGTTTACTTCAGAATATGTTCACTGTTTCCTACTATACAATTGAAGTTGGCTTTAAAGCTTTTGATGAGGACGGCTGCTTTGGGATCCTGTGTGCTTAGAGTAAACGCCATAGGCTTTACGGTGTACTTTCTATGCTGCCTTCTCAAAATCTAAAAAATTGATATAGAGCTGTCTCTGCCATTTTGTGCATTGTTCTTTTCTAGACTATCTCTACGGTGTACTCTATGCTATCGAAAGCCTTCTCAAACCCCGTAAAGTTGATATAGAGCATTATCTGCCATTCTGTACATTGTTCTTTACTATTTACGTAGATAACGGCCAATTGACATTCTTGACAACTATCTATCGAACTGGACCTGGGGTCAGAATGATGAAACTCGATCTGCTACAAACCGGCAAATCAACGGACGAACAAACTAAGAACATGATCGGCAGACACGGCTGGATTCTGTTTAGTCACCCTAGAAACCAGTATCGATTTAACTGATTCTAGATCACATCAGCCCTTTGAAAGCTACAGCCTACAAGTTTGATTCTTTTCAGTGTCCGTGCGTAATGGTGGCGGTTACAGGATTAGAAAGGAAACAAGCAACAACAAAATAAAATAAAATGGTGAAGAGAATAATCGGATCGTTTCTGTTTGTCTGTCGGTCTGTTTGCCTGCCTGCCTCTGTCCCTCCCCCCCCCTCTCTCTCTCTCTCCCTCTCCTCTCTCTCTCTCTCCTCTCTCTCTCTCCTATCTCTACTCTCTATACCTACTCTCTCTCTCTCTCTCTCTCTCTCTCTCTCTCTCTCTCTCTCTCTCCTTCTCTGTCTCTCTCTCTCTCTCTCTCTCTCTCTCCCCTCCCCTAATTCTTATTTTTAATTCTAAGCAGGTATGTAGATTAACAACGATAAGTTTGAAAATGGCTTTCAACCAATGATTATTACCATTGGGAAATAAAAGTCACATTGATTTCTCTTCGAGGTGAAATTCAAATAAAACGAAAGATGTACATTGTCCGAAATATTGTTAGATGCCTATGATTTTCAGTCTTCATCACTTGAAGAGGATGGATGAATGCCGGTATTGAGCTTGTTGTCGAGGGTGGGTATAAGATCTGCAGGGACTTCTGATTCTTCAAGACTGTCAGCATATCGTTGTCCTTGATGTCAGCTGTCCAAGGCAGTTTGAAGCAAGTGATGTTTTGTTGCTGGTGACTTACGCTTTGCCTCGTGGCAGTCTGATGATGTTGTCGTCCCACTGTCAACAGTTTGAGGAAGACAAAGAGAGAGGATGAGAATGTTCAAACTATCACATCCGTATTATGTACCAAAATGTGTGTGTGTATGTGTGTGTGTGTGTGTGTGTGTGTGTGTGTGTGTGTGTGTGTGTGTGTGTGTGTCGTGCGTGCGTGTGTGGTGTGCGTGCGTATGTGTGCGTGTGAGTGAGAGAGAGAGAGAAAGGGACAGAGAGAAAGGACAGAGAGAGACACGAGAGAGAGAGACACAGAGAAAAACGTTCATACTAACTAGAGAGAGAAGAAAGTTCATACTAATTCTCACCTCGATATACTGTATCAAAATGTGTGTGCATGTGTGTGAGCGCGCGCGAGAGAGAGAGATTGGAAAGAGAGAGAGAGAGAGAGAAAAGAAGCGCGTTCAAACTCTCACATCCGTGTACTGTACCAAATGTGTGTCTGTGTGTGTTCGTGCGCGTGTGTGTGTACGCGTGTGTGTGTGTGCGTGCGTGCGTGCGTGCATGTGTGTGTGTCTGTCTGTCTGTATGTCTGTTGTATGTGTCTGTCTATGTGATCAGCTGCCGGTGGAGAACGACACGTTCGAGACAGTGGGGTCGTGGTGCTGTGTGGCTGGCACGGTGACAGCTCTGTTACGCCTGGACGTAAGGGATACGTGCTGAAGGAGGCCATTCCTGTCTGGGCAGAGATCAAGAACCTTAGTGCCCGCCGTATCCTGCGGACCATGGTCTCCTTGGTGCAGGTGTGTATGTGTGTACGCGTGTGTGTGGGTGGGTGGGGGGTGTTGTGCGTGTGTTGTGTGCGTAGGTGGGTGGGTGTTTGTTGGTATGTGTGTGTGTGTAGTGTTTGTGTGTGTGTTGTGTTTTTGTGTGTGTTTGTTTGTGTGTGTGTATGTGTTTGTGTGTGGTGTTGTGTGTGTGTGTGTGTTTGTGTGTAGTGTGTGTGTGTTGGTATGTGTGGTGTGTGTGTATGTTTGTGTGGATGTGTATGTGTGTGTGTTTGTCTGTCTGTCTGTCTGTCTGTCTGTGTCTATGTGTGTATACATGTCTTGTGTGTTTGTGTGCGTGTGTATGTTCGTGTGCGTGTTTATGTGTTTGTGTTGTGTTTGTGCGTGTGTACGTGTGTGTGCGCGCGCACGCGCTCAGAACTAGGATTTCAGTGGTCGCATACCATGCTTTCTCTGGTGAATTTTGATGAGGGGTGGGGTGCTTGCGTATGTGTGTGTCGGGGAAGACTGGTGTATATCTATGTATATATGCATATAATATATAAGAGAGAGGGGGGGGAGAGAGAGAGATTTGTATATGTGTGTGTTGTATATATATATATATACATGCATGCATATGTACAGAGAGAGATGTGCGTGTATATATACATATATGTGTGTGTGTGTGCGTGCGGCGAGTGTGTGTGTGTACTGGTGTGTATGTTGGTGGGGAAGTGGTGTGTCCTGTAGTGTGCAAGTGTACGTGTGCAGTGGTAAGAGAGAATATAGCGTGCCGTGTGTATACGCGTGCAGTTGGTCATTAGATTGCAATGAATTGTATTGAGTTGATTTTTTGTTACAATTTTTTTTCACAGGAATGTATGTATGTATGTGTGTGTGTAATATTATATATATTATATATATATATATATATATATATAATATGTACGTATGCTGTGTATGTATGTGTGTATGTATGTAGTATACATGTATGTATCTATGTACTGTGTGTGGATGTGGATGTATGTATACATGTATGTATGTATATATTATATGTATGTATGTTTGTATGTATGTACGTATATGTGTATGTATGTAGGATGTATATATTATGTGCGTACGTGTGTACCTATGTACGTATGTGGCTATCTACATAAGTACGTATGTATGTATACGAGGGTATCTACGTAAGTGTGTAATTATATATGTACGTATTGCATATGTATGTATGTATGTATGTATGTATGCATGTATATATGTATATGTATGTAATATGTATACATACATGTATGCATGTATGTATGTATGTATGCATGCATGCATGTTTGTATGTATGTATGTATGCATGCATGTTTGTATGTATGTATGAATGTATGTATGTATGTATGTATGTATGCATGTATTCATGAACATAACCTATACACGTATGGCATGAACATAGAACGGTTATTACTAATGCAGCACCGGGGAATGACAACAGTTTTATTGCCGCACCTTGGTGCACCTCAGGCCTGTGTCAGTACTGTTCCCCCATCTGGGCACGCAGGGCTTACCTCACTCACACTCACAGACAGTAATCGATAGTCCCATTTCCTGCTCTCCACAATGCCCCTTACACACAGCTCACCTCTTCAACCCTGGGAGAGAA
>JAPXFY010000017.1:41677236-41709736 GCA_030674185.1 Monoplex corrugatus
CTCAGTTTGCGGTAATTTCTTCGTGCTTCCTTGCGACTTTTTTTTTTTTTTTTTATTATATATTTTTATGTATATTTATTTATTTATTTATTTATTTATTTATTTATTCATTTCATTTATTTATTTATTTATTTATTTATCTATTGGTCTTTCCTGGTAAACTGCCTTGTGTAAGACTAGTAGAGTTACACGCGTATTTATTTGTGGGTGTGTTTCTCCAGTTATGCATCAAACCAGCGGGCCTGGCTCGCCGTATCAAGCTACCGGTGGACATAGTGATCGGAACCTGCCCTCAAAGAGCGGCAACACAAGGTCACTTGTCACCCCCTGCTGGCACCACAGGGAGGGGACTCCTCCACCTTCCCCTTCCCCTTCTTCACCGATGCCACCTCCGACCAGGTACCAGTGTGTTTCAGTTTGAGTCGATTTTATTTTTACGTTACGTCTGTGTCCATCTATGATAACCGTCCAGGGATGAGTGGGGAAGAGGTTGATGGAAGGTGAAGAATGATGATGTGATGTGGTGGTGATCTGTATGTGGTGGTGTGTGTGTGTGTGTTTGTGTGTGTGTGTGTGTGTTTGTGTGTGTGGTTATGTTGTGTGTGTGTGTTTATGTCTGTGTGTGTGATCATTGACGTGCCAGCGAAAGAACAAGGTGATCATTCCTCAATCCAGACAAAAGACTAGCCAGGCTGAGTTAAACATGGGCAAGTTTACGTTGTGCAGAGGAAACAAATCCCAACACGCTTCTTTCCTCAGTTCCCTGTTATTCTTGTCCCCTAGCCATATTGTTTGGGTGTTCCAATTCACAGAAGCAGAATCAACCAAAACACCTTCATACACAACAGTGTGAAAATGCAAAAACAGCAGTGTGAAAATGATATAACAGCGCATCCGTCACAGGTGACGATACTTGTTTTTGGTTAGAGGTAGAGATCACATGCTGGGAATGAATATGGCTAAAGTTATGCGCTGTTAAATGATTGATATATGTTGGATCAGTGATTCCTCTGATTTTCCCCCGTGGGGATGCCAGGGGGCTCTTTCAGTATAAATAGTATCCCCACTTTCTGGAAATTCTTTGCTAGAAATTACCTCTTTTCTGTCACTCTTTGTTTCTGCCTTGTTCCTTTGCTTTCTGTCATTTCTTCCTGTCATTTTCTGCCTTGCTGGTGCATTCACCTGTATGTGTTCGATAAAGTCTTACGTACTTTCTCTTAGGAGTGATATAATTGGGTACATGTATTCTGTGCATTTTTGGCTCTAAGGAAATGAGAAATGCGGAAGCAATTTTAGATCATTTAGGCCCGTTTTTATATATTTTAGTGTCCTTAGTTATGTTTAGATTTGTATTCAGGTATGTTTTTATAAAATCACCTGTGCGATGAATTGGATGGAGTGGCCAACGCCATGGTGCATCTCTTTAGATTATGTACGCTAATGCATTGATATGTGTACTTAATTTTCTTTTCCTTTTTTTTCTTCCTGTTGAAGTATTGTGCATGTTTTGAAACTAGCCCTCTATGCAGTGGACTAGGCTTTAAAGAAGAATAAAAAAAAAAAAAGCATCCGTCTGATTTTTTCGTGTGTAATCATGTGTCTTCTGGTCTTGCCCCTGCTCTTCTGAAACATCTTATCTCGCAGGCTGTGATCTTTGCTGTCGATGCTTTTGTATAAAGTCAAGGTCTGGCACTGGTATGTCAGCGTGGGTGCATAGATGGTACATACTGATAAACCTGGCTTTTGTTTCCATAGGGCTTTGGGTGCTTCAGTAGGGGGGGGGGGGGGGGGGCATCCGTTCATTTTCTCAATATACGTGTAATTTTCGCTTATCTGTGACGGTGGAACGTTTCTTTTTAATAGAAGTGACTGTCGAGTGGCGTTGGGAACTTGGAAGGTGATCATCCGGAAAGTGGAGAGGCATTGGTGCTCTGGGTCACATCCGCATCCTCGTGTGTTTCTTCTTAACTTGTTAACGATGGGATTTTTCTAACAGAAGTTTTGCTAGGGACTAATTCTTTTGTTGCCGTGGGATCTTTCACGTGTGTTAAATGCATGTTGCATATGAGGCCTCAGGATTTATCGTCTCGCGCAAAAGACTAGCACGCAGACCACAACGTACAAGTCTCGTAAAGATGGGGTTGGGTGGGCGAGGGAGAGGAGAAAAATTTCATGTCCACTGCGAATAGAACACGGTTACTCGCATCCAGTCACACACTCCATTGGAGAAGGAGAAGAAGAAGAAAATGAAGAAGAAGATAAATGATAGTAAAAAAGGATGATGATGATGATGATGATGATGAAGATGATAACGACGATGATGATGATGTAAAAGGAGAAGAAGTAGATGATGGTGATGATGGACGACGACGATGATGATGACGACGACGATGGTGATAAAAATGATGATAACGACGACAATGATAATGACGATAATGACGAAAAAGAGATGATGATGATGGTATGATGATGTGATGGTAATGATGATGATGTATTACAGGTCTTTCTGTCAGACATGAGCTTTCACAACATGGTGCCCACTGCCCCTCCATGGGAAGAGGACGACGATATCCCGTGACCCCTGTTGACATGGTGACGAGGGTCAAGGTCAATGGATGTGACTGTGTTGCTGGGTGAGGAGGGTGTATGTGATTCTGAAGTTTAGTTTATTGAGTTGTTGAAGCTGTTGTTATACATGTCTTTTTTTTTTGGTCAGTGTGTGTGTGTGTGTGTGTGTGTTAGGTGGGCAGTGTGTGTGTGTGTGTGTGTGTGTGTGTGTGTGTGTTAGGACGATTTTGTTTTAGTGATTTCCCTCCAAAAGGACGAAAACTCAGTGAGACTGAAGAAGAATGTTTCATCTTCAATGCTAAAAACATGTGAAAATTAAACATACTCAGCTACATTGACAGAGAAATAATTTCACTTTTTGTCTTCTTATTGACATCACCTTTGTTGGTGTAATGGTTCAGTGATTCATTGCTGTCTGTTGTATCATTTGGAAAAGAGAGGTTGTTTGCAATAATTGGTCTGTATATTGTAATTGTATCATTTTGAAAAGGGAACTTGTTAATAAGAGTGATCGGTATATTTGTTCTTTACCTTTTGTAATCCTGTTTGTGATGGATGTATATTCTGATGCACTAAAATCAGAAGTTATAATAAAAATGAATATTCAAACAAATATAGTGTCATTGATAGATCTTCAGTTTCCTACTGTAGAAGTTCTCAGCTTATAACTGCCATTTTTCGATTTTGTCGATGCTAATCTACATATTTACCTAGAGCTAAGAGTGTACATGTAGCTTGGAGAGTAAGGCTTAATATTCATTGTCCGATCATGGGAAAAGGTTTGTAAGAAATGTGAATAAGAACGATATCAATTTATGTGTGCGCGAGTGTATGTTGCCAGGCAAATGAATTTGTTTGATTCATGTGCCTATACTTTGTAGTTTTATGTTATATTTTCTTGAAAATTTGGATTAAAACAGAAGATAAGAAAAGAAATAAAATCAAGAGCAAAAGGTAAAAATGAAAACGAAACGTCTCTTCTCTTTTTGGCATTCTGATTTTACTTTTTTTTTTTCAATGAATATCTACTTTTCAGAGGCGTAGTTTACATGCATACACGTTTGTCCATCAGTCCATCCGTTCATATGTGTATTTTGAATGCTTATCTTTTTGTCTCCGGTTTTGGGGGGGGGGGGTTTTGTGTGTTTTTTTTGTACGTTTGCAATTCTTTTATAATATATTTTGATTTGATTTGACTTGATTTCTGTGTCTAATTAAACATTATGCGGAAACAATTTTAGGTAATTTAGGCCTGTTTTTATATATGGTTTATAGTCCTTTGTTATGTTTCAATTTGTATTCAGGTATGTTTTTCAAATCCCTTGTGGGATAAATTGGACGGAGTGATCAACGCTAGGGGCATCTCCTCAGTTTATATGTGTGAATGCATTGATATGTGTGCTTAATTTTCTCTTCCTTTATTCCTGTTGAAGCATTGTATGTATATTGAAATGGTTATAGTCTTGATATGGATCTACGCAGTCGGCTGAGCTTTAAACAAAAATAACAATAAAAAATAACTAAAACATTCCTTTTTATACATGTATGCTTCTGGGTGTGTAGAGTAACAAGGACTAGCAGTAAGACAGGTCTGATGGTACCTAATGCTACTGTCCTCTTGTGTTTAAATGTTTTCAAGTTTCAAGTCTTTTTCCTCTCTTTCGGTTTTCTCTGCGATGTTTATGATGACGTGTGTGTGTGTGTGTGTGTGTGTTTGCTGTGTGTGTGTGTGTGTGTGTGGTTTATGCCGCTAAAAAGTACAATGCAATTTTTTGTTTATGTGTTGCAGTTCAACCAGTATTGACATTCCCGCGTGCATGTCTGCTGTCAAGTTATGTTGAACCCAGATTCAAAGACACAAACACAACGGAAGGAACATGTGGACAGTGACAGTGGACACCTTAGTAGAGTCTGACGCTTGACCAGAAAGTTTCGGATTCAGTTTTCTTTTTTGTCTGAAGACACCATTTTACGCGAGTCAGTTTGCCATTGCCACTGGAACCTGTTATTATGCTGCTATCGAAACCGACGGGCCTTCAAGCTATTAGAGCCACAACTGTAGTCAGCCTGGTTCTGCCACAAGAACTGAAGACTGTTCTGTGTAAAACATGTCGCCGGAAATGGAAGATTATTTTCCTGTCATTGAAAGCGAGAATGTCTTTCTGCGTCTGATTCTGAGCGACCTTCGCTTAGTAGAAACTGTAGCTCCAGTAAGATCGTTTCTGTCTTTAAATTTGTTTTTGTCTTTTTTTTTTTTTTGCGGGGGAGGTGGACTGAGGGGGTGTTCGTTCGTATGCCGCAGCTTGGATATATTAGTGGGTTTGTTTTTTTTGGTTTTTTTTTTGGTTTTGTTTTGTTTTTTCCGTGTATGATTTTATGTTCCGCTTGATCAGACTCCGTTTTCTGGGGTGTACATGCTGGATGTTTCCGTGTTACCGTAAGCCACCGACGTACGTGTTTGATGTTCCAACGAGTGTACAAAAACAAAGGGAATACAGAAATACCAAGTCTACACATATATTGACCTGGGAGATCTGAAAACCTACAACCTTTTACCCAACAGGTGATACCCCAACAGGTTTGAACTCACACCTTCGAATTGGAAGACTAGTGTCTTAAGCACT
Organism: Monoplex corrugatus; assembly: GCA_030674185.1. Lineage (NCBI taxonomy): Eukaryota > Metazoa > Mollusca > Gastropoda > Littorinimorpha > Ranellidae > Monoplex > Monoplex corrugatus. The sequence goes on from JAPXFY010000017.1 coordinate 41,682,429, forward strand.
GAGGCTATATCGTCTATCCTATTACATCTGAAATGCTTTTCTCCTTGAAACAATAGCAATCCTGCTACTGAGACTGTATTTGAAATTAACCCTTTGACTCTCGCATCCTATCCTTCAACTGCGAAACCTTAACCTTTTGACTCCTTCTCTCTGTCCATCAGCTTCATGAGGGAGTCAAAGGGTTAAGTTTTTGCTTTACTAGCATGGTCGGCAATGCAAGATGCTAGTGGACAGGGTGCGGGAGTGGAAAGGTTAAAGGTCATTCTGACATCGAAACTGCAATCATTTCCCTTTGAAAATCTTACTTAAAGCTGATCGATGTGTCATTTGGGGGAGAAAGCGGATCTGTCGTTACTATTAAACATGAAAATGTTTCTGCCATTATATCTGAAAGCTTTTCGATAGTTAAAAAAACTGAAAAACATTTTGTTATCTATACTTCAGTTGTGGAATGGACAAGACTGTGCGGGATGTGGTGATGAAGGTGGACCAGGTAACTGCTGAAGGATGATTCATTTCTTTTAACACTCCTTTTCTGATCCCTTGCACGAGGGGTTATCACAAACGGCTGCATGGCAGGCAAGGAACACAAGGCTGCAGGAACTCAACGTCGGTCTGCTCTTGAAGCAGATTACCTTCCATTCTGCCTTTGGAACTGACAGCTGTGTTGCCTTTGGAAGTGAAGATGTTTTGCAGCTGGAATCTCAGGTGAATCTGCCATTAGAACTGAAAGTGGTTCTGTAATTAGAGCTGAAGATGAATCTGCCATTAATACTGAAAGGGGTTCCGTGATTGGAAGTGAAAGTGGTTCTGCCATTAGAACTGAAAGTGGTTCTGCCATTAAGACTGAAAGTGATTCTGCCAGTTGGAACTGACAGTGGTTGTGCCATTAAGACTGAAAGTGATTCTGCCAGTTGGAACTGACAGTGGTTCTGCCACTAGGACTGAAAGTAGTTCTGCCATTAGAACTGAAAGTGATCCTGTGATTAGAACTGAAAGTGGTCCTGCCATTAGAATGGAGACTGGTTCTGCCATTAAGACTGAAAGTGGTTCTGCCATTGGGACTGACAGTGATTCTGCCATTAGAAGCATGAAAGTGGTTCTGTCTAGTGGTTCTGTCATTAGAACTGAAAGTGATTCTGTCATTAGGACTGAAAGCGATTCTGTCGTTAGGGCTGAAAGTGGTTCTGCCGGTTGGAACTGAAAGTGGTTCTGTGATTAGAACTGAAAGGAAACTGCTGAGTATTTCGACGCTGGCAGCAGAGTTGTGGATGTATCATTTGATAGTTGTGACATTGGCTTCTGTGGCAGGACAGTGGCAAAGGAAAGCCGACAGTGCAGTATATACAGATACATCTAGGCCACAATACTGACAATTTGCTCACCAGGTTTCAGGAAGCGTCTTGATGGGTCATTGTACTGCCAGGTCACTCTTTATCTGCGTGTATAAAACCACTGCCTTTCGAGTTCACATGTGTTTGATTTTTTGTTTCGCTCTTTCATTTGATGTGAAAGACTGAATCTACTAGTTATTGTACATAATTGATCAACTGTTTGTAACATGCTGAATGAACATTAACACTTCTTTGGTTGATTGGTTGGTTTGGTGGGTGGTTGGTTGGTTGGTAAAGAAAACAGTTCGTTGAGCGAACAAATTGTCATGGGAAATGCATTGTTTTTAATGCGAAAATAATGAGAGAAAATCTGAAATAGCTGAAGCACAAGCTAAGCACAGCTTAAGCGGAAAAAAAAAGCGAGTGTGTTTTTAATGCGACAAAATGAGAACCAATCTGAAATAGCTAGAGCTAAAGCTAAGCGCAGCTCAAATGGTTAAAAAAAAAAAAGTAGCGACACCCATATTGCTGATATGAAATAAATTATCTTTCTGTCACTCTGGATTTACCATGTAACATTGGCGTTCTCTCTAAGATAAATGCAGCGCCATGCTGTTTTCATTTTTTATCCCTGTATGCGTATATCTGTGTTTATCTACAGAAGTGACTTTTTACAGGAATTTGCTTGGGACTACGTTTTCGTTGCCCTGCGATCTTTAATGTGTGTTGTTAAGTGCGTGCTGCGTATGGTGCCTCAGTTTGTCGTCATATCAAAAAAAAAACAAAAAAAACTATGTGTGGATCTTTACCAAATTCGGGCCAAAGGTATGGATCGTTTAGGAGTCGCCAAAAAGTAAGAAGTTTGGATGATAGATCACCAAGGTCAAGATCACATGGACCACAAAAATGCCTAAAATTAGCACTTTACGAGAAAGGTGTGTGGACAGCACTTTTTCAGGAACATCTCAAGATATTTAAAATCTGTTTTCACTGTCGTGATAGTCTATTATTGTCCTTGATGGATGTCAGGTTGTGAAATACAAGGTTCTGGTGATCTTGAGAAGTACAAAATCTAGATTTTCTGTAATAATGTTTCTATAAAAAGCCAAATTTCTTGACTGTCTTGAAATTCATTTGTTTTTGATTGTTTGTTTTTGGTCCATCTCAAGGCCTTAGGGGTATATGTCAAACAGTCCGCTCCTCCGGTTAGTTCTTCCATTTTGTTTGCATACTTCTTGTTGTCCATTCTGTTTATCCTTTGTGGCGTAGTTGTCTATGTTCTTTGTTGTCCATTCTTGTCGTGCCTTGTCATAATTTTCTTTTGTTCTTTGGTTTTTTTTGTTTTGTTTTTTTGTTATCCTCTCTTGTTCTTTTTGTCCTCTCTCGTCCATTTTGTGTGTCCTCCATTGTCCATTATTTTTGTCTTCCCTTGTCCATTTTGTTATCCTCTGTTGTCTTTTCCTTTTGTCTTCCGTTGTTTATCCTTTTCATCCTTTGTTATCCAGTCTTTTTGCCCTGTGTCTGTGTTCTCTGTTGTCCGTTCTTTTTGTCAATTGTCTCAATATTTTTCATTTGTCCTTGTCCATCGTCTGTATTCTCCATTGTCTAGTCCTTTTGTCACTTGTCTGCATATTTTCCTTTCTTTTCGCAGTGACTTGAGAGTTTTGAGACTGACTTTACCTTTTGAACTTCTTGTCCATTAGCTGTGTGTTCTTCTGCTTTTGAACTCCCTCCTTTTTTATCATCTTCTTTGTCCGTCTTGTTCCTTGTCTGTTTTGCCTGTCTGTCTTCTGTCGTGTAGGCCTTGGCAGTTGTCTGAGTTATCTACTTTGAAAACAGTTGTAGTCAGCAAAAAAAAAAAATGGAACCACAAGTTTCGCCTCCGTGCGTTTGGCCTACCCTATGTTTTCCAGAACGTGCCTTCTCCTTTTGTCTGATCGTGTGACACGGTCGTTTCGCTGGTGGAGAGAAAGGAGGACTGAGAGAAAGAAACAAACAAACAGAAAAATAACCGTATACGAAATGAACGTTCTTTAACATGTGTAGGCAAAACGGGCGAAGGAGAGGCGTGCATTGGTAGGAGTTTGGAGTTTGTTCAAGAGGATTCATCGCACACAGACATGGCCATATGTGCTTCACCTAAATCTGCCAGCAATTATCAGGCAGACTCCCTGAGCAAAGGTAAAACACGCGTATGCGAAATGCGCATAAGTTAAACGTGATGCTTAGAAAAAAAAATCCAGAAAACACAAGTCAGCAAATGTAGATAGCTGAGCCGGTATTTGGCACCATGTGTGTTTTGTTTTGTACTAATGAATATTGTGTAGGTGTGATAGCAGTCCGAGTGAAGATGTTTGAGGGAGCTATTTGCGACTCCCTGGGGCTAGATCTTACCAGACAAGATATAGAGTGCCTGTGATAAACACTCTTTGTTATTATGTCTTTGTGTATGATTGAAAAGATAATCTCAGCAGTCTAAGAGTTGGCCTTTTCTTGAACAGAAATCAGAAATATGACAAAAATAGACTGAGAATTTGTATAAAAATAAAATGAGAACTTGTTAATTAATTGACAAAACGCGACAGAAAAATTGCGGGTAACAGAAAAAATGACCAAGCCTCATCACTTTTTCCAACGTAAAAGAAAGTAATAACTGGATTACAAAAAATGAATAAGAGAAACAAAAAGAACAAAAAAATAGTTCAGGTAAAAAAAAAATTATTTTTTTTTGACGCAAGGGAAGTAGGTAGCCTACTGCAATAACATCAGTCTAGTCCGTCTTAGGAATTATCTCCCGTTGATTGCTAGTGTCCACGTCGCCACTTCAAACTGCATTCTCAGGCGATGTGTGGCCATGGTCAAAACTGAAACAAGACTGGTGATTACTGAACTGCAAAACTTTCACACCTTTAGGGGTGCATGTTCGAGTCCCATCGAAGATGATCTTTGGTGACGTCGTTTCGTGGACACAGCACAGTGTCAGGTACTCCAATGTCCCCCTTCCCCTTCTGCTCCCGTAATTGTTGCAGTGAACCCACACGCTATCACCACCACCACCAAAAAAATGAAAAAGAAACGCAGTAGATCAGTTGAGCTTAGTTTCATTTAGGTCGGGGTTTTTTTTGTTTTTTTTTTTTTGTTTTTTTTTTTTTCCCCATGTTCTGCAGTGTGTGTGTATATACTTAGTGCGTGTAAAGTATATAATTATAATTTATATACATATATAATGTATATAATATAAAATTATATTATATATATAATATATATATATATATATATATATATATATATATATATATATATATATATATACACACACATATATATTAGCCATTCTAATGATATCCCATTTGATATGAAAAATGTGACAGAAAATCCGGAGTTTGTGTTTTTGTCGAAATCACTGTGACAAAACTGAACGTGAAGCAAGGACAATGGTATAGATTGTTACAATAATGAAAACACATTTTAAATATTGCCAGAAGTTCCAGAGAAAATGCTGTTCAAAACTGTTTACCTTCCGCAAACTCGTGTTGGTTTTGTCTGACATCGTCCTTAGCATCCTGGTTTCCAAACTTGTGCATTCGCCATGCCTTAGTGATTCACATTTTTGACCCACATTTGGTACAACGAAAATAATAATGAAAAAAATACTATTGAAATAAAAAAGTGGACTGAATAAGTCTATGAAAAGGTGAGGTCAGAGACATTTGAGGTTCTAAAAAGTCTTGAGAGGTCGCTTGATTATGCATACTGTCCGTTTTTGTGCAAGTTTTTATTAAACTCCTTTATTTGGCTACTCTTCTTCGATGCACATTTACTGCAAATCATTTCTTGGTATGATTACAGAAATATTTGTCATCACTAATTATTGACATTATTGCCAAGGAGAAGAATGGAAGCATCGTATTCATGTTGCGGAAAATAGGAGTGTTTCGATCTCAAAAGAAACAGTTTTAATAATAATATGACTTACCTGTCGGCGTCACTGGTTTCAGTGTTGGCCGCTGCACTCTGTGACACAGCCACTCTCCTCCAAACGGCTCTGTCTTGACTTTAGTGGACAACTTATTTGATGTTGGTACGTTCTTGATGTATGAGATTGGAGGTCTGCCTTTCTTCCTTTTTGCCTGTTTTTTTTCCTTGAAAAATGGTTGCCACAGAAGAGAAACGAATAACAGTTTTCTTGTAGCAAGTCTGTACAGTAGGTGCAGCAGTGTTATGTGTGTGACTTGGGGAAGCCAACCCTCAAACTGTAACAAAATGACAGGATGTCTGATGTGTATGTTTGATTGTGCGATTGTTGTTGTTCCGTTCTCGTCGATGAAAGGAAACCGATGCTTAAATCATAGTATCTGCCTGTGAGTAAATATTTTGTAACACACGGGGTTTCTGTGTGAATCTACAGAAGTTGTATACTTTATGAAATGTACGCAGACCAACAGGGAGGATTGAGATGTACAAAGTTGTCAGTGAATACTGCCCTGTCTCATTTTGAAAAACCAGTTGCAAAAACGTTGTTTGTTTGTGCTCTGTCTATCTATCTGTCCGCCTGCCTGTCTGTCTGTCTCTCTCTCTCTCTCTCTCTCTCTCTCTCTCTCTCTCTCACGCTCGCTCGCTCGCTCACCTTCCCTATTCCCGATTTATTTTCGTTGGTGTGTTTAGGTCGGTATGTGGCGAGCGTATGTATACGGATAGGCAATGTACGTATTGTTCTAACATAATTATCATTTGTAATGAAAAAAAAGATACGAGGAAAAAGGTGCAATACTTTTGCCATCCAAGATATTCATCTGACTACCTCTCTGTGAACAAAACACATCCTTCGAGAAGTTACTGAGTGTTATCAGCTAGTATGGGTGTATCACAAAAGAAATAAGGAAGGGAGATAATCATTCTGGCAAATAATCCTCATTGTGAGAGTCTGGTTTTTACCGAATTAGGTTTCAGTTTCAGTTTCTGAAGATAAGAAATACAATATGCACTGACGCCACTGGTGGCATGTGATGGAGAAGATCCAAAATTAACGTGGCTCAAGTCTCAAGCTTGCACAGAAAATGGCAAAAGAAATACCAAATTCATTTCATTGATAGTATGCATTTTATACTTATAAACAGTAACCTAAAAAGAACAGCAAATTCAGTTTATGTATAGGATGCAGTTTATACTTACATAAATCTGAAGTGAAATACCGAATTAAATTCATGGATACTATGAAGTTTATACTTATGAACATAAATGTAAAAAAGAAATACCAAGTGAAGTTTATGGATACTGTCCAGTTTATACTTATGAATATAAATCCAAAGAACATTTTTTTCTGTTTGGATGACAGTGCCAAAAACTTTTTTCTGCTTGGATGACAATTTTGAAACTTTTTTCTGTTTAGATGACAATTCAGCATGCGGTAAACAGTCGGTTTAAAAATTAACAACTGAAAGCCAGAACCGGCAGAAACAACAGAATCCATCGTGAACTTCACAGAATGTTCAAGCTACAGTTTAAGACTTACTTGTTCACCGAAATTTTACATTGTTGATTTGATCACTCTTCCACCTTATGTTTTGTCACTGACCATGTCCTATATGTAATCAATCATGTATGCGTGTGTCTGTGACTGTAGCTATGTGAATATATAGTTAGGTTTTGCTTACCTGTATTCATTTGTGTATGTGTATGGATGTTTGTTTTCGGTTTTCGTTCGCTGTCTCACGTGATTTGCCGCATAATGGGCTGTAAGTAACAAAGTTATGAGTGTATGGAGGCCTACCCTGATGTTTGTGTCCGTGTGTGTGTGTCTGTGTGTGTGTTAATGTATGTGTTTTGCTTGTGTGTGTTTTATATATATATATATATATACATGTATAAATTATATTATATATATATATATATGTGTGTGTGTGTGTGTGTGTGTGTGATACAGTCTTTCTGTGTTACATTCTGTGTCTTTAAATGTGTAATAAATCCAAACGAGGTTTAAGAAAATAAGAAGAATGATACAAGAATGATTTAATATTAGCATTATTATTATCATTATCATCATCGTGATCATTATTATTATTATCATTATTATTATTATTATTGTTGTTGTTGTTATTATATTATTATTATTATATATTTAATAATAATTATTATTATTATAATTATTATTATTGTCGTTGTTGTTGTCGTCGTCGTCGTCGTGTGTCAGTGTTTTGTGTCTGTTTATGTATGTGTGAGAGAGAGTCTTTATCGGGCGGGCATAATGTTTTGTTTGTTTGTGCGTTTGTTTTTAGAAGTTACAGGATGCTTCTTTATCACAAACGTTCAGAAAATGTAAAACTATATTCACTATCATTTAAATATTTGCATAAGCATTATTGATTGTATGCTAGCTTTTTTGATTGACTGATTGATTGTTTGCTCGCTTGATTGATTGATTGATTGATTTCATACTTGATTGACTGATTAATTGATATCAGATTTGCTGGACGAAGTCTTTAAAATGTGAAAATATAAAACCATACCAACCTCTGTTCATGTTATGTTCAGGCAGATATACGTGCGTGCGTGTGTGTGTGTGTGTGTGTGTGTGTGTGTGTGTGTGTGTGTGTGTGTGTGTGTGTATGTGTGTGTGTGTGTGAGAGAGAGAGGAGGGAGAGAGAATGTTGAATAGGCTTTGGTGTTCATTGTTGCATAGTTGTTGAATATTGCATGATTATGTAATGTTTGTATAGAATCAATGCTGAAGTGATTAATAAATATGTGATCTGAGAACACTCTTCTCCCGTAGAGTTGTGTGTTGTGTGTGTGTGTGTGTGTGTGTGTGTGTGTGTGTGTGTGTGTGTGGTGTGTGTGTGTGTGTGTGTGTGTGTGTGTGTGTGCGTGAGTGTGTGTGTGTGCGTGTGTTTTGGGGGGAGTTGTTTGGCACTAGAATACACGAACACAGACATAGACACCCACTAGACACAGGCACACACACACATACACAAAAAACACATGTACGTACACATGTACTACGTATACACACACACCATCACCACCACCCTCGCCATTATCATCATCAATACCGCCACCAAAACACCATAACACAAAACAATACGTTAATTCACACACACACACAACACACACACACACACCCGCACCCACGCACGCGCGCACACACAAGCACAAGTACAAACACACACACGCTTCATCATTATCATAATCCAATTATCATGTAGTCAGCATAAAAGTTGCACTGACAAACACACACACACACACACACACACACACACACACACACACACAAATACACAAGCACACACACTTTCTCTCTCTCTCTCTCCTCTCTCTCTCTCTCTCTCACACACACACACACACACAAACACTCACACTCACGCTCACACATACGCATCACACTTCATACACACACAGATACTACACGTACCCATCTCCCTTTCGGTTTGGTTCAGATTTTACGTCAACACCCTCCTCAGGTGATATGGCCGATGTTGATAACCATCCCAGGGAAGTGGGGGAAGGAGGACTTATCTAATCCTATACTGATACCACCAGAATAACAATGATGTTAAGATGGGACAGTTGTTTGTTTGTAGTTTAACATCCGCACCTACTTAAGCGATACGGCAGACGGATAATCTTACCTGCAGTCCGAGCAACAGACAAATAAAGACGGCAATCCTACCCGCAATCAGAGTGCTATATAGGACAGTGAGAAGCCAGTTTTAACCCTTTGACTCCCGTATCCTATCCACCAACTGCAAAAACTTAACCGTTTGAGTCCCTCACCCTGTCCACAAATCCGCCCTAGCCTGATAGAAATTCTTCCATCTGCTGCAGGAAACCGTAAGAAAGAGACAGTGTTACGTAGCGTAGGTTACGCACGGGTCACACATCCTACACTCACTCGTATCTTTTGAAAAATGAAGAAACACCATGGTGTATGCCGTGTGATGAGCCGTTGAGCATCAGACACCTCCTCCTCGATTGCTGTGACTTGTACGATGTGAGACAAAAGCACTAACGGCGGACTCCTAAAGAACCTCTTCTGAGTCGTCTTTTCTGATGCAATTTTCCAGTTTTTACAAGAGATCAATAGATTTCACCTGATGTGATTTTACCTCTCATCATCATCATCATCATCATCAGGTGCCCTGCCGCATGGCGTTGGTGATCATGGACTTCCAATTGTCTCTATCTCTCGTTGCCCCAAGCATCTCATCCACCCTCCTCGACTTCAGCCACTCTGCAAGTCCGTCCAGCATTTTCTCCCTGGGTCTACCTGGTGCTCTCTTTCCGTCCAGCTTTCCCGTTGTGACCAGGTGCTCCAAATCCCCCTTCCTCATAAAATGGCCTATAAATGTTACCTGTCTTTTCCTAATCTTCCTTATGAATGATCTACTTGTTCTGCCTCCATCAAGACTGTCCCGTTTGTTTTCTTTGCTGTCCATGGAACTCTCAACATTCTTCTTAGAAACCACATCTTGGCTGCCTCAATCTTGTTCTGGCTTTGCTTGTTGATTGTCCACGCCTCACATCCGTACAACAGTATTGGTTCTATATGATATTCAAGAACTCTCTTCCTGATGTTAATTGATAGGCTTTGGTTGGTAAGAATGCTTGTCATCTTCTTGAATGCTGTTTTGGCTTGGCCGATTCTGCCGGTTATTTCTGATGTGCATCTGCCGTCTGATGAAATGATCGTTCCCAGGTATTTAAACTTATTAACCTGTGTCAAGGTTGTGCCATTTGCTGTTATTTTGCATGAGGGGATTTCATGTTTTTTACTGATCACCATGACTTCAGTCTTCCTGCTGTTTAGTTCCAACCCCTTACCTTTGCGATTTTATCTCTGTTTTTCTTTAATCAGATTATAGATTTGCAAGGTTAACAATGGGCATGGTTTGTAACTGTTGTCTTTTATCATAACGGGTTGTCCTTTTTTTTTTGACATGGTGTTAGCCCTGATATGATTCTAGTAGTCGGCTGGGCTATAAGCAATATGAACTGAACTGAATCCTATCCACCAGCTTTCTGCATTTGTTGGTAAGAATGCTTGTCATCTTCTTGAATGCTGTTTTGGCTTGGCCGATTCTGCCGGCTATTTCTGATGTGCATCTGCCGTCTGATGAAATGATCGTTCCCAGGTATTTAAACTTATCAACCCCATCCACCAACTACAAAAACCTAACCCTTTGACTCCCTCATCCTATACACCAGCTTCCTGAGGGAGTCAAAGGCTTAATTTTTTTAGGGTGCGGGAGTTAAAGGGTTTTCGCTTTGCTAGCATGGTTGACAATGCAGGAAGCTGGTGGACAGGGTACGGGAGTCAAATATTAAGTTTTTGCTTTGCTAGCATGGCTGACAATGCAGGATGCTGTTGGACAGGGTGCAGGAATCAAAAGGATAACAGATTTTTTTTTTTTTTTTTTTTACGTCGGTGGGATTTTTCTCTCCGACAAACTGGAGTTGTAAGAGTAGATAAGAGAATTGTGAAGGTGTATGGACACAGATGGGCCCTATCTTTCATCAGTGTCTCCATCCCTCCACCCCCCCAACACACCCTCACTCTTCCTCCCCCGCTTCATCGACCACATTGGTGTCAGTGTCACGAGATTAGATGATGATAACAAAAGATGAAGAAATCTTCTCTCTATTTTCGGATCAACTGAGTGACTCATTTATCAGCAAGATATATGCTAATCTTCCCCCTCCCCCACACCTCCATTCTTCTCTCTCTCTCTCTCTCTCTCTCTCTCTCTCTCTCTCTCTCTCTCTCCTCTCCTCTCTCTCTCTCTGGGATGTTAAAAGCTGATCCATCAAAATGAATTGAACTTGTGCTCTCTCTCTCTCTCTCTCTCTCTCTCTCTCTCTCTCTCTCTCTCTCTCTCTCTCTCTCTCTCTCTCTCTCTGTCTGTCTCTCGGATGTTATAGGCTGATCAATCAAAATGAATTGAACTTGTGCTCTCTCTCTCTCTCTCTCTCTCTCTCTCTCTCTCTCTCTCTCTCTCTCTCTCTCTCTCTCTCTCTCTCTCTCTCTCTCTCCGGGATATCATATACCAATCAAAGTAAACTGAAGATTATAACTGAGCGAGTGAGTGTTCACTTGGCATAACTGATCGATCCCATCTTATTGATTCATTCATTAATCCATTCAGTCATCATTTCGTTCGTTCTGACCCACTGAGCCAATAGAACACTGCGTTCAGTCCCACCCTACAACATAAAAACTGACCGGTTCCCTGCCCACCTTAACCCTTTAACTCCTGCACCCTGTCCACCAGCATCCTGCATTGTCAATCATGTCAGCAAAGCAGAAACGTCACCCTTTGACTCCTCACCCTACCCACCAGCTTTCCCTGTTGACTCCCACACCCTGTCCACCAGCATCCTGCATTGTCAATCATGTCAGCAAAGCAGAAAACTTTACCCTTTGACTCACTCACCCTATCTATCAGCTTCCTGCAGGAAAATGGTGGATAGGGTGAGGGAGTCAAAGAGTTTAAGGTTTTGCGGGTGGTAGATAGGGTGCAGGTGATGGTATCATTGTTTTATAGGTCCCGTTCAGCTTTTTCTTTCTCTCCTCCCCAAATTCAAGACTTTGCCTCGCGCGTAGGTTTTGCACAGGACCAAGCAGTTTGTCAAATAATAAATGGCTTGCAGATTTGGGTGGAGTGCGTGCAGAATTGTCCAAGTTCAGTGAATTCCTCTTGACCAAACTGCGAATTTCGTTCGTTCATTCGTTCATTTATTAATTCATTCTATTCATCACACAGTGCCTGTGGAATTTATTCCAAGCGCAGAGCTGCTATCTAGAGAAAGTGAAACTGAAAATTCCCATTCTTTTATTGTTATTTTTGTTTAAAGCCCAGCCCACTGAGTAGAACTATATCAGGGCTATAACCATGTCAATACACACACATTATTTCAACAGGGGAAAATAAAGACAAGAAAATTAAGTACACGTATCAATGTATTTGCGCACATAATCTAAAGATATGCCCCTGGCGTTGACCACTCTGCCCAATTTATCACACAGGGGATTTAAAAAAACATACCTGCATACAAATTTGAATATAACTAAGGACACTAAAGCATATATAAAAACAGTCCTAAATTGCCTGAAACTGCTTCCACATATCTCACTTCCCTTGAGCCAAAAATGCACTTACTACGTGTGCCCAATTGTCAATCCTAAGAGAAAGCACTTAAACCTTTATCGAATAAATACAGGTGAATGGATCAACAAGCAGAAAATGATCGGAAGAAATGACAGAAAGCAAAGGAAGAAGGCAGAAACAAAGAGAATGACAGAAAAGAGGAAATTTCTTGCACAGAATTTCCAAAAGGTGGGGGCACTATTTATATTGAAAGAGCCCCCGGCATCCCCACGGGGGAAAAAATTCATTCATTCATTCCATCCTTCAAACTCCAGACAAAGAAAAACTTGTCATTCAGTTCATTTAATTTGCAACATCTCTCTAAAAGACACTATAGTCATAACCCGTATTTTTTCCTCCACTGCTTGGATGACATGGCGGCAGCCAGAGCCGCCTGAAAGACGTCTTCAGTTCCTTGATTCAACACAGCAGACGTTTGGAAATAACCGACGGCACCGATCTGACGGGCCAGACTCTGTCCTTCTGACATCATGCTGCCATACATGCCACCACCGTGTTGCTCTCTTCGGCCACAAAATGTGTGAACAAGTTTATCGACTCTGGAGCACGAACGTCCAAGGACGGAGTGTTCGGGTTCGTCTTTATTGCGCTGCGCTTCGCACACTGTGGGTCTCACTTCAAGTCCTGTGGCTTTCACAAGATCCTCTGTGGAACAGTAAACACCACTGTCTCTGTTGACAGTGGAGGAGCTGTGTGCGTCTGACTGGATGTTGTCTTCCGAGAAAGAAGAAATGGAGTCACGAAAACCACGATTGTATTGAGGCAGAAGGCTACCCTGATGACCGCGGCTGATGTCTCCTTGAGTGTGACCCAGCCGAGAATCGTTGGGGTGATGACGCTGCAGAAGACTGGCGTTCAGATCCATCTTGTTGGCCACCAGAAGGATGGGAACGTTCTTGCCGCAGTAACGTCTGACCTCAGGAACCCAGACCTTGCGAATGTTGTCCCAGCTCTCCTCGCTGTCTGGTGAGAAGCAGACGATGATGACATCAGTGTGAAGGTAACGTGGAGGCCGCAGATGCTTCAGGTCGTCTTGGCCCGCCGTGTCTTGTACCACCATCTGTACCTGCGTGAAAACAGAAATGTTCAATCAATTTCGTCAAGTTAAGCTTTTTGTCTTTTCTAAGTCTTAATAATTCATTGCACAATATTCACCACAAACCCTCTTGAGAAATCAGCAAACCAGTATCTCTTCCATTCTGTTTCGCTTATTTTCATACGATACAACGAGTTAGCCAGGAAGTTAATTTTCATCGACAGCAATGCGGACAAAATGGCAAAGCTAGGACATAAGATGAATAACAAGAGAATGAAATCTTCCTCACAGAAACGAATGCCATCATCAAGTCTCTGTGTGCGTGCGTGCGTGCGTGCGTGCGTGCGTTGCGTGCGTGCGTGTATAGGTGTGTGTGCGCGCGCGCCTGTATATATGTATATATATATATATATATATATATATATATGTGTGTGTGTGTGTGTGTGTGTGTGTGTGTGTGTGTGTGTGTGTGTGTGTGTGTGTGTGTCTGTCTGTCTGTCTGTGTCTGTGTGTCTGTGTGTGCGTGCCCGCGCATGTGTGTGTGCGTGTGTGTATGTGTGCGCGTTCCTGTGTGCGTGCTTGTGTGTGCGTGCGTGCGTGTATGTGTGTGTGTGTTACAGGCCTAGCCATGTGGATCTTTACCTTTAGATCGTCCACCTCAGGGCTGACGGTGTAGCTGTCAAACAGGGTTGGGGTGTAGACAGAAGGCAGACTGTTGCTGCAGTATCGCTGCACCAGGTTGGTTTTACCGGACTTTGCATCCCCCACCACCACCACCTTCACCCTGCACGTCTCACTCCACACCTCCTCTCTCCTCTTTCTCCCCCTGCCTGCAACAACAAGTACAACAGTAACAACATGAATATAACAGTAACAGCAACAACAACATTAGTATGACAATAACAACAAAATAAGGATAACATGAAAAAATATAAAACTTTTATTCCCTGGTCCCCAACCCTATATATTCGCTTTCTTATAAGCCTTAACCCTTTCAGTTTCACCCCTTCACCCTCTCCACCAGCTTCCAAAAGTTTTCTCATTAAGCTTTGCATTTGGTTAAATGGCCATCATTTTTTTTTTTTTTTCTAGCGTTCCGATCTTTATTTCGATACGTGTATGCGCGCGTTCTTTTTGCCCACACTGTGCAGGCGATTATGTCTAAAGTTGCTGCACAGTACACATACTTCGTCTTCGGTGAGCGCGCTTGCTGTGTGTTTTCATGTTTCCATACCCCCAGTAGGGATGCCCAAGGCTCTTTCAGTACAAGTAGTATCCCCACCATCTGGAAATTTTGTGCTAGAAATGTCCTCTTTAATTTTCTGACACTGTCTTTGTTTCTTCCTTTCTGTGTTGCTTTCTGTCACTTCATCATATCATTATGTTGCTTTCTTTTATTTCATCCTATCATTTTCTGCCTTTCTGGTCCATTCACCTGTATGTGTTTGATAAAAATCTTACGTACGTTCTCTTAGGACTGATAACTGGATACATGTATTAAGTGCATTTTTGGCTGTAGGGAATTGTGATATGCAGAAACAATTTTAGGTAATTTAGGCCTGTTTTTTTGTTTGTTTTGGTGTCCTTACTTATGTTTAAATTTGTATTCAGGTTGTTTTTTTTTAATCCCCTGTGTGATAAATTGGACGGAGTGGTCAATGGCAGAAGTATATCCTTAGATTATGTGCACGAATGTATTGATATGTGTACTTAATTTTCTTCTTTTTTTTCTGTTGAAGTATTTTGTACGTTTTGAAACGGTTATAGCCCTGATATGGCTCTACACAGTCGGCTGGGCTTTAATTAAACAAAAACAACAGTAACAATAATAACAATGTTTCATAACTCAGTTACTGACATGTTTTACAGGATTTTTAACGTGCATATGTGTTATGCATACGAAGGGCGTTTCAGGTACAAACAGGCCTGCATGCTTGTTGACCTGGGAGATGGGAAAAATCTCCGTCCTTTGCCAGCCAGGATGAGATGTCCGGACGGATCGAACCCAGGACCTTCTATCCGATTCTATGTCTGATGTTTACCCACTTGACTACCGCCCCCGTCTATCAATCATGAAAACGAAGAAACGAAAAACTGGATTTTTTTTTTCTCTCACTGATATGTGTTTTGTTTAAGTGTTTTAATAAATGGTTGGTATACATTAGCCCTGTATTTTCTGATTTATCTCTTCAAATGGCAGTATGGTTTTTGTGATGTAATGAATCCCTCTCTCTCTCTCTCTCTCTCTCTCTCTCTCTCTCTCTCTCTCTCTCTCTCTCTCTCTCTCTCTCGTGCGCACACGCGCGCTCTCTCTCTTTCTCTCTCTCAAAAAAGATTCGCACATTATTGTTAAAGCTAAAATCTATGCCCTCAAATAGTTTCTATATATCTCTCTCTCTTCCTCCCTCCCCCTTCCTCTCTCTCTCTCTCTCTTTCTCTCTCTCTCTCTCTCTCACCCCTCTCTTTCTTAACAAAATGACAAAAACCATGCTCTATCAAACAGACTTACCTTTGAAAGGATTACAGCAAAACATTGCGACCAGTCGTGCAGGCAGACTAACACCCAGATGAATAAGCCGCTTTTCTAGTTAATTTAATAAGGGTCTGTATCAGGTAATACTGATCACCCACACAATCGTAGTCAATGGGAATGAAGCGCTGGGTTATGCAATTGCAAGTACAGAAAATGTCACGGATAATCAGCCTATACACAATCGGCGTCAGTGATGATCATAAAGGCCCCGAAGGTATAAATGTCCAGACACAGACTCGCAAGGATTATAAATAGCAAACTGAAAGAAGCTTACAGGTACAAATTCACCAAATTTAGAACAACTCAAATTCTCAAAGTCATCACGTATCACTTCAACTGAACAACTTGTACTTTAACCCTATCACGTGACTCGATTCAAACGCAATAGTCGAAATGATAACGAACTAGACTTTACTGTCACATTAAGTAACCAACCGGCTGAAACATGTTACACCTCTTTCGGTGTTGCGTACGTGTTCCAATGACAACTCGATTCTCGACGACTTCGTCGCAATCGTTTACTGAACAGATAGAGCTGCTGTTGTGAGACGACCGTTCATTCATAAGAACTTTAAAATGTGTGAGACTGCTTTTCGGACTGTCGCGCAGTTTTCGGGAAAACCTTTCTGCCAATTATTCCGGATGTGTATCAAGGACCCAGTTTCCTACCAATCTGTTGGCTGAACACAGCAGCTTTTGTTGTGGGGGAAAGCCCATGTTGGCTGAAACCGGTCTGGTCCACCACGAGGTTTGGTGTTAGTCACAGGCACATGATATTTTGACCTCAGGGAGTGTAAAGATCCTCCTAATACTGGCAAGTAAATTTAGGGCTGATGTGACCAAGTGGCCGATTAGCTCACTTGTTTAGAGCAGCTATCTTCAATCCCACCTTGACATCATCATCACCATGTGCCCTGCCGCATGGCGTTAGCGATCATGGCCCTCCATATGCATCTATCCCTTGTCGCTGCAAGTACATCTTCCACCCTCTCTGTTCTCAGCACAGACATCTAAGATATCTTAGATGTCTGTGGTCCTCAGCCATTCTGCAAGTCCGTCCAATATTTTCTTCATGGGTCTACCTAGTGTTCTCTTTCCCTCCAGCTTTTCTGTTATGACCAGGTGCTCTAATTCCCCTCTCCTCATAAAATGGCCTGTAAATGTTGCCCGTCTTTTCCTAATCTTATCAATGATCTTCTTGTGTCTGCCTCCATCAAGGTTGTCTCGTTTGTTTTCTTTGCTGTCCATGCAACTCTCAACATTCTTCTTAGAAACCACATCTTGGCTGCCTCAATCTTGTTCTGCTTTGCGTGTTGACTGTCCACGCCTCACAACCGTATAACATTATCGGTTCTATATGACATTCAAGAACTCTCTTCCAACTTCAAAAGCTTAAGCCTTTGACTCCCTCACCCTATCCACCACTTTCTACAAGAAGCTGATGGATAGGGTGAGAGAGTCAAAAGGTCAAGTTTTTGCTTTGCTAGCATGGTTGACAGGACAGTGCTGGATGCTGGTGGACAGGGTGGGGGAATCAAAGGGTTAAAACAACTCCATGTCAATCTCACCTTGACATAGCAATGCCAAACATGGAGAGCTGACAAAGCCCTTTGAGAGCAGGATGACCGTCTGTGGAATGAGATGTTTGAGAAAGGCCGAAAACAAGACACGATCGATGGGACATGGTCTGCAACTCCAAGATCAGAGAGTTTGAGGTATGGATTTTTATTGGATCATTGCACTCAGGGAGGTTACCTTTTGCTCCCCCCCTCCCCCCATTTTCAACGTATCCTTAATGGCCACAGAAGCTGGCACAGTTTTTACAATGCGATGAGGATGATTATCATGATGCTATGGAGTTCCATCTAGGACTGAGACTACGTGATAGGGCTGCACTCTACGCTTACTATCATAATATATCCTGGCGTCAACCAGGCCCGAGAGATACAGATACCTGCAGTGCTGGTCACAAGATGTGAGCAACACCCTCAATGACGCATCCGTGAAGTGGATGAGACTCGACTGTGTGGTCCCAGTCTTCCCAAAGAGCCTATAGCACGCCCAACTCTGGGTAGGAGCCAGTTAGAGCCGAATAATCCCACACTGGTTTTAGAAGGGATTGATGGGAATTCGAACCCGCAACCTTCCAGTCGTTGCGCTAACCACTACACTACGGCGACTGGTTGAAGTTTGGAGTTCGTTCAAGAGGGATTCATCGCACTCGGACGATTCCATATGCGCTCCACCCAGGTATTGTCTGGCAGACTCCCTGAGCCTGTGCAAAGCCCTATGCGCTGGTAAGATCTTGAACAAGATCAAAGAAATGATGGGAGTTGTTGTTTGTTGGGTTTAACGTCTTACCATTCTCAGAGTGTATGAGGACTATCTATAAGAATGGTGCTCAAAGAAACCTTAAAACATGTTTGGTTGCACTGTGAGATACCGATGCTGTTGTCGGATTCTCTTCTATGCTACGATGATAGGAGCAACGCCAGTCCACCAATATATCAACAGACAAAGAACCAAATTGTTCAGACACCTGACTCGTATGCCAATCCACCAGTCTGCCTTCCGAGCATACCACACAATCTTGTCTTGTCTTGTCTTGTCTTGTCTTGTCTTGTCTTGTCTTGTATTAAATATGCGTTCTGGTTCTATTTTCGTGTTTTTCTGGTTCCTGGTTGCTTGAAGGCGGGCAGTCGCACTTGTTTTGGATTTCATACCACACAGTGATGTCAGGGCTCAAAGCAAGAGGAAGACCAAGGAAGGCTGTGGCTTGGATGGAAGGTGTGAAGAAGACTTTGCAGGCACACACAACAGCCAACTCCTTGAGACATGTCGGCTGACTGTTCATCGCCAACTCTTTTGCCCCGTTACACCTGACGGTATGGGCGGACGGATGAAGTAAAGTAAGCTTAGCCTTTTGACTCCCTCACCCTATCCGCTAGCATCCTGCATTGTCAGCCACGATAGTGAAGCAAAAACGTAACCTTTTCACTACCTCACCCTATCCATCAGCTTCCAGCAAAACATTAACCCTTTCACTCCCTCACCCTATCCATCAGATTCGTGCAAAAACTTAACCCTTTCACTCCTTCACCCTATGCACCAGCTCACTGCAGGAAGCTGGTGGATAGGGTGAGGGAGTGAAAGGTTTGACAGGAAGCTGGTGGGGATAGGGTGAGGGAGTCAAAGGGTTAAGTTTTTGAGTTTATGGACTGGATGCGAAAGTGACAGGATTAGAACACCATGCTGAGTACGCGTCGTAAGTACGACTTTCTGGCGTACTACAGTTTTTTTACGCAGGCTGATTGGTCCTTTTGCTCAGAAGCAACATGGATTTCAGATCTGAATTCTCGAGTTCCATCCCAGACCGGCAACATTCAAAAACATCTGATCTGTTTGCTGCCCATCTTAATGCTTCATTCATTCTGGTGATGTCAGCTAAATATTTCATACTAGGCTACTTTCCACCTTCCCACTGATGTCAAGATCTTGCCAGCATGTAGGGTTTTGCACGGCTGTGAGGACTGCTGGCAGATTTGGGTGCAGCGTATATGGAATTGCCTGAATGCGACGAACCCACTTTGCCAGCGAGAATTGTTTTGCACAGGCTCAATGAGTCTGCTAAATGATAGAAGCTGGCAGATTTGGGTGGAGCGCATATGAAATCGTCCGAGTGCGATGAATACGTCTTGAAGAAACTCCCAAATTCTAAATTAACCAGAAACACCACAAGGGTGTGGACGGGACCTAGAGCATGAACGCCTCGCCACTCTCCGAACAATCAACTTCCCAAGCTCCCGACGCCACTCGATGGTCATTTCATCTGGCAAAGTTGGGGGGGGGGGTTGCCATGCGTTACAAGATCCCTTCAGACCCAGTCATCATTTACCTTGTTTACAAACCGAATGGCAAGGTGGGGAGATGACAAACCCCGGGACATAGCCACACAACGCGAACCAACCAGGTCCAGCCCAGCCACCGGACCGAAATCCTACTCTTATCCTTCATGAGGCGCAGTGATAGGATGCTGAATGAGTTCGTTTTGTTCGTGAAGGTTCCAAGTCCTACCACTCATAGTGTATTATATACAAGAACTAGCATGCAGGCCTAGAGATTTTATAAGAGAAGCCTCAGAATGTTATGTCACACTTCCTTGACGAACTGAGCCCGAAAGAAGGTTTCATTGTTGCTGCCATTTTTGTTTAAATACCAGCCGACCGCGTAGAGCCGTATCAAGGCTATAACCATTTCAAAACACACACCATATTTCAACAGGAAAAAAAAGGAAAAGAAAATTAAGAACATAAACATTCGCTCGCATAATCTAAATAGTTGCCCCTGGTGTTGACCACTCCGTCAAATTTATCGCAAAGAGGATTCAAAAAACATATCTGAATACAAATTTAAACATAACTAAGGACACTAAAATGTATATAAAAACGGGCCTAAATTACTTAAAACTGCTTCCGCATAAAATGCACTTAATACATGTACCCAATTATCAATCCTAAGAGAAAGTATGTAAGACTTTATCAAACACATACAGGTGAATGGACCAGCAAGGCAGAAAATGATAAGAAATGAAGAAAACAAAAGAGGAAGAAAGAAACACAGAGATAGACAGAAAATAAGAAATTTCTAGCGCAGGATTTCCAGGTGGGAATATATATATTATATATATTATACTGAAACAGCCCCTGGCATCCCCACGGGGGTTTCTAAATACATAATACCCACCCATCATCATTAATCCACATCAAAATTACTCACTGCTTTCTGTTTACATACTGTTTTTTAAGTTAGTATACTTCATTTTCAATATAATTTTTCCAAAATAATTTTTATGAAATGTTATTTGTTTTGATAGTTTTCAATCTATTTATTCTGTATTTTGCTTTCTATTTCTAATATATTCACAAGTTTTGTAGGTCCCTTTCACTTTCTGTAATTATCACGGTGTCATCCACGTAACGAATATTGGTTATCATTAATTTTTTCCTACAACCTTTAACCCAGGGCATTCTTAGAAGAATGAGCAACCTAGAGGTTGCTCATGATGTTTTCGCTTGTAAAGTGAAAACAGATCTGGTGACAGAACACAACCTTGCCTCACTCCTCTTTTGATATTTTGGAAAGAGCTAAAATATCGTTTTCTATTCTCATTGCAGTTGTTCGTTCCCAATACATAGTTTTAATTATTCGTAGATCTTTTCCATCAATATTGAGTCTTTCTAGTTGGTTGATCACTGAATTATCTAAATGAAGTAAACACAAATCGTTAAGTGCCTGTGGTAAGCGAGTAAAGGCAATCCGGTTGCGCGTGAGCATTGCACCTTGAGTCATAGACAAAGCAAACAGATAAGAAAACCAGTTAGTGTCACGTACCAGTACGATCCGCGGTCGTAGACATTCCATTTGCTTACTGTCCAAACCGTATGACGTGGTGGAAACCGAAACCGCCAATCATTAACCCTTTGACTCCCGCACCCTATTAACTAGCATCCTGCATTGTCAACCATGCTTGCAAAGCAAAAATTTAACCTTTTGATTCCCTCACCCTATCCACCAGCATCCTGCATCGTCAACCATGCTAGCAAAGCAAAAACTTAACCCTTTGATTCCCTCACCCTATCCACCAGCTTCCTGCATTGTCAACCATGCTAGCAAAGCAAAAACTTAACCCTTTGATTCCCTCACCCTATCCACCAGTATCCTGCATTGTCAACCATGCTAGCAAAGCAAAAACTTAACCCTTTGATTCCCTCACCCTATCCACCAGTATCCTGCATTGTCAACCATGCTAGCAAAGCAAAAACTTAACCCTTTGATTCCCTCACCCTGTCCACCAGCATCCTGCATTGTCAACCATGCTAGCAAAGCAAAAATTTAACCCTTTGATTCCCTCACCCTATCCACCAGCTTCCTGCATTGTCAACCATGCTAGCAAAGCAAAAACTTAACCCTTTGATTCCCTCACCCTGTCCACCAGCATCCTGCATTGTCAACCATGCTAGCAAAGCAAAAATTTAACCCTTTGATTCCCTCACCCTATCCACCAGCTTCTTGCATTGTCAACCATGCTAGCAAAGCAAAAACTAACCTTATCTCACCCTTCACCCACACTGATTCACCATGCTAGCAAACAAAACTTACCCTGATCCTCCCTATCACCAGCTCCTGCATTGTCAACCATCTAGAAGCAACAACTTTGATTCCTCCCATCACCAGCATCCATGTAACTGTAGCAAAGCAAAAACTTAACCCTTTGATTCCCTCACCCTATCCACCAGCTTCCTGCATTGTCAACCATGCTAGCAAAGCAAAAACTTAACCCTTTGATTCCCTCACCCTGTCCACCAGCACCCTGCATTGTCAACCATGCTAGCAAAGCAAAAATTAACCCTTTGATTCCCTCACCCTATCCACCAGCTTCCTGCATTGTCAACCATGCTAGCAAAGCAAAAACTTAACCCTTTGATTCCCTCACCCTGTCCACCCACACCCTGCATTGTCAACCATGCTAGCAAAGCAAAAACTTAACCCTTTGATTCCCTCACCCTATCCACCAGCTTCCTGCAGGAAGCTGGTGATAGGTGAGGAATCAAGGTTAAGTTTTGCTTGCAGGAAGCTGGTGGATAGGGTGAGAGAATCAAAGGGTTAAGTTTTTGCCGTTGGTGGATAGGGTGCAGGAGTCAAAGGGTCAAATTAAACCTACAGGCAGGCACTTGAGTCTCATGAATGAATGAGTTGTCGAAGTGGGTCTTCTTGAGGTTCGTGTGAAAAGACACGCTCGGCGTGTATGCTGATTGGCCTAGTCAGTGTCGTCAGCCATGTGCAGACTGTCAGTCCATTGTTGTTTTTCTTCCCCATGATTAACTCCGAAATGACCTCAATATTGCTGAGTCTGTGCGGGGGGGGGGGGGGGGGGGGGTAGGGGCAGGGGAGAGAGGGGGACATATATAATTAGAAAATGACGTCTTCCTTGTGACACTGATCAGGCTGTACGAGTGGTATGTTATTTATAGAAAATGACGTCTTCGTTGGAAGCCTGTTATTATTATTTAAACTTAAAGTGGTGGACCAAGTAGTTTTGTCTTCAGTGAAGTATCTTGGAGTGGTTATTGCACACACGTGGCACACACACACAACACACACACACGCACACAACCACACACACACACACACACACCACACACACACACACACACACAACACACACACACACCACACACACCTAGGCACGCGTGCGCGCACGCACATACACACACACACACCAGGCACAACACACACACCTAGGCAACACACACACACACACACACACCACACACACACACACACACACACACACACACACACACACCACACACACACACACACACACACACACACCTAGGCACACACACACACACACACAACCTAATAACACACACAACACAACTACAAACACATACACCGCCAACGACACACACAACACACTAGGCACACACAGACACACACACAGACACACCTAGGCACACACACACACCTAGGCACACACACACACACACACACACACACACACACACACACCTAGGCACACACACACACACACGCACACACACACACACACCTAGGCACACACACACACGCACACACACACACACACCTAGGCACACACACACACACACACACATACACACACACACACACACACACACACACACACACACACATTTATTTAACTTTTTGTTTAACCCTAATGGAAGGCATGGAAGGTAACAGCATACTATAGAATCAAGTTAACACCGCCAACCGTATTCAAATCAAGAAACGATCAGTGCTTTATTTCACGAATATGTAGGAACTAAATTAATACCTTGAAAAGTAATCAATAAACGAGAGACGTAAGTATGAAAGATACGTAAATTTATGTCTTCAGTTTTTGGAATCAAAATTTAAACGTTCAGAAAGTTGACATAGTTTCACCAAACTCATACTTTTTAAAAAAAAATTTACGTATTTGTTTTCTCTAAAACATGATTTTCTAAGTGGAAAAAGAAACAAATGAGAAAAAAGTAACCCCTGGCATAACATTCGTTACTAGACGGTGGAAATAGATTCATTACTTCTTCATTAGAACTTATTCTCTCTCTCCCTCTCTCTCTCTCTCTCTCTTTCTCTTTCTCTCTCTCTCTCTCTCTCTCTCTCTCCTTCTCTCTCTCCCTGTCTCTCTTCCTCTCTCTTTCTCTCTGTCTGTCTGTCTATCTCTCTCCAGCCCTCTCTCTCCCCCCGTCTCTTTTCCCCTCACTCTCTCTCTCTCTCTCTCTCTGATCCTCCCTCTCCCCTCTCTCTTGCTCTCTCTCTCCCTCCCCTCTCTCTGTCCCCCTCTCTCTCCTCCCTCCCTCTCTCTCTCACTCTCTTTCTCCCTTCTTCCCTCTCTCTCTCTCTCCTTCCCTCCCTCTCCCTCTCTCTCTCTCCCCCTACCCCTCTGTCTCTTGATCAATACATCTAATTCAGTCACGAGCTCATGACAGCTACACCCAAACTTATATTCATCGTTTACATATGTCTGGTGATCATGTGGTGCCCCTTTCTTTCGCAACCTTTTCTCTATTTGTTCACTAAATAGGCCCCCTGTGAGTCAACACTTTGTAAACGTCCACGGCCAGTTAATTCTTGATTTGATTTTATCTCTCTCTCTGTCCTCTTCTGTCTGTCTGTCTGTTTTTCCTCTTTTCTCTCTCTCTCTCTCTCTCTCTTTCTGTTTGCATTATTGAGAATAATATTGTTGAGTAAGTTGGGCGTAGTCTAGACACACTTTCGGTGAGGGTTGATTTAGACAGGCATGTACGCTTACATTTTTCAACCATTCGGAGCCTGCTAATAAAACTTGTTTTCCTCTCTCTCTGTCTCTCTCTGTCTCTTCTCTCTGTCTCTGTCTCTCTCTGTCTGTCTGTCTCTCTCTCTCTCTCTCTCTCTCTCTCTCTCTCTCTCTCTCTTTCTCTTACTGTTTGCATTATTGAGAATAGTATTGTTGAGTACGTTAGGCGTAATGTAGACAGACCCACTTTCGGTGAGGGCTGATGTAGACAGATATGTTGGCTTACATTTACCACTTAAATCATTCAAAGCCTGGTATAATTATAACTTGTTCCTCTCTCTCTCTCTCTCTCTCTCTCTCTCTCTCTCTCTCTCTCTCTCTCCTCTCCTCCTCTCTCTGTCTCTCTCTCTCTCTGTCTGTCTCTCTCTGTTCTCTGTCTGTCTGTCTATCTCTGTCTCTGTCTGTCTATCTATCTGTCTGTCTGTCTCTCTTCTCTCTCTCTCTCTCTCCTTTCTGTCATGAGTTTTAAGAGTAGAGTTGATGCGCTTATTTCAGTATACAAGCAGGTCTATTCATTTGTCTTACAGTTTGTGTTGAACTGCATTCTGAAGTGTACTGGTCAAATGTGAGTAAATTGTTTTATCCATTGGAGCCTCTGAAGCAAGATACATTGATTTTGTTTGAAATTATCATGCTCGTCTATATCTTTCAACGCTCTTTTTTTTTTATTTCATCATTTAAGTTAGCTTAGTTTGGTTCACTTTGATTACGTTTAGTTTACCTTAATTTTAGTACTTTTTCATTTGAATCTTTCAATTCTCTTTTTTCTTCTTCTTTAATTTCATTATTCAGTTTCGTTTTGTTTTGTTTAGTTTGATTACGTTTAGTTTAGTTTAGTTTAGTTTAGTTTAGTTTAGTTTAGTTTAGTTTAGTTTAGTTTAGTTTAGTTTAGTTTAGTTTGGTTTAGTTTAGTTTGGTTTATAGTTTAGTTTAGTTTATTTAGTTTAGTTTAGTTTAGTTTAGTTTGGTTTAGTTTAGTTTGGTTTATAGTTTAGTTTAGTTTATTTAGTTTAGTTTAGTTTAGTTTGGTTTAGTTTAGTTTGGTTTATAGTTTAGCTTAGTTTAGTTTAGTTTAGTTTAGTTTAGTTTAGTTTAGTTTAGTTTAGTTTAGTTTAGTTTAATCTAAAATCCAAAACAAGTGTGACTGCCCGCGTTCAAGCAAACAGGAACAAGTTCGGTTCGGTTCAGTTGAGTTGAGTTGAGTTCAGTTCAGTTGAGTTCAGTTGAGTTCAGTTGAGTTCAGTTGAGTTGAGTTTAATTTTTAGTATTTTTTCTCTTTTTTCGTTGTCTCTTGTCTTCTTTCTTCTTCTATTATTATCTGATACACAATAAACTCACCGACCCCTTGTCATACTTCTGTACCCAGTGTTTCTGCCTCTCCGACTACGTCAGTGTTGTGTTGATATTGATAAGAAATGACGCCATTGCCCAACAACACATACCAGGTTATCATATCAGTTAATAGGCTAACTCCCCATGGCTCGTTCCCTACTTTTAAGACTTGTTTTCACACGCTCGTATATTAGTTGTTTTGTCCATGCAGTGTTTCTGCGAGTTACATTACACCCTATGTATTGATTGTTATTGGCCTACGTGTGATACGTAACGTCGACACTTTTATCAGTGACGCAGTTGGTTGCTTAATCCTTTCACTCCCGAAACCTTGTCGGCTGGCTGCAAAACCTTAACCCTTTGGCTCCCTCATCCTGTCCACCAGCTTTCCTGCAGGAAGCTGGTGGATAGGGTGAGGGACCGAAAGGGTTAAGTTTTTGCTTTGCTGTCGTGGTTGATAATACATGAAGCTGGCGGATAGGGTCAGGGAGTGAAACGATTAATCCTTTGACTCCCGCACCCTGTTCACCAGCATGCTGCATTGCCAACCATGTAATCAGTTGGTGGATCGGTTGCAGCAGTCAAAGGGTTAAACATCGCAGCTGTCTGCCCCCACAAAAACTCCTAGCAACAGCACAGACCTCTGCAACTTCCCGCTATGCGGGTTTATCTTTGCTGTCCCGTTTTTTGTTCGCTTCATTTTGTTTTGTTTTGTTTCGTTTCGTTTCTTTTCGTTTTGTTTTTTTGTTTTGTTTTCCTTCCTTTTCTTTTTTTTAAGATCCGGTTTCATTGCTGACATCGACAGAATAACAGCGTGCTCACATTCACACACTGAACAATTGATTCCTTTTTGTTCCCTTTGCTGCCTATATTATTTTTTTCCATCACTCTGATGGTGTTGGAGTAATGTTTTATAGCTCCCTCTCCCTCACCCCCTCTCCCCATTTCAAGGCCTTGCCAGCGCATATGGTTTTGCACAGGCTCAGGGAGACAAGATACAAGATTTTATTTTAGCCCAGTACACAGACACAAGGAAAATGTTTTG
>JAPXFY010000017.1:41714736-41722236 GCA_030674185.1 Monoplex corrugatus
TGGTTGGATAGTGTGTGAGAATCAAAGGGTTAACTTTGAAGAAAATCAGGTACCCACTCACAGCTGGGCAGACTGGGGGCCATGCACACACATATATAGCGTTTCCCTGGGCATGATTCGTATCCATGCAAATTTGTGCAGGCAGAGTAGACGGCAAGAGTTTTACCTCTGCACCAAACAAAGCTATATTTATAATGAAGTCTCAATAAACTCTTTGCCTCCCGTACCCTATCCACCAACTGTAAAAACTTAACCTTTGAACTCCCTCACCCTATCCACCAGCTTCCTGCAGGGAGATAAAGGATTATAAAAAAAAATAATAATAAATACTAAAGACAAGGGTACTCCTATGAACCCTTATCCTGGTCGTATGTGGAGTGAGATGGCTGACAGTTCACATACTCTTGGATCAGCTCATAAGAGTGAGCCCCATCCTCTCCCTAGTAGTGGCTAACACCTCACTTACTCTTGGACCAGCTCATATGGGGAGTCCCATCCTCTCCCTAGTAGTGGCTGACAGCTCACTTACTCTTGGACCAGCTCATATGGGGAGTCCTTCCTCTCCGATAGTGCTGACACCTCACTTACTCTGGGCCAGCTCATAGGGATCCATCCTATATAGTGGCTGACACCTCGCTCTTGGACCAGCTCATATGGGGAGTCCCATCCTCTCCCTAGTAGTGGCTGACACCTCACTTACCCTCGGATCACCTCATAAGGGTGGGCCCCATCCTCTCGCTAGTTGTTTTACCTTCCCTGGCCCTGAAAAGGATCAGGTACTCATTCACAGCTGGGTGAGGGCTGGAGACTGCATGCACAAAGTTCAGCAAGCCAGGCTAAACACAGGTAGTGAGACTGGCAAGCGGAAACTCAACCTTTATGCCAAACCAGCTTCAACATTCTCCTGCACTACACCGCAAATCTTAATGTGATCAGAAAATGATCTAGGGAGACACAGAAGCCTGCAGATAATCCCATTACACCTAATTTTCCAACACAGACTTCATGAAAATGCCATTGTGTTTCACAGTGAAATCAAAATAATTCATGCAACCATGAGTAATATAACTCGTACATAGTCTGTTTATGTTCCTTCCGTTTAGTGTTTCTTTCTCTTCTGTACGCATTTTCTTTTTCAGGAAACTAAATACATAAAATGACACAACCTATTTGGACGGATATTTTGTCACACACTGAAACAAACATTCTTACAAGTCAAACACAAATGTCAGCTGGTATAGGCAAGACCTATGTTATTTGATACTGGCCTTAGTAACACTATCTACGCTCAGCATTTCAAATGAGACTCGCACCTTTCCATACACTTTAATATCAAGAGCCAAAGAAATGAAACACACATACATACTACATATGAAGATCTCAAAGAAGACAGCTGATGCCTTGCCCCTATAGTGCTGAAGTAATCTCAAGTTTTTCAGCAGGTATAGGGATTCATCAGGCCGTCCTATACATGCTAACAAACATTTATCATTCAAACAATACTATCACAGACCACATCTATAAAGGCTCATAGGACAAGTCTTTGGAATCCTTTACGTTTAAATGTGAAAAACAATTAAAACTGACACAGACTTCCTCATTTCACAGATGTAACAAATATCCACGTAGGTAAAGTACATACAAAGAATATGCACACGTGTGAAACACACATACAGTATTGACTAAGATATCATGGTTACATAATGATTATAAGGTAACTAGATGTTCTACCTCTTAACTTCCATAAGTTTTTGAGTTGCTTTTTCGCTCATGGACTGCAATTCCCACATTCAATCAAATGAACGAATGGGCTTCTACGTATGGCAGTTTTTTACTCCATCATTACGGCAATCATACTTCGTTTTCAGGGACAGTTCCATAAGTAATATTGAAATACATGTTCAGCTATTTGAGTGGATACAGATAATACTATATACTATATTGCTTATCCATTCCCTTCAGTCCTACTTACAACAACCGCTCATTCATACAGTGCGAAAATGGAATTTCACACGACCATAATGAAAGAAACAAGAAGGCACTGCATTCAAGTTACTTCCCTTGGAAGCTATCCTGACCAAAGACAGCAGCTGCACAACAGAAATACGCAGCATGCTCGCAACAGCAATGGCAGTACTGGCAGACTGAACAGAATCTGTTAAGCCCCACCACCTTCACCACCAAGTTCTGACTGTACTAATCATTCCTAATCTCCATCCTCCTCTAAAGGTGTGAAAATCTGGGACAACTTCTTGACTCAGAGAAAAACCTTCAGACCTTTGAAACTATCCACCTGATCTAATGGAACTGTTTCCTACTTCCTGTTTGAACATATCACCGGCAAGTATACACATATCACACAGTATAAATGACTATATGCCAAACAATGCTTGGGAAGGCCCACAAGGCCTGCTTCTGGCAACAACTAAACGACACAGGTTTGCTTGGTATGATCATGTCACCAGCCATCACACACTAAAGACCATCTTTCAGGGTACACTGGGAAGATGCACGACCCAAGATTGACAGAGGAAGAGATGGGTGGCAAATATCAAAGAAGAAGACCCAACCTCTGTATACCTAAGATGAAGAATTCTGTTTGCTGCTGCATTTCATTGGTCTCCCAAAGAACCACACCAGTTACGGGATTAAACAAGCAATTCAGTTTCACCAGTTATGCTCATAGTAATAGGATAAACTAACTGGATGCATAATCCAAGATTGACAGAGGAAGAGATGGGTGGCAAATATCCAAGACTGGACCAACCTCCGCATGCCTAAGATAATGAAATCTGTTTGCTGTTGCATTTCATCAGTCTCCCCCAAACAACCACACCGGATACGTGATTAAATGAACAATTCAGTTTCACCAGTTATGTTCCTAGTAACATGATAAACAAACAGACTGATTAGCTGCCCATCTTGAACAAGAGAACTTGTGGCAGAAACGTTCTGCCTCGC
Organism: Monoplex corrugatus; assembly: GCA_030674185.1. Taxonomy (NCBI): domain Eukaryota; kingdom Metazoa; phylum Mollusca; class Gastropoda; order Littorinimorpha; family Ranellidae; genus Monoplex; species Monoplex corrugatus. Next base: position 41,717,698 of record JAPXFY010000017.1, read on the forward strand.
TCAGAGCTGCACATAATGCTGAAAGGTTAAACACAAACCACAGCTATGATGAAGGCATGACATAGGGAAGCTTGATGCCTTGTCTCTGCAGTTCTCTCAACACGTTCAATATGGAATCTAACTCTTCACGGAACTTGCAGATTTCCATGTTCTTGGTTTCCACCATTTTCTTCCATCGCGCAGCCTCTTCCACCAGGTCCTGGGAAGCAAAGCGCTGTGAACTGCGTAGCAACGATTCAAGCTCTTGTTCTCGTTTGCTGTGTCGCTCTGTCAGCCTGGTGATTTTATCCTCAAGGGCTTCATAATGACGCATTTCCTACACAACAACAATAATACACGTAAAGAATACATAACACCAAGTGCGCTGATACAGAATGTATCTGAGATACAGAAAAATACTGACGTTATGAAGAAAAACAACTGTCCAGAAAAATAATATCTAGAACAAATATACAAAGCAAAAATATAGAAGTTGTAAATCTACCAATGTGTTTCCCAATGGAAAACAGTGATTCATAGGTATTTGCAATCACCAAAAGTGTACTTTTATGTACTGATTACTGCTACAATTACATGATAAAACAATCAAGTCTGTGTGGAGAGAACATGTGAACTGTGCAGGTGTATTGCACATGTCAAAGCTATACACTCACACACACACTCTCTCTCTCCCTCTCTCTATCTCCCTCTCTATCTCTGCACACACACACAGTAAGACAGATATTTTCACATCCACATATGAATCTCTCTCTCTCTCTCTCTTTCTTTCTCTCTCTCTCTGCACACACACATAGTGTGACAGACATTTTCACATCCACATTCACACATGACTCAATTTCTCCCCTCTCTTTCATTTACACAGACAAACCGACAGACAGACAGACAGATGAAACTACATACACACACAAACACACAACACAACACACATCACACATAACACAAAACACATGCCACACACACAAACACACACACCACACACACACACACACAAACACACATCACACACACACACACACACACACACACACACACACACACACACACACACACACACACACACACACACATATACATACACACACACACACACAAACACTGACCGGTGCCTGTGAGCGCCTGGCCTCTCTCAGTTTTTCCTGCAGCTGTTCCACCTGCTGTTTGAGTTCCCCCTCCCGCTTCTTCAGCGTTCCCATCTGCTCCAGTTCTCCGTCCCTCGCAGCCAGCTGCCGCTGTAAGTGCTGCACCATCACCTGATGATCAACAGTCATGACAGGTGATAATATGAGTGACAGTATTGCTGGGTGAATTATCATCACTTTATTTTTTCTCATTACTGTTACTATTGTTACTACGCGATTTTCAACACAGAGAATAAGACTGAGAAACCGGACATCAAAACACACCTCCTGAGAATCACATCTGCTCTGAAGGGCGGCCAGCTTGGAGGTGGAGTTGTACACAGCCTGCTCTGCTCGGATGTGCGTCAGTTCTTTTTCATGGGCCAACTTCAGGGCTTCCAGCTGAAAATGGCCGACACAGAAATGATCAGGTCAAGTCAAGTCAAGTCAAGTCAAATCAAGTCAAGTCAGGTCGTCATCAGGTCAAGCCAGTCAGGTCAGGTCAAGTCAGGTCAAATCAGGCCAGGTCAGGTCAAGCCAAGCTAGGTTAGGTCAAGTCAGTTCACGTCAAGTCAGATGAAGTCAAGCCAAGTCAGTTCAGGTCAAGTTAGGTTAAGCCAAGCCAAGCCAAGCCAAGCCACGTCAAGCGAGGTCAAGTCAAATCAACTTAACTTTATCATCTCTGAAAGAGAAATAGTGTTGTTGTCATTTACAAGAACACAATACAAACAGGCTATTATGACAGTCACATAAAGTCACATCTACATACATCATAAACTCAGGAATCTATTCAAATAGGAATGATGTAAAATCAAATGCGCGTGCACACACACACACACACACACACACACACACACACCACACACACACACACACACACCACACACACACACAACAAACACACACAACAACACACACAACACACATACACACACCTTCATAACACATTCAATTATTGAAAATAAATCAATCAAACATATCTGAACATATGCAATCATACATAAACATGCACGCAAACACATACACACACTTGCACACACACAAACACACTATGTCATGCATAGACGCACACATGTACACAGTTCAAAGTTTGTTGGATCCTTTAACTGTAACTAGGGGCTTGGAAGATAACTTAGAAGCAAAAACTGATATATAAATAAATATTTAACAGAAAAAAGAACATGTGAAATTCTCTTATGACAGAATATTCAAAACACATCTATACAACTTTAGGAACTTTGATAAATGTTGCCAAATTCAAATGATCCTTTTTTTTTCTTGCAGATATAATGTTACACAGTGAAAACACTGATTTAATGACAGACATTTTTGTGTGAAATAAACTTCCATTGTTTATCACTGAATTTAGGACATCACTTTCTTCAGCTCTACTACACACAAGGGAAGTCTTACGTTTCTTCTCCAAAAGGTTGTGTATCTATTCTTTGATGTCTTTTGTGTTTGCCTGACAAAGTTTATACACATCTTGCTTTGTTATATCAAATATGAGTTCTGACTCTACTTTAACCCTTTGACTCCTGCACCCTATCCACCAACTGTAAAAACTTAACCCTTTCTCTCACCCTATCCACCAGCTTCCTGCACAAAGTGTGAATGTGAGGGTTAAACGTTTCTGGTTCTTACTGACATGACACCAAAAGCATACTTTCATCACACTGACACTCACTTTTATTTTTCTTTCTTTGTTTTCATTTTGTATGTATTATCTTTTCAATTTTAAGCACCTGCAGCAACTCACCTGGTTTTCGTACTCTTCCCTGGATCGGCGTGCGATGGCTTCAGTCTCCGCTAGTGAGCGCCGCAGGTCTACCCTCTGCTGATCCCTCTCCAGCTGCAGCATCTCCAGCTGTGGGTGTCCAAACACATGTCATGTTCAAGTCACAGCAGTGAATGAAGTACACAGCATGACATCGATCATTCAAGCCTAGGCACACTGTAATTTGACCAACCACAAAACATACTGGAATTTAACCAACTACCAAACACATTGTAATTTGACCAACCACAAAACACACTGGAATTTAACCAACTACCAAACACATTGTAATTTGACCAACCACAAAACACATTGTACTTTAACCAACTACCAAACACATTGTAATTTAACCAACTACAAAACATTGTGTTAAGGATGTATTTGATGCTAACATTCAAGACTTAAGACTGTTTATTGTCTGTAAACAGGGTACAGAAAATCAGTTTTCAGCATGCACTATATACTACTAATACCACCTCCACCACCACCACCACCACCACCAACAACAACAAAAATTATACTAAAACAACAAGAATTATAATAATGATAAGAAGAAGAATGATGATGATGATGATGAATAATGATGATGATGATGATGACGATGACAATAATAATAAAAGTTTGGTGTAAATATATCTTCATTCCAAATGACAATGATCGCAAAGCAGTGACTAACTGTATGGGTTGTATGTACATCTGCACCTGGGTGATGTGTGAGATCATTACTTTTTTTTAAATAACCCATGAAAACATCATATGTAATGTCACAAGCACCTGACAACACACATATCTTGCTGGCTCAAGTCTTCCAAACATTATCCCTTAGCATGAAACTCACACAAAGCTGACTAAAGCCTTTACGGATTCTTTCTGACTGAAACGCACAAAAACATGATGTTTCCAGGAAAAAGCCCATAAAACAATGATTTCTCTGACATTTTCGTATATCCAATTGATGGCCAAAACACTGCTTAAATCTATCCCCCAAAATGGGGAATCACTGATCAAAAATTCATCTACTTGCAGCTAACATAACAACAACAACAAAACAATGACAATAACAACAGCAAATATGGGCCATGCTCTTTTCAATTCATATCACCCACCAAACTGACCCACAACCCAAAATTTTTTAAATCCTGAAAAAAATATATTAAAAAAAACCTTGACCTTTTGACGCTCTCACCCTATCCACTAACATCCTGTATCATCATCAGTGATAGAAAAGCAAAAACTTAACCCTCTGGCTCCCTCACCCTATGCACCAGCTTCCTGCAGGAAGCCTGTGGATAGGGTGAGAGAGCCAGAGAGTGAAGTTTTTGCAGCTGATGGATGGGGCGTGGAAGTCAAAGGCTTAATGATTACTAAATTGAACGGGGATAAAAGACAAAAAGACTGGTACTGAAAATACCTTGGTCTTCAGTTCTTCGTTTTCTCTCTCAATGATACTGGTGTTGTGTTGATCAGCAAAGGCTTCAGCTTGGTACACCTTTCCTTGTTTTAGGGACTGGCCCGGTTCAGGGAAAGTGTTGATACCTGTCTGACCATAATTCTCCTCTCGACTAGACCCTTTCCTGGACGTTTTTCTGCCAATACCAAGAGGTGATTTACATTTGTGATGTCTGACCAAAAAAATAATAATAA
>JAPXFY010000017.1:41724736-41762236 GCA_030674185.1 Monoplex corrugatus
AGCAGCAGAAGCAGCAGCAGCAGCAATAATACATCATTATCCATCAATCCATCATCATCATCATCAATCATCAATCATCATCAATCAATCATCATCCCTGTCAATCATCCATCATCAACCATCATCAATCCATCATCATCATCAATCAACCAATCATCATCAGTCCATCATCATCAATCACATCATCACCACCACCACCACCACCATTATACACTATCTTTCTGCTTCTGGAATTTCATCAATCCTCACCACCACCACAACCACTATCACCACGATCATCATCATCACTACTACTCACTCTCTTTCTGTTTGCGCAGCTTGCTCAGTTCTCCTGTCAGTTTCTCCACTTGGTTGCCCAGCTCCGTAATCTGCTTCTTGTACTTCTCGCGTGTGCTGTCCAGCTCTCTCTCCAGGGCGATGGAATGGGTGTGGGGGTGCTCGTAGGGCTTCATGTCCCCGTCTCCCAGACGCTTGTACAGCCGCAACTGGGACTCCAAGTCAGCAACGCGCTCCTCAAACTGGAACTATGAACCATCAACAGAATTTGTGATAGCTTTTGTTATGAGCGCATAGACAATGAGGTGTGACTTCTTCCTTTAGTGTGTTTATTTGGAATTGTTATGAATATATGCATAAATATTTTTGTTGTGTGTGTGCACAGTATCCAAATTGAGATTCAGACATTTCTTTGGTGATTTTGTGTACACAAAGACCTTACCCACCATCATGTGGGAGTTTTTTTGGGTTTTTTTTTTGGGGGGGGGGCTTCACATAAGAAAAAATAAGTGTGTTTATTTTGGTATTGAAAATAGGGACTTTTTTTTGCCTAAGCCCAGAACATCCATTTTTCAGTAATAAAGTTTCATACTACATCACAAACTAGTCCGAAGTATTTTGATCAGTTCTAAAAATTTCATTACTTAACTTTGAATGACTGATTTTTTTGTGATTTTATTACTAACCTGTACAAATGCTCAGAATGTGTGGAAAAGTAAGGGAGAAAACTGTCAGTACCGAGTGAATTAACTAATTAACCATAGATCTAATAATCAAATAATCAAAACACCACATGGTCTTTTAACTAGAAAACCAATTAACTAACATAACAATCCCAAAAGTAAAAAGAAAATCTCACTTCTTCTTCTTTGTATGCAGGCTACAGTTCCTGCGCGCATTCGTTTTTAAGTATATTGATTCACACAAATTGACCTACCTAGCAGAGGAAGAGGATTTTTGTGGGTATGACAGCTTTTTATCCCACCTTAAAGATAGTCATACTCCATGCTTGGGAGCTAAGGATGGAATTTGCAACAAATACATACAAATGGTCTGGAAGGCAGAAATAGGAAAGTCTTGTGAGGAAGAGACAACATGACAGGAAAGAAAAACCCTTAACTTCCTAAAGGCAAATTGGACAGCTAGTATGGTTCCAAAACAGAAAGGGGCCGTAACTTCTGCATCTGCAGGATCTCACCGCAGGTAAAAACGTCACTCACTAATACTGCAAGTATTTCTATCTTAAGAGTAGATGGATCAAGAGGAACAGACAAAAAGAGGGGGGGGGGGGGGAGAGAGAAGAGAGAGAGAGAGAGAGAGAGAGAGAGAGAGAGAGAGAGAGTGGAGAGAGACAGAGAGAAACTGAAAGAGAGAGGGAGACAAAGAAACTGAAAAAGAGAGAGAGAGACAAAGAGAAACTGAAAGAGAGAGAGAGAGAGAGAGAGAGACAAAGAGAAACTGAAAGACAGACAAAAAGACAAAAATATCATCAGTCACACAAACAGACAGACAAGATACAGACAGACAGACAAACAAAAAATTCCACACCACACACACAAAAAAAAATGCAACTCACTTTCACAGCATTATACTTTTGCTCCATGCCCCTGAGGAGATTGGCCGATTCCTCATCTTTCTTCTCCACCTCACCCTCTAGTTTCTTGATGCGTTTCTCCAGAACATCTACCGTGCGTCCACGATTATCACCCCCAGGCTGTGCAGGGTCAGGCAAGGTCGCTGCTGCCAACATCAGCGCCGGTAATGAGTTTGGGTGACGTCGCCGAACAATCTGCTCCATCTCCTTGACCTGTTCAGCAGATCGATTTCAGATGATCAAATTTTAAAAGAAACAGTAGAGAGGGAGAGGAGATGGGCACTGCCCTCTCAATGCCCACCCCTCGCCCTCAAAAAAAGGAAAGAGGTGGTCACTATCGCCTCAGTCTTCTAAGACCTTGGGGGTAATGGGATTACCATTTACATTCCTGTTGGCTTCTGCATTTCCCAAGTACATACAAACCAGCATTTAAGCGAACAACTGGTGTGTCACCATCACCTCAAAGTACACAAAAGGAATGCCAATACCAAATTAGAACATCTCTGGCAGTAGGCAATGACTCCATACACTGGCCTTATACAGCCAGTATACAGCTGCATATGGTGTGTGCAAGCAGAGTGATGGAAGTTCTCAGAGTAGCTATACTGTATTGCCATAACTTTAGAACTTCACCACTGGGCCTCATGCAGAAAAGAGCAACCCAAATAAGGACATAATCAAGGTTGACTACACTTGCATATATCTTTTTGACAATGTGTCAGCTGGATTGGATTTTGAATTTTATTCAAGACAAAATCTATATATTTGAGATGCTGAGTCATCAATCATTCAATCTCCAAAAAGGTCCACTTTTAAGTTTGGTAACATTCACACACTTGTACTATTTTCCTCGAGAAAAAGAGCAACCAGAACAACTGTTCTGTCACAGACTTATATCCTACTTCAGAATGTAACAGATTTCAGGCTGTACAATTCACACAAGGAAAAATCTCAAAATCCATATTTCACAGTCAGATCAGTTTTCCTAGCATAGCTACAGCTCTAAACAAGGGCCACCACATTATTAATGAAAATCACATGTAATGTCACTTATAGTATCACAAAGACTAAGAGCACATAGGTATACTCAGATTATATTATATATGATCCACAAAAACCTTCCTGACCTGTCTCTCCAAGTCCTGAATCTTCTTTGCATCAGTAGCTTTCTGCTTAGACCGCAGTTTGTTCTCTTCCAGACGCTGTCCTGCCTGCATACACAAACAAAAGTTGTTGTTTTTTCTATCAACTGCCTCTCTTCCTTCATCATATGCTTTTCATTTTCTTATCTATGCATCTGCAACAAATCTAACAAATAAAACAAGCAAGCAAATATGCAAGGGAGACCAGGAAGACAGAAATGACAAAGATGATCACCAGTTAAACGGCTGTGTCTGGGTATGAGTATCTGTGTAACGCTGTCAATAAACTTGAAGCACAAACATGCACGTGCACACACATACACACACACACACACATGCACACACGCACATGTTCATGCACACACAAACACAAACACATGCCTAATGACATACCGACATATAGACACATTCACACCACATGTCATAGTGAATCACACAAAACCTCATAATTAATGTACTACACTTTCCTAAAAAACAGCAACAAACTGGAAACAACTGACATACTTTACGTCTGATCATAAAGATGTTCTATCACTCCTCACTACATGCGAAATGTTCAGACAGGAAAGGAATGCTCAAAGGATAAAAAAAATAGATTAAACTCTCCAATCTAAAAACACCCACTGTCTCTCCAAACAAGACATGCCCAGTACCTCTGTCTGAAGCTCCTCAACGCGCAGCTTCAGTCTGTGGATTTCCTCTTCACGTGCCTTGATCACTTTGGTGTTCTTGTCCAGCAGCTCCTGGTTCTCAGCGTACCACTTCAGCTTGCGGGTCAGGCGCTCAACTTCTTCTTCATGTTTACGTTCCAGCTCCTGCAGACAGTTCAATTTTGTTCAGCTCTGTCTGCTCAAGATGGCACTACAGTTTCAGTTTTTTTCAAGAAACATCTTCATGCTCAGAACAAATTTCCTATGCACTAACAGTGCAAATGACGTATGATGGTAAAAAACCAACTGAAACATGATCATGGCACATAAGCTTGTGCATAAACTCAGACTGGAAAAGTCTTGAAGTTTCACCTACCTTATGTGTCCTGTATACTGCTGTTAATGCTTGTATTAGTCTGTCATTGAAACAAATTGAAGCTATCCATAATGCTCCATGAAGTCTAAAACAAAACAAACCATTAATGCTCTCAATTTAGTGTCAGTTTACTAGAAACATGACCTACAAATCACCTATGTGTCAGTGAGGTTCTGAGTTCCACACAACACACAGACTCCATGCCTTCCTGCAACGCATTACACTCCACCCCATTCAGCCATCATTAAAACTGCCTACTGCATTTCTAGACCAGCACTCGATTCCAATGTCAGTTCCCAGCTAACCCACAGGAATCAGCCCCACTATACAGAATCCCCACCAATGCCAGTCTCACTGTTTTGTTTATTCTGTGTGTGTGTGAGACACCATAGATGCTGTGTGATGGAAGATCCAAACAGGTGATGAATCAAGCCTGTCACGGATAATGCTGATCTTAATCTTGAAGAAGTTGCGGAATTTTATATGTAGTTCAGTAGGACAGAACACAGAATAGTAAGAACATAAAATATCTAAATAAACATTTTAACAACTAACAATGAACAAGACCCCTTATTCGCATTCTACTTCTTTCCAAAAATTTGTTTAGATTGTCATTTTAATCCAAAAATCATTCTAACCCTTCAAGCCTGCTTGTATTAACAGCTCACCCAATCTGAGTGAAAACTGAGCTTGCCTTCAAGGTAAGAAATCAGAGCAAAGTGTAGTTATGTTACTTTCCTTCTATATTAATTCTGCAGATGTTATGAACTCAGTAAAACATAGTAAACAAACAGAATCATGTGTTACCCATCTATCAGACAAGTATGGACATTGGTAGCAGAAACATCCTGCTGGTCTGAGACACAGACGCAGGTATAAAAGAGTTTTTCAATACATAAAACAAAAACCTCATACAGAAAAAATAAGGATGGTGCTAACACTGTGATGGTGTGCTCTCTAAGGGAACATGTGTTTAATTAATCATGGCCATCAAGTGTGACTTTAATACAATTCCCTTATTGCAGTTCCTTTCCTGGTCACCTGCGCTAAAAGAGCTGACCAAAGAACAGTCAGCTCTCAACCTCTCACAGCCATGGCTTTCAAACTTATGCATAAGTGACTCTTCAATGATCTCAAACTTGGTAAAGATCCATCCAGAAACAGGTTATAGGACCAACTTTTCTCTAGAAGTAGAAAAAGATAACTTTTGAGATCATAAAGAGTGAGATGGTAGACACTTCAACTTTTCTCAGGGTCAAGCATAATGAGGGCCATGCCCATCTCCTTTCCCTCTATGTGTCGGTCTCCTTTCCATCTCTGTTTTATCTTCCCCAGCTCTGAAGAGGGGTGACACAGCTGAGTGGACTGCAGACCACCAGCACAAAAGACCACAAGTTTTTACTGATCTAGTATCAAACCCATGCAAACTTGCTGAAAGCAGGACCTCAACTTCTGCACCTCCCAGTCCTCTTTCTAGGGTCACCCATAGTGGGTGAGGCACAGTGTTCATTTCCACAAGATGAATTCCTCACCGTGATTTGCTCCGGACGAGCCTGCCTGGCAGCATTCAACTGCTTCTTCATCATTTCACGTTCCATGACCAGGGCATCCACATGCTGTTCCAGCTCTGAGCGTGAATGCTGTAGGGCCTTCAGCTCTCTCAGTGCGTTGTCGTGCTGCCTCTGGGGCACAACACAGGACAAAATAAGCCTTGCCACAAAGACAGGCAATCCATTCAAGCAACAATGTGTTTCAAGGAAAAAAAATGCGGGGGGTCCAGGGGGCCACATAGGCCCCCCTGGCGGAGTGCAGGGGCTGAGCCCCTGGTCGGGGTCTGAGGGCCCCCCAGAAGCTGAAGCATTTTAGTCTAGTAAATGGAAATTTAACCCCCTCTGGTGAAAGATAAATCAAGTATTTTAATAAAAGAACAAAAGGGCACAAGCATTGTTAACAATGAACAAAACAGGCAACTTTTCCACACTCTCTTTTGCCTCATCTGACACAACAACAATTTTCGTTTGATGTCCTGAGCCTGTCGTTGTGCTTTTTTCCTTTCAGGTGATCAACCAGTGCTCATTTACCGCCGGACTTGTAACTGATTTCCTAGCAGCAAAGTTTGCAGTATGCTTTACGGGCGATCTTCAGTTTCTCGAAGAAACGAGTGAACTTATTGCCATCGTACACTTCCTGCAGCCAGTCCCATTTCCAGTGATTTTTGAGGCCTTCATCAATGTCAGCGATGGAAGCATTCACTGGAACAAAGTCCCTACGTATACTCATATTTCAATGCGTCGATGAAACACAGAGAGTGACGTTTGTGAAATCTCGCGGACAGTTGCAAAAGTAAAATCGCGCATGAGCTTACGGCTTGTTTTGAACAGTTTCGGTGATCCCAGTCTCGGTTCTCCGTACTTTCAAGGAATGTTTTTTTGTTTTTTTTTCCCCCTTTCGCGGATATCCATGAATTCGCGGACATTGAATTGCCTAAAAGAAGAAGATCTTTAATTCATAACAGCGACTTTTGTAGAGTGTTTTATTTTGGGGGGGGGGGGGGGTTGTTTTTTCATGGTAAGTTAAAAACTCTGAGGGTTTCTTGCTGATGGTATTTCCTTTCCTTTTTTTTTTCTTCTTTTTTAAATAAAAAACTGTTCTTTACCATTTTGCAATAGAATGTATCCGTATTAAAGTTTTTAGAACATATGTGGATATCTGAAAACAATACTTAAAAAAGAACAAGATGGTCAAGCATGCCCAACAAGCTACTTTTCATTTGAAAATTATTACAGCAAGTCACGATTTTGAATTCTGAAGGTCAATATGATCTTGAAGAGTATCAGATGAAACCAGACATGAAGCAAGGACAATGGTAGACTGTCACAAAAATGAAAACAAAGTAAATATTGTCAGAACTTAACCCTTTGACTCCTGCACTCTATCCACCAACTGCAAAAAAATTAACCCTTTGACTCCCTCACCCTATCCACCAGCTTCTTGCAGGTTGACAATGCAGGATGCTGGTGGACTGGGTGTGGGAGTCAATGGGTTATGTTTTTGCTTTGCTAGCATGGTTGACAATGCAGGATGCTGGTGGACAGGGTTCAGAAGTCAAAGGGTTAAAAAAGAACAACATGGTCAAACAAATCTAACAAGCTACCTTTTCTTACAAAAATTATCACCGAAAGTCACAATTTTGTATCTCTAAATGTCACTGTGATCTTGAAGAAGTATCAGATGAAACCAGACATGAAGCAAGGACAATGGTAGACTGTCACAACAGTAAAGGCAGAAAATAAATACTGTCAGAATTTTTTGAGACAAAGCTGTTCAAACAATGTAATCAAAACGCGCAGATTTCAGGCATGTTTTTAGGTTTCTGTGACCTCAAACTGGGCGCCACAACTTTCAAGCTTATGCATAAGTGACTTTTCAATGATCTCAAAGTTGCTAAATATCCATCCAGAAACAGCTACTGTTATTGTTATTTTGTTTTAATTAAAGCCCAGCTGACTCTACAACATACACAAAAATGGGCCTAAGTTACCTAAAATTGCTTCTGCATATCTCATTTCCCTAGAGCCAAAAATGCACTCAACACATGTACCCAATTATCAATCCTAAGAGAAAGTATGTAAGACTTTATCGAACACATTCAGGTGAATGGACCAGAAAGGCAGAAGTAATAGGAAGAAATGACAGAAAGCAAAGCAACAAGGCAGAAATAAAGAGAGTGACAGAAAAGAGGATATTTCTAGCACAGAACCTCCAGAAAAAGCCCCTGGCATCCCCATCGGGGGGGGGGGGGGGGGGGGAGCAGAAATAGTTAAAAAAAAAATCTTGCTGACACATTATTATCATTATCACAGACAGAATGATTCACATGTAGACACACATCCTTACGGGGTAAAATGAAATAATTTCCCCTATATTTTAAACAGGATGTTAAAAAAGAAAGAAAGAAAGAAAAGAAACTAGGACAGCTATTTGTTGGAGAAAACTCCAAGCTTTCATTCAGTCTCATCTTGAAACTTTCATCAAAATGCTGTTCTGTATAAGTCTGTGTTCTGCACTAAGCTTAACACTGGTCCCAGTGGCAACCTCACCTGTGTTCATATGGTATGTGAACACTTATTTACAAATGGTAACTACTTCTACCTGTGTTCATATGGTATGTGAACACTTATTTACAAATGGTAACTACTTCTACCTGTGTTCATATGGTATGTGAACACTTATTTACAAATGGTAACTACTTCTATCTGTTATCTTCCATGCAACTTTAGTGAGAATAATTATTTTCCATCCTATACTGATCTACACCAACCTCTCTCCTAGAAACATGGAAACATTAAAACAACAACAAAACAACAACAACAGAAAGGAAATTAGATCATCAAGCCATTCTAACATTCTCCCTTTTAAATTCAAAAATTGCAATCGAAAATCCAGACTTTCTACTTCTCAAGGTCACAATGGGCTTGAAGAGCTTCAACTGAAATAAAACTTGATATGATGATAAAACTTGATAAAAACTTGATAAAACATTGATGATGATAACAGACTATCACAAAAGTGAAAACAGATTTTAAAAACAGTCAAAAGTTACCAAGAAAATGCCATTCACACACTGAAAAAGTGCCAATCTTAAGAACTTTTTTTGGTCAGTGTGACCTTGACACCTTGTTCTCAAAATTTTTCACCAGTCGACACGTCTGGCTAAAAGTTAGTGAAAATCATCATAAAACAGCTGAGAAAATCTTGTTGACATATTTTGGTAATAGACAGAGACACACATACACACACACACATACACATTCTCTCTCTCTCTCTCTCTCTCTCACACACACACACACACGCACGCACATACACACATGCATTATGCACATGCAACATGCATCATCTCACACTATCCTCCTTCCAAAGAGAAGTCTGAGAGGCTAAATGTATACAAAAAACACACATATCCATATCAACAAAAGCGTACTATCACACATCTATATCCACAAAAAAGAACTATCATATATCATTCCAAACAGAAATCTTGGAGGTAAAGCACAAAACAATTTGTAAAAAGAAGCCTTCACATCGGATATTCCAGTTTGTGTACGCACCTTGCCTTCACGAAGTTCAGCCTCAAGGTGAGCTGTGCGTGTCACACCGGCAACACTCTCCTGGTTGCCCACGGCGATGTGCTGCTGTGCCGCTAAGCTGGTGATGACACCCTTGCTCCGCAGCTCTGTTTCCTTCTGCTCAAGTTGTGACCTGTGGTTAACATGATATCACCATGAGTACAATATGCTGCCACTGGTGATACACTGAGTTCTTTCTGGTTCTTTCCTTTTTCCAGTTAAATTAACAGGGCTGCTAAACAAGTGGCCCACCTGAGGGTCGAACCTACAACCCCTACATTATCAGCATTGCGCTCTAACCAACCAACATGGGCTGGTTGGTTCTTTTGGTAGAGCCACGGATTAAAGAGCAGCCATCTTAAATTCAATCCCAGCATGCAACGTTGAATCTTAAAAAATGGTCTATTTGCTGCTCATCCAAATGTTTCCATCATTCTGGTGGTGTCAGCTCAGTGTTTCATAGATCCCTTTCCCACCTTCCCCAGTTCAAGACTGTGCAAGCACACTGTGTTCTAGGCAGGTTCAAGGCGTCTGCCAGACAACTGTTGACACGTTTGTGTGGAACACATATGGAATTGTGCCCATGAGATGAATCCCTCTTGATCAGTCTCCAAACTCTTTTGTTTCTCTCTCTGACAATCCTGACAGTACTGATACTTTAGAAGTGTGCAGTTACATGGATAAAAAACACATGGATAAAAAACAAACACAAGACCATCCCAATGAGCGGACAGCAACAGAGAGATATTCAGACAGCAGTAGTAAACACATCCCTTTTGCAACACTGACAATAAATTTTCATATGAAGCTTTTGATGGAACCAGAAAAAACATGAAAAAAAAAAAAGAAAGTGTATTTAATACAACAACACAAGACAAGAGCAAATTTTCAACGTAAGATCACAAACAACTAAACATCAGATACAAAAATTAGGAGAAAAAGACTTAAACTTCCCTGCTGATCTTACGCTTGACAAAGGCAATTGGCTGAAAATTTAAGCCTGTTTTGTCTTGTATTAGATATGCATTCTTATTCTCTTTTCGTGTTTTTTTCTGGTTCCTGTTTCCTCGAACGCGGGCAGTCACACTTGTTTTGGCTTTTGATGGAGTCCAAATTTAAGATATTAATGCCAAGAGCTAGTGATCATCCATAGTCAGTGACACACACATATCACATCAAGCAAGTTCAATTTACAATTTCAGTCACCGGATGGCAGACAAACATGTCCAAATCTCAAAAAGTGAAAAAATGAAATCGAACATGATCACGAAAGTCATGAAAACTGAACAAGCTTGCTTTTCTGTTACTAGCACCATTCTGACCTGTTAAGACCGAAAGAGGTTTGTGTCCTGTTTTCTGACTGGTCTAAGATAGTCATAGTCATAGACATAACACTTTGCATGTGATTAGTCCAAGTAAGTTGGTCAATGTCTGTTTCATTGACAACGACTTGATTCACTGACTCAAAATTTTTTCAAATACAGTAAGTTGTCAGAAGTACTTTCACTGTAAAGCCAATCGCTAATCAAAGGTTAATCCACACAAACCGAGTCTCCACATAAAATAATATGGCAAAACCATAAAGGCTGGTAGGCCAGCATGACTAAATAATGACAATAAGATTAAAATTCCCGTATATGTTGCCTGTGACCAATAGCGAAGTGTTACGACATCCATCACAAGGTGACTTTGCCTCGATAAACCTGATCACCTAGGATGCGCAGGCTCGATTCCAGGCTGAGGACAAATTTCTATAAAAAAAAAAAGAAAAATCAAAATAAGGCGACAGCAGAGGGGCATCCAGGAGTCATGACCTTGATGTGGCCCAGCCCCCTTAAAGTGTCAGGAGTTAAGGACCAAAACACTTACTTTATGGTGCTTTCTCCTATGAGGACCTTCTGCTGTCCGGCTCTCCCCAAAGTCTCTTACTACAACACGCTAAAACAGAACATGACTATCAACATAACCCACTCACTTAATGGAAGTCATTTCAGCGTTCAGCCTCTGGTTCTCTTTAAACATGGCCTCCTCGGTGGCCTTGGCGGCTTTTTCCTTACTACGGATCTGCTCGTACAGGCGTTTATTTTCCGACTGGAAGCGTGCCAGCAGCTCCTCCTGCTCTTTGCATTCCCTCTCCAGCCGAGCCACCTGGTCTTGGGATGGCGCTTCACCTGTTTTGCTACCTGCGTCTCCACTTCCTTTGATGCCTGTCTGGTTTTCCAAGTCTTTCAGCTAAAACAACAGGAATATATGGCTCTGTCTGAAGTAAGAGAGGGAGAGAGAGGCAGAGAGGGGAGAGAGAGTGAGTGTCTGCATGTGTGTGTTGTGTGTGTGTGTGTGTGTGTGTGTGTGTGTGTGTGTGTGTGTGTGTGTGTGTGTGTGTGTGTGTGTGTGTGTGTGCTGTGTGTGTGTGTGTGTGTGTGTGTGTGTGTGTGTGTGTGTGTGTGTGTGCGCGCGCGCGCACGTGTGTGTATGTGCGTGTGTGCATGCATGCATGTGTGTGTATGTGTACGTGAAAATGCATACGCATGCTGATACATAGACATGTTTTTGTGTTCTTTGTAACAGTGACATTTTTATCGTAAATAAATCTTTCTTTTCCTTACATGAGCGCTTTTTACCTTTATAACAAGAGACAGAACACCTGCTAAAGAAGCAATACATCTGAAGAAACAGTACTAAGGGAGCATTAAAAGCATTAACATTAGGAAAAGGGGACCATTAACCCTTTGACTCTCACACCCTATCCATCAACAGCAAAAACTTAACTCTTTGATTCCCTCACCCTATCTACCAGCTTCCTGCAGGAAGCCGGTAGACAGGGTGATGGGAATCAAAGGGTTAAGTTTTTGCTTTGCCAGCATGGTTGACAAAGGCGAATGCTAGTGAACAGGGTGCAGGAGTCAAAGGGTTAACAATGACAAAGTGGTTACACAATGGACCACTGACTGAGAGGTTGTGGGTTTGAACACCAGCCATTCAAAAAAAAAATGGAATTTTCCTGTCTTGACCTGCTCCTACTAGAGTTGAGTATGCTAAAGGCTCCACAGAAATCTGAGATATGATGCCAAGTTTCATCCACTTTACGGATACCTCACTGACACTATAGCTCAAATTTGCAGATGCCTATCTCTCAGGCCTGGTTGACGCCAGGATATGTTAGTAAGCATAGAGTACAGCCTTGTTTTTAGTATTATGCAAGGATACTGTAGAAAACGATTTCTTTTGCCTTTTGCCCACACTCTCTTGCTTCTCACCTGTGATCTTACTATACAAAATCACAACATTAGTTTAAGGATTTCTGTTTTAACACACAGACCATCAAATCAGCACCCAAAAGAAAATGTCATTATATAATCAGTAACACTGACATATATACACATATAACTTTATAACTTTTAGGCTGAACATTAACATTTTTAACATTGTGTTAAAAGTAAATCGGTGATTGGTATTTCAGAGTCAGAGTCAGACAAAAGCATGCACAATGATACATAAGACACACTGCAAACAGCACAGACAGAAAGATAATCTCCACCAACCCTAGCAGCCAGGACAAATTTTTCTTGCTGCAAACTGAATATTTTTTCCTCATAGTCCAAACGCAGAGCCTCCAACTTTCTCGATGTCTCCCTCTCCTGTGTGGCTTGTTCAGCTGCGAAAAGATACAAAATACAATACAGTATACTCGAAAAAATAGTGAGGATATTATCAAGTCCCTTTTGGCAAAGATACATTGATGCACAGCCAGCTCAACATCCACAGATATACACACATTCAGCCAAAAAGTGTGCAAGAGACGAAAATAGAAAATGTAAAGGAAAGAAACCACTTTCAGTTTAAGTTTCTCTATATGAGTCTCCATGCTCGGAATGAATTCCATAAGCACTTACGTCACAGATGCCATGTGTATGGTGATCATGGCACAAGACTTAAACCTGCACATAAACCCATGAGCTGGCCAGGTCCTGAGATCCTACCTAGCCCAAAGTTTTACCTAGTCTGTATTTTTTTCTTATTAATATGGTATCAGTCTATCACTGGAATAATCTTAGTTATTAAACAGTCCAACTCTACATTCATTTGTTGTAAGATTATTCAACCCATACTAATTATCAAAGAACACAGTACATTCATTATGTCTGAAACATAACATATACTGACTGGATGATCGACTCATAATACATACACTTCAAGCACGCTGATTACATGAAAAGTAAAGAATAACTCATGCTACTACATGAAACAGGTAAATGATTACATATACCAAAACAATCAAACAGGTTAAAAACATATCCTAATAAAAAAAAAAAAAGAAACTGAAAGAAGACAAAATTGTCCTATCATCTGTATGTCATCAGTGAATGTGGTAGCAGAGCCCACTTCTCTCAGGAAGTCAGCTTTTTGAGAACTTACCCCACTCTTTTTCCTCACTGTTTTACATTCCCCAAACCCTGAACAGGGCAAGGTATCCATTCACAGGTGGGTAGATTGAGGTATCCATGTATTAAGTTTTCATGAACCACATTCAAACCCACGAAGTCTGACTAGAAAGTGAAAGCTCTGTCTCTAGAAAGTGAGAGCTCCATCTCTACAAAGTGAGAGCTCTATCTCTGGAAAGTGAGAGCTCTACCTCTACACCAGTCTGGCCTCTTCCTGAGAATAAACAAGTAAAAACGTGGTGGTAAAGCCATTCTAACAATCTCCCTTTTTTGTACATGAAGTTTTCGCTTCCCACCAGAAAATCCAGAGTTCGTACTTGTCAAGGTCATTGTGACCTTGAAGAAGTATAGATGAAGTAAACCTTGATGTGATGCGAGAACAATGGTACATTGTGCTGTGACAACAAAATCTATGTATTATCAGAAGTTCCTAAAGTTTCTGTTCACACACCTTCTCAGCCCTTTGACTCCCACATCCTATCTACCAACTGCAAAAACAACCCTTTGACTCCCTTACCCTATCCATCAGCTTCCTGCAGGAAGCAGGTGGATAGGGCGACGGCATCAAAGGGTTAATTTTTGCTTTGCTAGCATGGTTGATTGTGCAGGACGCTGATGGACAGGGTGCGGGGTTAAACGAGTGCTGATTTTAGGCTTCATCTTTGGTATGTGACCTTCACCTTGACGACATGACTTATTTTAGGCTTCATCTTTGGTATGTGACCTTCACCTTGACATGACTTCCAAACGAATGCGTTTATAATTCATCAATAATCCATCCTTAGATCAAAATCTGGTGTAAAGATCCATCCAGTTATAGCCGAGAAAATCTTGCCGACACATTTCCATCACAGACATACATTGATGAAGACATACGCACACTGCTTGACATTTCCGTCACAGACTCATTGATGAAGACATAAGCACACCCCTTGACACATTTCTCTCACAGATTCATTGATGAAGACATAAGCACACCCCCTGACACATTTCTGTCACAGACATACATTGATGAAGACATAAGCACATTTCTGTCACAGACATACATTGATGAAGACATACGCACACTCCTCGACACATTTCTGTCACAGACATACATTGATGAAGACATAAGCACATTTCTGTCACAGACATACATTGATGAAGACATACGCACACCCCTCGACACATTTCTGTCACAGACATACATTGATGAAGACATACACACACCCCTCGACACATTTCTGTCACAGACATACATTGGTGAAGACATAAGCACATTTCTGTCACAGACACACATTGATGAAGACATATGCACACCCCTCGACACATTTCTGTCACAGACACACATTGATGAAGACATATGCACACCCCTCGACACATTTCTGTCACAGACATACATTGATGAAGACATAAGCACATTTCTGTCACAGACATACACTGATGAAGACATAAGCACATTTCTGTCACAGACACACATTGATGAAGACATACGCACACCCCTCAACACATTTCTGTCACAGACACACATTGATGAAGACATATGCACACCCCTCGACACATTTCTGTCACAGACATACATTGATGAAGACATAAGCACATTTCTGTCACATACATACATTGATGAAGACATACGCACACCCCTCAACACATTTCTGTCACAGATATACACTGATGAAGACATACGCACAACCCTCGACACATTTCTGTCACAGATATACATTGATGAAGACATAAGCACATTTCTGTCACAGATATACATTGATGAAGACACAAGCACACCCCTCAACACATTTCTGTCACAGACATACACTGATGAAGACATATGCACACCCCTCAACACATTTCTGTCACAGATATACACTCATGAAGACACAAGCACACCCCTCAATACATTTCTGTCATAGACACATTGATGGAGACACAACCACACCCTTCGACACATTTCTGTCACAGACATACATTGATGAAGACATACGCACACCCCTCAACACATTTCTGTCACAGATATACACTGATGAAGACACAACCACACCCCTCAACACATTTCTGTCACAGACATACATTGATGAAGACATACGCACACCCCTCAACACATTTCTGTCACAGATATACACTGATGAAGACATACGCACATCCCTTGACACATTTCTGTCACAGATATACACTGATGAAGACACAAGCACACCCCTCAACATATTTCTCTCACAAACATACATTGATGAAGACATACCCACACCCCTTGACACATTTTTGTCACAGACATACATTGATGAAGACATACCCACACCCCTCTCCACTTGATATGGAATGAACCAATTCCTCTCCCCCCTCCCCTAGTTTTTTCAGTCTAAGACATACATAGTACACAGACACACACTTCTTTCTGATCGATATGAAACACCCTCACCCGTTTTCTTTTTTCTTCTTTTTTTTCCTTACAAAAAGTAGATTGGAAAAGAAAATAAACAAAAACAAAAAAAATATGAAACACCCTCCCCCATTATTTTTTTCGTCTTTTTTTCTTTACAAAAACTAGATTGGAAAAGAAAACAAGAAAAAAAATTGCACAGTCCATGGAAGGCGCAGGCAGATGAATGCCAGGGAGAAAGACCAATCAACTAAGGTCTCTCACCTAGCAATCGGGTGTTTTTATGCCGCTCTTCCTGAAGTTGAAGACGAAGGTCCTTCAGTTCTTCAATCAGAACGTCCTCACGAATTCCGCTCACACCATTGCGTGTATATTTAGACATGATGGGCTCATCTTCAGACATGGATTGACTGACGCCGGTAATGCCCGTGTGCAGTACCTGTGTCTGGTTAGTACGTCGCATTTCTGGTTTCTGGCGTCGAGGGGATGGTCGAGGAGAGAGGGAACCTGAACAAAGGTGGATACGATAAGTCAAGATGAAGTTTATGTGTGAAATCTTCCCTATATTTGTGTCTTAGATTAAAAGAGTTGTACGGGAAACTTGTTAACAGTTTTGTGCAAACACTGAAAACACACACATATTCTCCCCCGCCCCCCCCCCCCCCCCCCCCCCCCCCCCCCCCCGAAAAAAAAAAAAAAAGAACCACCACCAAACAAAAACAAAATACTGCAGCTGGTTCATCTCACTCAATAGTTTCATATCGTTAAAAAAATCATATATGCATCATACACACATATACACATGCACACACACACATCCACATGCATACACACAGATACAGACACAGACAGACAGACACAGACAGACACAGACACACATAGAGACACAGACAGACAGACAGACAACACACACACACACACACACACACACACACACACACACACACACACACACACACACACATCCACATGCACATACACACACACTCACACACACATACACACTCACGCACTCACACACAAACATACACACAGAAAAGCAAACAATAAGACATTTAGCAACAAAACAAAAAGATGTCATTTTAGAAAATTCCATGTCCGCTCAAATAACCCACTTCTTCGCGATGTGGGGACAGAGTCCAGTGAAGCATGAGCAGTCTTAGCCCGGCCCACAGTACGGATGGGAGAGAGACTAGGAGAATGAGATTTGCGAGGGGTCACATCCGGTGAACGCTTGCCGTACCCGGAGCTGGGAATATGACTGTAGCGATCTCTGGACGGCCTTCTTCCTGTACACAAGAGACAGATATATCACTGGGTGACATACAGCAACACGTGCAATAAAACAGCCGTCTCCTTCTTCAACCTTCCTAAATCAAATGATGATGATGATGGTTGGTGTGGTGGTGTGGTGGTGGTGTGGTGGTGTGATGATGATGATGATGATGATGATGATGATGATGATGATGATGATGATGATGATGATGATGATGATGATGATGATGATGATGATGATGATGATGATGATGACGACGACGACGACGACGATGATGATGACGATGATGATGATGATGATGATGATAATTACAACAACAACAATAAAACTGATAACAAAAACAAAAACAATAATGAAGATGAAAATGATGATGATGATGATGATGATGATGATGATGATGATGATGATGATAAAAATAATAATTCCATTTCTATACCGCAAACTGCCAATGTCAAAGATTGCTAGTTGTACTTTTATGTAGTAACAGAATGTCATTAGATTTCATATAATGATGTAAGTCAGCTTTTTGAGAGTAGGTTCCATTACAATAAAAATAATCCTAGAAAACAAAAAACTGAGAGAGGCTGGGGGAGGGGCTATCAGAAACATACATCTATGAAGTATAAACATAGTCAGTCTATCAACAATAACAACACATAATAATATAAAACCTTGTAATAATGCCACTAGTCTTCAAAGAATACACAAGGCAGAAAAAAATATAAATCATTTGATAATTCATGTCAGTCTTTCATGCAAACACATATATGAAAACACACACACGCACACGCTCACCCATGCACGCATCCGTGCACACACATACACACACATGCACACACACACACACATGCATGCGCACACACGCACGCACCACACACACACACACACACACACACACACACACACACACACACACACACACACACACACACACACACACACACACACACACACACACACACACACCACAGATCAGCTGCAAGATGATTCAACCTAAAGAAGCTACTAGCACTAATCTCTGCATTTTCAGAGATATGTTCTGAGGTGTTTTCTTTACGCAAGCAGAAATTTGCTTTGTCCAAAAGACACTGGGAGTGAGTTCCATATTTTTGGGCCAGCAACAGAGGACTTCTACTGTACGTTGTCAGACAGAACCGAACTATTGCCAAGAGAGAAGATCCTTGAGACCCAAGTACTCTGGAAGCTTTCTAACGCAGGAAGACTCCTGATTTGTATGTGGACATGGTATACAAATTCAGACACTGAAAGCAAGGTGAGGCATCTGTGTCCTTTGACTGGAAATCAATGTAATTTTCACAAGAGCACTTTTCAGCTGAAACTATCACCGACAACTTTTTACAATGCTGTGACAATGCATGAGAATGGGAGTCAAAGTGAAGATGTTATGGAGTTCCAGATTGTGCATATGTATGGGATTTTTGATGGTGTGGATGGGTTGAAGGGAGGAGACCCAATCTGCGTGGATGTTAGTGGTATGCTGAGAGAGGGAGGGAGAGGGAGGGAGAGAGACAGAGAGAGGTGATAGTGTGTGTGTGTGTGTGTGTGTGTGTTGTGTGTGTGTGTGTGTGTTGTGTGTGTGTGTGCGTGCGTGCGTGCGTGCATGCGTGCGTGCGTGCATGCATGTGTGTGTGTGTGTGTGCATGCGTGTTGTGTGTGTGTGCTTGCACGCGCGTGTGTGTCTGTCTGTGTATGTGTCTGTGTGTTTGTGAGTGTCAGTGTATGTGTGTTTGTGTGTGTGTAAGTGTCAATGTGCGTGAGTATGTGTTTGTGTGTGCGTGTCTTTCTGAATGTGTCTGAATGTGTCTGAATGTGTGTGTGTATGTGTGTGTGTGTGTGTGTGTGTGTGTGTGTGTGTGTGTGTGTGTGTGTGTGTGTGTGTGTGTGTGTGTGTGTGTGTGTGTGTGTGTGTGTGTGTGTTTGTGTGTGTGTGTGTCTGTGTGTGTGTCTGTCTGTGAGAGAGAGAGAGAGTATGTGTGTGTTTGTGTTTGTGTTTGTGTGTATGTCTGTAAGTGTAAGGCACACTGAGCCTGGACCTTTGAAGATATCATACCCAATAAGCCTTGTCTATCATGAATTCAGCACTATCAACCTTTAAAAAAACAACACATTCTAGAAAATAAAACAAACCTCTGTCCTCCAATGTCTTTGATTTGGAGTTGGGTGTGGATGACGATTTCTCAACCTTCTTCTTGGTGGATTTCTCAGACACAGACTGCAACAATGACAGGCACAGAAACAGCTTAGCATTTCTCATGCACGATCTTTTAACAGATATGGATAGATGGATCCATACAGTTCGGCAAAAATAAGGTACTGAGACAACTCTGTTAAAAACACAAATCATTGTCAAAATGTTCTTCTTCTGTGGACCAGGCATAGTTGCCTTTTATTCATGTTTACAAGATATTGACAGGATTTTTCATTCTTACTGACAAGAAAACCTACTGCATATGGCGAATTCTTATGACATAACGACATTTGAGAAAAGAATGGTTGAAATCTATTCAATACCCATTTACTGTCAGAGTTACTATTATAATGACAAACATTTAAATGTATATTAAGTTTATCATACCACTGATACAATGTAATGTCATAACATCCTAATAGTTTTCTCTCTCTCTCTCTCTCTCTCTCTCTCTCTCTCTCTCTCTCTCTCTCTCTCTCTCTCTACACACACACACACACACACACACACACACACACACACACACACACACACACACACAACACACAAACACACACACAAAGATTTATGTTCATTTTTTAAATGAAGTGCAGTAGAATAAAACTGAATATTCTGAAATGACAAGTAACCATACATATAAGTAACAGAAAAAAGTTAAACCTATCAACCTTAGAATGTCACATCAGTGATAGAAGTCTGTTGTGCGTATTTTGTATTTTTATATTTACATATCAATCTCATCACAAACAAAAACTGTATATCATTTTGTCACACAACATCAAAACAGTAGTCATGCATATACCTCCACAATATACGTCACACAAGCACATGTGAACATGCACCAAGTTTACCATATCATTAATACAATGCAATATCATACCATGCTACTCTCTCTCTCTCTCTCTCACACACTCACACACACACACACACACACTCTTTTCAAATAAAGTTACTAATGGTAGAACAGAATGAAATGTTCTCAAGTGGCTTTATGGCGGTACTATCTATTTTGGAAACAATATGGTGGAATCCAAACAAAACAGATAATGATGCTGTAGTGCTGTCACCTGACTCAATTTCAGGAGCAACTGATGCAGGTTTTTTTCCTTATCTTTCTTAATGTCATCATGTAAACTTGTACATCTCTGAAACAAGTCTCAAATATATATGTCAAAGATCCTGTTAATCTGAGGCTTATGGCCACACAAAAATACCCACTTGAGAATGTACATTTAATTCTCTCATCACCAGCTCCACATTGGACTGGCTTTTGTCACTCCCTTAACCAGACTGGATGGTCACAGAACGGGGACAGCCTGCTGCGTGGGCAACAGCAAGATCTACATATCACTCTGCCCAAGACTGTGCCCTAGAGAAGGTATCCATGTCCTGAATTCTATAGTCCACAGGAAACGAAGGAGGCTGATCATTAAAACAGATGTTTTTTATTATTGTGAGGCTAACTTCCAAAACTTTTGTTTTTGTTCTCAATATCAAGCCCTAGTAAAAAAAAAAAAAAACATAAAATCCCCTCATGCAAAATAACAGCAAATGGCACTACCTTGAGACAGGTTGATAAGTTTAAATACCTGGGAATGATCATTTCACCAGACGTCAGATGCACATCAGAAATAGCCAGCAGAATCGGCCAAGCCAAAACAACATTCAAGAAGATGAAAAGCATTCTTACCAACAAATGCCTATCAAATAACATCAGGAAGAGAGTTCTTGAATGTTATATAGAACCAATACTGTTGTACGGTTGCGAGGCATGGATAGTCAACAAGCAAAGCCAGAACAAGATTGAGGCAGCCGAGATGTGGTTTCTGAGAAGGATGTTGAGAGTTCCATGGACAGCAAGGAAAACAAGCCAGACAGTCTTGATGGAGGCAGACACAAGTAGATCATTCATAAGGACGATTAGGAAAAGACAGGCAACATTTATAGGCTATTTTATGAGGAAAGGGGAATTGGAACACCTGGTCACAATGGGAAAGCTGGAGGGAAAGAGAGCACTGGGTAGACCCAGGGAGAAGATGCTAGACGGACTTGCAGAGTGGCTGGGGACAAGGAAGGTGGAAGAGATGCTTGAGGCAACAAGAGATAGAGACAGATGGAAGTCCATAATCGCCAACGCCATGCGGCAAGGCACCTGATGATGATGACGATGATCAAGCCCCAAAGGCAAGCAACAAAATCATTTCTAGACAATAACAGTTCAAACAATATTAAAGTATTTATATTATTCTGACCTGCCGAGAACACTTGCCCTGCATTAAAAGTAATATCGATATGTACAACAGTACACACAAATCTCACTTTAAAAACATTTCTGAAATCCAAATTTAAAAAAAACAAAGGAAAAACAAACAAACAAACAAGCTTCCCATTAGAAAAGCAAGCCAACCTGACACAAGCTTCCCATTCCCTTCAAAACACAAGACAGCCTGTTTTACAGGATATTCCTAATTTACAGTTACAAACTAGTCTATAACCCAAAAACAAATATCCCAGTTCGAAACAAACCACAGCTCTACAAAGATTCTGCTTCTAAACAAACCATTACTTCAAATTCAAAATGGCCCCCATTACTATTCCTTTGACTCCCGCATCCTATTTACCAACTGCAAAAACTTAACCCTTTGACTCCCTCACCCCATTCACCAGATTCCTGCACACGGTTAAGTTTTTGCTTTGCTAGCGTGGTTGACAATGCAGGATGCTGGTGAACAAGGTGCCAGAGTCAAAAAAGGCTGTACAAACTACCACTCCAAATTCTAAACAGATCCCATTATAAACAAACCACCACTCCAAACAGGCCCCCACTTCTCAACAAACCCCACTCAAAATTCCAAACAGGCCCCCCACTTCTCAACAAACCCCACTCAAAATTCCAATAGGCCCCCACTTCTAAATGAACTATCACTCCAAATTTGAAACAGACCCCACATCTACACAAATCACCACTTCAAATTCCAAATATATTCCACTTCTAAACAAATCATCGCTTTAAATAGGCCCTACTTTTCAACACCACTTCAAATTTCAAATGGTCTCACTTCTATAATTCTAAACAAACCAACGCTCCAAACCAACCCCATTTCTAAGCAAACCACAAACCACCATTCCATGTCTGAAACAGACTCCACTTCAGACACCATTTTTTAAAAACCATCACTCCAAACCATTCCCACTACTAAACAAACCACAAACCACCATTCCATGTTGAAACAGATCCCACTTTCAAATAAACCACCGCTGTAAAACGACCCCAATTTTAAATAAACCCCACTCCAAATACACATTTCTGAACAAGTCACCATTCAAAAAAAACCCACTTTTAAACAACCACCACACCAAATTCCAAACAGACCCCACTTAAAATTACAAATCACCACTTCAAATTCCAAGTCACCTTGTCTCTTGTTCAGAGTCCGGCTATACAAGAGAAACAAATAATCAATATGAAACTAGGAAAAATAAAATCTAGTAATCCAAACTTTATCACAAGACCATTTTTTGAGTCAGGTTACCTATCCTGACTTTTGTTTTTCAAATGAAACCAATACAAGTATAATCTATGTGATCAGGATGGTCAGGCAAAAAACAAACAAATAAATGAGTCAGACATGTAACCTACTGGATGTTAACATTTTACCTACTGTTTCTCTAAGAAAAACTGATATTACCTGTGGAAGAAACACAGAAATCATGTAGCATATAAACATAATGATATTTCAGGTAGACAATGAATTCCCAGTACAGCAAAACACAACAACAGAATCATGCATATATAAACACAATAATATTTCAGGTAGACACTTATTTCCAAGTATAGCAAAACACAAAAATAGAATCATGCAATGACAAACTAGCAAATGAACAAAGACTGCTCACATATACACAACACTGATCTTACACACACATTTAAAAACATCTGGTGAATCACTACACAATCTGTTTAAAAAAACAAAGGTATAGCACACTGAGGCACACACACAAGTCCGTCATATACACACACAAATACACAGAACATGCATATATATGTGTATTTTTCATGGTGCATGTCTGGTGCTTAACATGGGTCAATTGTGCACTGTTTAACACAATCTGTGCTAGATTTCAGGCTTGGGTATTAATAACAGCAAAGAGTAATATCACACTAAACAAGCAATACAGGTGTCCCTTATCCATTTGACCCCCTCACCCTATCCACCAGCATCCCACATTGTCAGCCATGACAACAGAGCAAAAGCTTAACCCTTTCACTCTCTCATCCTATCCACCAGTTTCCTGCAGAAAGTTGGTGGATAGGGTGAGAGAATGAAAGGGCCAAGTTTGTGTCTCTGGTGGATAGGGTGCAGGAGTGAAAGGGTTATATTAACTGTTCAAAATTATCAAATGTTTTATGTATAATGGGTAAGTAATAATTCAATGCAGTTTTCGACGACAGGACAAAACACAACACTGTAGAATATGCTAATGATCAAAACCTGGGCAGGCATCTGGCGCTTGTTCTGCAGATAGGAAATTAAATATTTGCTGGATCACTGTTTATAATTTCACTGAAAAGACAAAATGTGATCAGCAATACGATGCTTCTATTTCAAAGCTATTCTAGTAAACGTTTTTATTGCTCATTTGCTTTAACTTAACTTCTATCTTCTGTACATTTCGGATCTCAATTACTCATTAACTGAATTAGTATAAACACTTTCAACCAATTTTGATCAAGCACAAGTCTATAAGACAATGATTCACTGAGTATGTCTGGGCTGTTAACAATCTCTGTGCAGCAATAGGACAATGGAAGTTAATACAATCAGAATTGAATTTTACTGCCTACAGCAACAGCCTAAAACAGAAACACTGTAATGATACTATATGAACGAGAACACTGTACATGTACATTTCTCTTCACAGACAATAAAGATAGTTACAGAGTTAATTTTAACAACATTTCTAATCTCTGTATTACAGCTGCTGTTTCTTTTCCAAGACAATAGGACAACGAAATTTTAACAGTTCACTTACAATAATCATTTCTCATAATGCCATGCTAGTCAATATTGTACACATAATTACTTTCCAGTAATGCACTGTGCTAGTCAATATTGTATAATCATTTTCAGTAATGCCCTGTGCTAGTCAATATCGTACAATCATTTCTCAGTATGCATTGTGCTAGTCAATATTGTATAATATTCTGATAATGCATTTGGCTAGTCAATTTGTATATCACTTCTCGGTAATGCATTCTGCTAGTCAATATCAGATAATTATTTTCTCAGTAATGCATTTTACTAGTCAAAATCGTCATGCGTAAGTAAATTCGCCTTATGATATGTATGAGCAATAGCCACTACTGAACACAACAATCACAAAAACACGACATGCACACATCATACCTTATTACAATCAATCATTGCATGCATATATATGTACAAACATTAGAGGGCACTCCAAATACAGCAGAGGTTCTACTGATGTGCTGGTGGGCTACTTACTGTATGATAGCGTCCTCTCCGCCCCTATTCATACAATCAAATGGATTTATTGCATTTGCGACTAAGACAAAGGTGGACCCTAAAACACTCTTCCTTAGTTGTAAACTCATACCAGTTGTGGCGCAATGGTAAACACAACAGACTACCATCTGGAAGGTTGTGGGTTTCAATCTCCCATCAATTCTGTCAAAGTCATTTGAGATTTTTGGCTCCTACCCAATGCTGAGTGTGCAACAAGTTCTTTGGGAAGACTGGGAACATGCAGTCGTGTCTCATTCATTTCATTGATGCATCATTGACGGTGTTGCTAAAAATTTTCTGATCAACACCGCAGGTGTCTGCATCTCTTGGATCTGGTTGACGCCAGGATATATTATGCTAGTAAGTGCAGAATACAGCCCTGATTATCATCCCCATCATCATCATCATCATCATCATAGCACTGTAAAAACTGTCCAAGCTTCTGTGGCCATTAATGTGGCATAAAAATGGGACGAAAAAAAAAAAGGTGAGCAAAAATGAAACTGCTCAAGTGCAATGATCCCTTAAAACATTTTTTTTAAAAAACAAAGTTGTAAACCCATTCATTAAAAAAGAAAGAAAGAAAGAGAGGGAGAGGTAGTGCAGGAGAAGTGATCCAATTAAATTCATCAAGAAATGGTTAACATTTCATTATAACATCATGAGTGCATGATTCTAAACGGTGAGCATGGTAAAGTTATCAAAATTAAATCATAGTAATATTCTCCATTTTACAGTCTGTGTTTCTTATATCAAGACAAAAAACATATTTTGAATTGGGTATGTTTTCCAGATGTCTACTTTTCCATGTATAGAATTAACTGAGAACCACTAGTTTTATAAATCTCTCAGTCGAACAAGTCATCATGAGATGCTAGTCTTACTCTTAGTGAAACAGAAAAGTGAACAACTCATCATGAAAGGCTAGTCTCCTAAAATATAGCATTAAAAAACAAGGGAACAAAAGCAAACCATAAACAACAAGGATGATGCAAGTTTGCCACAGAACATTCAAACTCAGTTTATGTCAAAATCCTGAGGACTCTACATTTGAGTCTTTTCATGAACCTAACAGTCTAAAACTTGTATGTTTCCAGTTTTGAGACATTTGACACAGAGTAGACCAACTGCTTATCAATCAGGGTTTGGTCATCACACTTCTTATCAGTTTTGAGAAATCTGTGTGACAAATTTTGATCACACATGCATATGACAAATAAGTGTCTGTCTAAAAACATTTTTTTTAAACAATAATAGCAATTAACAAGGGAATAAAAATCTTCAAACTGACCAACAAAAGTAATTTCATTTTCATACCATTTGTACCATTTGTGCACAAGCCATAGTGTGAAACATAAAACAAAACTAAACAAAACAAGAAACCAACTCAAACTGATAAAAAACAAACAAAGAAAAAAACACCATAGGTTTCACTTATTATTTAAGTCGAGTAAAGAGGGGCAGGGGGTGGGCAGGTAGGTGTGTGTGTTAAGAAAATAGAATGAAAATAGTTACTGAAAAAAGACAACTGATGTATCTTCAACAAGAGCGCCTGAGTCAATTCTTACCAAAGGCTGTGATTTTTTTCGATTGGGAATTACAACACTCTGAAATTAGTTTTCAAAACAAAAGAAAATCATCACACAAACACTATATAGACTCTAAATACTCCAAAACTAAACAATATAGTCAATGCATCACTCTGTTATTTACTCAAAAAAGGTCCACTTTTAACATCGCTTTTTGTTGTCTTTTTTGTTTTGGTTTGGTTTTTGTATTTTCCCCCTGTTTTTGTATTCTGTTGTTCCAAGAAGTTTTCTTGGATGTTTTTATGCATGCTGTTTGGTCCACACTGTGCACGCATTATACTACTGCACAGTCTGCATACTCTGTCTTTGGTGGGTGTGTATATATTTTCTTGGTCTTGTAAGCCACTGAACAATAACATGACTCCCTAACATGTGAGATCCCAAACGCATGAGATCTCTGTCCTGTGTGTTTAATGTTTTGTGTGTGTAATTATACAAAAGTGGTTATAGGTACTAGCAGATGCAGATATGTGTTGACTTGGGAGGAAAGACATCACCCACCCTATACCCACCAGGCACTACCCAGGCAGGACCAAACTCAAGACTTTCAGGCTGGAAGTCTGACAGCCCAACCACTTAGCTGTCATTTTCAGAGTTGATTTCTGTTGTGTTTGTTCGTTTGTTTGCTTAACCCTTTGGCTCCCGCTTTTCTGTTTCATTTGCTTGTTTAACCCTTTGACTCCTGCACTCTATCCATCCACTGCAAAAACTTAACCCTTTGACTCCCTCACCATACCCATCAATAATTTAATAATAATTAATAATAATTAATAATAATAATGATTACAATATTTATATAGCGCCAAATCTTCTACTGCTTCCATGCCTGAGGTGAATTTGGAGTAGGGTGGGAGGGGAAGCTGGTGGATAGGGTGAGGGAGTCAAAGGGTTAATTTTTACTTTTGCTAGCATGACTGACAATGCAGGATGCTGGTGGACAGGGTGCAGGGAGTCAAAGGGTAAATATGTTTCTATCTGTCTTGACTTTCACGTTGCCTTGGTGACAACGATCCCACGATGCTCCTTCCAGCTCCATAACACAACATTCCAGCTCCATAACACACCACCACCTTGAAATTCATAAAGTCAAAGTCCACATTCAATCAGAGTCCCAGTTCCTAGAAAATCATAGGAACCAGAGATGTCAAGCTGCAAATAGGGCCACCCACCTGAGGAGACTGTGTACTGCTGCTGGGTCACTTGGTGGAATTCAACAGAGCCTGTTATGATCCAGCTTACTAAAGGCACTGCCTACTAAGCCCCCTACAATTGACAGTAAGTGCTCTATCGTGGAACCAGACCAAGTAAGACAACCTCCCTTGTCCCTTGGTCAGGAGACCCCTACCACAGCCCTCCACTGACAGCCCCCCATGAACCACTGACACAAAAGACTCTCCCCCTCCCACCCTACTCCAAATTCACCTCAGGCATGGAAGCAGTAGAGGAACCTAAAACCGAAGTCACCAAGAGATCAGCCCATGAAGGGCCACACATTTGGGGGCAATTTTCATCACACATAAGTAGTTCATATACAGTTACATGTATTTTGTTGTTATTTTCAAAGTGTAAGATATATAAAGACATGATGACAAAACAGGAAAGAAGATACAGAAGGAGACGCAGGGATTCAAAGATTGGTGGGAGGGGAGAAAGGAATTAAACTCGGTGTACAGATGTTTGCCAATAAAAATATATTCCAGCCAACGCAGAACATGGCTGAAATGGCGCTTACCGGCAATGATGATTTGATTTAGGAGAACTTAGTGACAACTGCTTCTGCTTCAAAAACAACTGTGTATCTGTCTCCATTTTAGGACATGCCACAAACAATACAGACATAACATCAAGGAAACTGTTTTATGTCCTTGTCCACTTACAAATCGTATCATTATACAGACAGACACACTACGGAGAGGATGAGAGAAGTTTACTCCTGCTTCCCCCCCCCCCCCTGACCCAGTAAGACCTGGTGGGAATTTCTGTAACGTAGGCATTTTTGGTGGGGTGGGGGTGGGGTGAGTAAATGGAAAAAAGGTGAGAATGAAGAAATGGATGGATGTATTGGGAATCAGAATGGGAAGGGTGATAAAAAGAAATGTGAGAGGGCAAAGCGGTGGTCAGCGGGTATTTACGACTGCGATGTACTAAATTCATACATACTGATTATACATGTACGTGTAAGTATCCATACCAGTGTGTACGTATGGGTATGTTTTCTCACTTACATGTACATGCATGTTTTTACATACTTTTCATTTTAATGATTTTAATTGGCATGTTTTGGTGAAGGAATGCGGGAGATGTCTGAGCAAGGATGTGATTGTGAATGCAGTGAATATAATGTCACCAAACAAAACTGATTGTTTTTTTGAACTTGGCAATAATAGATCTTACACTCTTTTATCATTAAAACAGTAATCATTCCCACCAACTTATACCACCAACACACACTTCCCATCCAATGCAGTTACAACACATTCAGCATTTTGAAGATTTTTTGAACAAGTTCTCTCAAAGGGGAGAGCATCCCGAGTTTCAAATGGATTTTCTACAGTGACAAAAGAAATGAATATGAATATAAATGTGAATATGAATATGAACATGAATAAGACTATGACTATGAGACTATGAATATGAATATGAATAATAGTTCTGCTTAAGCTGGCTACTGTTGTACTGAAAAGATCATGACACAAACGTATTAAATCACATCCAAATTTTTGCCACACTAATTTAGAAATCTTGATAAAAAGTATTTATGATCCAGAAAAACACAAACATAGAAGTAGAATGCATATTTAATATAACAAAACACGACAAAATTATGATATATTTAATACGCTGTCTGCTTCTGTTTTTGTGCTTTTCTGGTTTGTATTTGCTTGAATGTTGGCAGTCACTGTGTCTCAAAAAGTATTTTGATAAAACCGCATAAAATAAAACTGATACTATTATCACAGTATTCTGATAGACAAAATATAATCAAATGACTTACGTCAAACACACTGACACATGTAGATTAAACAACACAGAACAAAATAGAACAAAAAGAATAAAAGAACATACAATAATATCAAATAAATCAAAAAACAACAAGACAAAACTGACCAACAAGTTAAACAAAACAAAACTTCAGCAGTATCAGTCAGCCCACCAAACACATATTCTAGTTGACAACACTGGCAATTTTTAGCATTACTGTGGGAGAACACCATGACAGTTGTTTTGACTTAAATGACAACTGTGTGTCTTTCTCCAGTCAGGGCTATATCACCACCCAAAATCAGATGTCATAACATTACAGACAAGAAAACTTTCTAAAGCCTCTGTCCACTTAAAAATTGTACATAAATACATACACACATACAACACACAAACACACACACACACACAC
This sequence comes from Monoplex corrugatus, assembly GCA_030674185.1. Lineage (NCBI taxonomy): Eukaryota > Metazoa > Mollusca > Gastropoda > Littorinimorpha > Ranellidae > Monoplex > Monoplex corrugatus. Next base: position 41,754,689 of record JAPXFY010000017.1, read on the forward strand.
ACACACACACACACACACACACACACACACACACACACACACACACACACACACACACACACACACACACACACACACACTACACACGGCCACACACAAACTAGCGTTTCCAATAGCACTAGAGTAAACAGACCTAAATTAGAGATTCACACACACACACACACACACACACACACACACACACACACACACACACACATTGTATGTGACACTGTGCAATCATTCATGTATGTTTATGACCATAGATATATATATACTTGATTAGATGCTGTTAGCATATTCATCTATGTATGTGCATGAATGTGCATATTCTGATGTGTGTTTGTGTGTGGGAAATATCAGTGCTTCTGTATGTAATTACTCTCTCTCTCTCTCTGTCGCGTAACTGTGTAATGCGCAGTGAGTCCATAATGAGTTTGGAGAATGGTTTATTATCACTACTAACTTCAGCAATATTTGTTTGCCCACAGTAAACACACTCCAGTCAACACAGAAGTATGACCAGAACTCTGTTTGCTGGCAACAACACTGGGAATTACTGTAGGAGAACGCCGTGACAGTTGTTTTGACTTCAAGGACAACTGTGTATCTTTCTCCAACCTGGGACATGTCACTGTGATGATCATTTCTGGACTGAATTGGATCAACTTCTTTTAACCCTCTGACTCCCTCACCCTATCCACTAGTATTCTGCATCGTCATCAGTGATAGCAAAGCAAAAAGTTAATCCTTTGACTCCCTCATCCCATCCACCAGCTTCCTGTAGAAAGCTGGTGTATAGGGTGAGGGAGTCAAAGAGTTAAGTTCCTGCAGCTGATGGATAGGGTGCAGGAGTCAAAGGGTTAAATTCATCAATATCATCATTCACAATCAGCCTGAAGAGTATTGTAGGAAGAGATCAAAACGTCATCTGCTATGTGAGCAACAAACTTCCGAAAAGAAACTCTTTCATTAAACCATTACCATTATTATTAATTATTACAGTATCATTCTTCTTTTTCTTCAATCTGTCTTCTTCTCCTTCTTCTTCCTATTATTGGAGTGTGTGGCCTAGTGGATAAAACACTGACCTAGGGTGCATGACACCAGGTTCAAATCATATCTGACAGAGAGTTTTCTCCTTCTTCCATTGGATATTGAGTTATGGTCAGGGTACTATTATTTTGGATGAGACAATAAAAGAGGTCCTGTGCGCATCACATATGTAAGCACATGCAAGAGACCCCATGGCAACAAAAACATCTTCCCTTTGAAAGTTCTACAGAAAAATGCACTGTCATAGGTAAACAAAAACACACAGATACCGGTAAAAAGGGGGGAAAAAATGGATGGTGCCACACTAATAATTTGCTCTCCCCCAAGGACAGCAGCCTGCATTTCAGACAAAAAATTTCTGCTGTGACCAGAAAAAAAAAAAGAATCCAAACCAATCTAATCTTTGTCCTTATTATTTTCAATCTATATATAATATATATTTCTTTTGTATATGGAAGTCACAGACACACTTACCACTGCAGTGACAGGTTGATAGACCTCAGTGTCTTCAGTGTGAGAATTATCAAAGCCCCCTTTGTCATGATCCTCAATGTGGCCTTGACGATGCAAACCTGTGAAAGCGAAATGTACTGATGACTGGAACATCTCTTTATTACACAACATGTTATATTTGTGCAGTATTTGTAAAAAAAAAAATTTGCATCTATAAATGAGAGTTTAATACCTGAATGACATGGTGGCCAAACTCGCACCTTCTAATCTCCCTGTAAGAGTTTGCATCTGCCTTTCAGCATGCAGACTTTGATCATATAGCTGTGAATAGGTACATCAAGACTCAGCACCTGATAAATACTATTATTACTGTCGTCATCGTCGTCGTCGTCGTTGGTCGTTGGTCATCGGTCGTCGGTCGTTGGTCGTCGTCGTCGTCGACGTCATCATCATCATCATCATCATCATCATCATCATCATCATCATCATCATCATCATCATCATCATCTTCTTCTTCTTCTTCTTCTTCTTCTTCTTCCTCTTCTTCCTCTTCTTCAGTAGTAGTAGTAGTAGTAGTAGTAGTAGTAGCAGTAGTAGCAGTAGCAGTAGTAGCAGTAGCAGCAGCAGCAGCAGCAGCAGTAGTAGTAGTAGTAGTAGTAGTAGTAGTAGTAGTAGTAGTAGTAGTAGTAGTAGTAGTAGTAGTAGTAGTAGTGGTGGTAGTAGTAGTAGTAGTATCATTATTACCTGACCCTATCACTTTTGGAAGATAAAGCAGGAGGGAGAGGAGTGAGACTACCCCACAAAAACTGACCTGAGAATATCATTGTCTCTCTTTACTGCCCTCTAAGGCTATTGGATATCTTCCACTTTTTTTTTCTAAAAAATATTCTTACACTTGTAACATCATTCAATTTCACTGCAGAACTATTCACTCATCACTGTCATCATCCCATCTTCTTGACCTTGACATGTAAGTCACAGAAACCACAAGCGGCATAAACACAAAGGAAAATAGTACTGTGCTTGGTTTGTTATCGGAAGTAGTTAACTGATGGTACTACTACTGACTTTTCTTTGAAATCCCCTCTTCCCATCTATTATTGTACACGCAATGGAGTCTGTGATTCCAAGGAATGGCTCAAAATAGAGGAGAAATGACATACAGAAGAACAAAATATAACCCTCTGACTCATGCACCCTGTCCATCAGCATCCTGCATTGTCAACCATGCCAGCAAAGCAAAAATGTAAATCCTTTGAATCCCTCACTCTATCCACTCGTTTCCTGCAGGAAGCTGGTGGATAGGGTGAGGGATTCAAAGGGTTAAGATTTTGCAATTGGTGGATAGGGTGCAGGAGTCTAAGGGACAATGAAAAGGGACAGGATAAAAGAATGAGTGATGGAAGAGTTACACAGAGAGAGGGGAGAGGGGGTAGGCAAAGATGTGAGTATGAATGTTTCTCTTTTCTGTTATTAAGGTTCTTTTTCTTTTTCTTTTGCTGTCTAAACTCCTGTGCCACCTCAAACGCCTCGATCACACGCCACTCATTCCAACTCCACAATACACCACTAATTCTATCTGTTACTAAGATTGTTCTAAGGACGTAGGAGGACCTAAAGCAAGGTTTGGTCACAAGCATGACAATGACATACACCATGACCATATCCACCACAAATTGTCATGATCACTACTGTAGGTAGAAAGAAACTCTAGGGAGAGCTAGACAACAGAAGGTCTTCAGAGAAGTAACCCCCTTTAGACAAGTGTTTCGGCCCTGAATTCCTTACACTCTCGGGGGGCCGGGCCACATCCAGGTCATGACTCCTGGATGCCCTTCTGCTGTTGTCTATTTTTTTTTTTTTTTTTTTTTTTTCCCACGCCGGGGATCGAACCTGGGCGATTCTGCGCTTCAGAACTGCGGTACGCGGTTTTACCAATGTGCTAAAGGGGCACACATCATCTGTAGGGAATTTAATCCTTATGAAGTTCACTTTTTTGGTTCCTCCTTGCCCAGATCCAGCTTGAGCTCCTTTCTGCTGCCTCTGCCATCGCTTTAAGGGCTCTAGTCCTCTTCTTCCCAGAAATGGCGAGTTGTTTCATGAGATCATAAGCGGAGGTGCCCACAAACCCTCTTGCCCCGACCTCTATGGCGAAGATTTTGACCCGCAGACCTGCTTTCTTCAGGGTGCTGGCAAGACCGGCGTATTTTTCGGTCTTGTAGATATGTGCTTCTTCCATTCTGCTTTCGTATGGCACAGTGAGTTCTATCAGAATCACTTGTTTCGAGGAGTCAGAGTGGAGAGCGATGTCTGGTCTCATGCCTGTCTTGCTGATGACATCTGGGTAATTTCTCCACTCTGGGAGGTCTGCTGTACACTCCCAGTCGACTGCTCCATCCAGAAGACCCTTTGGCAATGTGCTGGTTGTCATAGCACTTTCGGGCCAGACCTGTTTCCCTCCTGCTTTGTAGAACGTTGTCATAGCAATTGGTGCGTTTGGGGTCATGGTTTTTTCGCTAACCACATCTGTGATCACTTTCAGAACTTGGTTGTGCCTCCATGTATACCTTCCTTGGGCTAGCGCTACTTTGCAAGAGCTTAGGACATGTTCCACTGTTTGTTTCTTCTGACAGAGCGGACATGCTGGGTCGTCTGCTTTCCCCCATTTCACTAAGTTTGCATTCGAGGGGAGCAGGTCATATACAGATCTGAGGAGGAAGCTTATCCTTAGAGGAGCCATGTGCCACATATCGTTCCAGCTGAGACTTCTTTGGAGTGCACTGTCCCATGTTGTCCATTGCCCCTGTTGACCTTGCTGGACTGCCTTCTGCACTCTTTTGACATCTTCTTCTTCCTTCAACTCCTGTATGATCATGTCTCTTTTTTCCTTCCCTTTGGCTTTGGACCACCACTGCATTTTTGTTGCTCCCAGTCCCTGTCTGTTAGTTTGCGTGTGTCCAATTATTTCTTTGATGCTGAGGTTTCTCTTGGCATTGTTTACAGCCTCTTGGACTTTCCACTTTCTGCCAGTTCTCAGCTTTGGATGAACTGATCTCACGATATTGTCTTCCGATTCCTCCAGCATGCTCAACAGTCTTGCTTTTCCAACTTTGTATTCCTCCACTATGGATTTCAGAGGTAGCTTCAGCATTGCTTGACGACAGTAGAATGCAACATCAGTGAGACCAGGTGGGACACCGAGCCATTTTCTTGTGTATTTGTTGATTTTGGCTTCCATTGCTTCGACTGTGCTGGTGCAAATGTCATAGATTAGCAGTGGCCACAGCAGCTTTGGTATCAGCATGAACTGTAGACACCAGACTTTGTATTTGCCTGGCAGTCCGCAGTTATCTATTTTCTTCAGGCCTTCTTCTGCTGTTTGCTTGGTTTCACATCCCCTTTGTGTGTCTTTCAGGGAGTCATCATACCATCTTCCGAGACTTTTTACTGGCTCTTCTGTGACAGTGGGGATGGCTTGGTTGGCTACCATGAATTTGACTGAATCTGCCACTTTTCCTTTTCGCAGTGAGAGACTTCGGGATTTCTTAGGTTTGAACCTCATTCTTGAAGAGGCCACCAGCTCATCCAGCTGCTTTAAGATTTGGTGTGTCTCTTCCTCATCCGTGGACAAGACTGTTGTGTCATCCATGAAAGCTTTCAGAGGAGGCATCTGGTATCCATCTCCCAGATTCACTGGACCTGAACTCTTCATTGCAGCTTTCAAGATGACTTCCATTGCCAACACGAACAGTATGGGAGAGATTGCACAGCCCATTGCAATGCCCACCTCTAGGTCTATCCAGTCCGTGGTGTATTCTTTGGTAGAGAACCGCATTGAGAACCCTTGGAAATACTTCCTCAGCATTGTTCGGATGTTTTCTGGGATGTGATACATTTCAAGAGCCAGCTGGATCATATCGTGTGGAACTGATCCATATGCATTCGCCAGATCAAGCCAAACTACGTCAATGTTTCTCTTCTCTGTTCTTGCTTTTTGGATGGCATCCCAAATCAACGTGGCATGTTCCAAGCATCCAGGCATTCCTGGTATGCCTCCCTTTTGGACTGACATATCCAGATACTTGTTTTCAGTCAGGTATTTTGTCAATCTTGCTGCCATAACAGAGAAGAAGATTTTCCCCTCGACGTTCAGAAGTGATATTGGCCTGAACTGATTGATGCTGCTGGAGTTCTTCTCCTTCGGAATGTACACTCCTTCAGCTCTCATCCATTGGTCGCTGATCTTCTGGTTCCTCCATGCTGATCGAATCATCTTGTGGAGCCACTCGAGCACTTTTGGGCATTTCTTGTAGAGCAGGTATGGTATTCCGTTTGGTCCAGGTGCTGACTTGGCTCTGGCTTTCTTTACTACGTTCTTCACTTCATCCAGTGTTGGTGGTTTGTTATTGAATTTTCCTTCTGGCGCTGCAGGCCAAACCAGATTCTGGATTTCAAGTGGTGCCTCGCGCTGAGAATCGGAATATGTTTCCCTGAGATGCTGCTCTAGGGTTTCCTTGCCCACTGTGAGAGTCCCTGATTTGGGTTGTTCAAACAGCTTTCTTGAAAAGTCAAAGGGATCTTTGAAGAAACGATCTTGAGTCTTCTTCTTTTTGCTCTTTCTTCGCCTTGCTGATTCCACTTTGCTGAGAGCATTGTGTTTGGCCTTCAGATCTTTCCAGAGTTCCAGGAGCCCTTGCTTCTCGAATTCTGAGGCAGTTTTCATTCGCTTTTTAAGCTTCCTTTTCTCCCTCCGGATGCTCTCCATCTGTTGCTGTCTTCTGGATTTCTGGGGAGGCGTTTTTGTCTTTGGCTGCTTCACTCCATAAGTGTCCCTGCAGATAGAGTATATGATGTCTCCGTATGTGTCAAGTTTGTGTTCCAGCGTACTGTTCCCTATTAGCGCATTCAGCTTAAGGACAAGGTCCTCATCTAATTTCTCCCATTGTTCTTTTGCACCGGCAGGCGGCAAATTGAGTTTTCCACGTTTGGCGTTAAGAGCTTGTGCAAAATCCGCATCAGAACCGTCAGCGTGGATGTCCTTGGCACTATGGTTTAATTCCTGGCCTTGGTCATCCAACGTCTCACCTGCTATCGCAGTGCGCTGCTGCTGGTTCGTATGTGTCTTCAAACAGCCCATTTTTGTCCTGTGGATCTTCATGCCGCGTTTGGTGGTGAATCTCCTTCCACACGCACACGGAAATTCCAACTGGTCATTAATCATGGTCCGTTGTGCGTTTCCAGTCGTGATGGAGTCAGTGCCGATGGATTCATCATTCTCTCCCCCTTTCGGTGAATCCTGGGAGCATCTTTCATTTGAAAAACTCGTGGCATGTTATCAAAGGCAAGGTGGGAAGCCAACCCACAAAGCCCGCAGATCTAGTCTTTCCCAGTGTCCTTCGGTCTTTCCCGAATGTCCTCCGAACTATTCCCGGAAGTCAATGGACTGACCATGTGCAGGTAGAAAGAAACTCTAGGGAGAGCTAGACAACAGAAGGTCTTCAGAGAAGTAACCCCCTTTAGACAAGTGTTTCGGCCCTGAATTCCTTACACTCTCGGGGGGCCGGGCCACATCCAGTGTTAATACTGCCAACAAAACTGTTAATATGTCTGTGTAAAACAGAAAACAAATAAACAAAAACTACAAAAACAAAAGGATAACAACGTAAAGTACAAAACTACTACAACTACCTGGGGACCTGGGACTTCGAGGATTCTTGTAGTCGGACCTCAGCTGGAGGTCAGTCCCCTCATCAACAATTGCCTGTTGGCGTTCCCGGATCTGATCCATCTCTTTCAACAACTGCCCAACACTGCGATCCGCTGACAGACAATCAAATTTACATGTTTTCAGTGTGATAGTAAGTTAGTCAGTATGAAAGAAGTCTCAACAGAAGATCAAAAATGTATCATGATGAAAAAAACTGAAGCCGTTTGTTCATTATTTTCATTGACTAAACATGTAAAATCAGCAGCAGTAAATCACACTTTTCAGTCTAGTAAACATCACATCTAAAATTTGTTCATAATGAATTCATAACTACATATGTAAAGTGAACAGCT
>JAPXFY010000017.1:41764736-41812236 GCA_030674185.1 Monoplex corrugatus
AAAACATACCTGAATACAACACTAAAACATACATAAAAATGGGCCTAAATTACCTGAAATTGCTTCCACTTATCTCATTTCCTTGGTGCCAAAAATGCACTTAAATACATGTATCCAATTATCAATCCTAAGAGAAAGTACTAAGACTTTATGTGTTCACATTGAACACATACAGATGAATGGACCAGCAGGGCAGAAAATGATTGGAAGAAATGACAGAAAGCAAAGGAACAAGGCAGAAACAAAGAGAGTGACAGAAAAAAAGGAAATTTCTAGCACAGAATTTCCAGAAGGCGGGGATACTACTTATACTGAAAGAGCCCCAAGCATCCCCACGGGGGGTTCAGCATAAATGATTTTTGCTATTTCAGCTTGAATGGATATGTGACTGATCTGGTAGGGTGAGTCTGCAGTTTGTTCCAGATTCATCCCACCTGAACAATTCCATATGCGTTTTACCTAATTCGGCTACAGTAATATGACAAACTCCTTGAACCTGAACCAAAACTTATCTGCTGGCAAGGACTTGAAAAGGGGAGGAGAAGACTATGAAAGACCAACACAAGCAGAACAACTAGAACATTTGAATTGGCAGCAAACAAGCCAATTATTATGTTGTAAAGTAAAGTAAGAGATTCACCATATAGGGCCTACTACAATCATTCCTGAAATACTTGTACTGACATATACACACACACATACACATCAGAAATTATCTGAAATATTCTCCCATTTTGAAAAGGGTGGATGACAACTGTTTTGAAATAAAAGATTTATTTCAGACTGATCTATGGGATATGTCTATAGATGGGGGACAAACTATTTTAATGATTTTCTTTTTTTCAATTGTTTTCTCTGGATATATGTTACAATATCTTATCAACTTGTAGTCATAGATATTAACTCATGAATATGCATGGCTCACCCATCTGGTCACATTGGCCAAAACTAGAAAAATGTGTTGGTGATTGTTGCTCATCTACTTGAATTGGGTTTTCACTAAAATATGGAATCGAGTTGACACCAGATTCAGTCATGAGTAGGTCAGTATGAATGCACATGACTCAGTTTTAGGGCTGCAATGATCAGTTTTACATAAAAATATAGTCACAATTTTCTTAGATGTTTGCATATAACTGACAGTGAATCTTTACAAATATGCAAACGGCAAAATCAGGAATTGTAAATGGCAAAATCAAGAATCAATTTAGGCCTGATCTTTATCACATTTGGGTCAAAGATACCATCTGACAAACCAATAGTACCAGTAAAAGCAATTAAGAAAACGCACAATAAAAAACAGTAAGTAATGAAGATTTTACATAACTTTTAAAGTTCAATGCTAAAGTTCAATGCTTATTTTCAAAGTCACACTGAACCAAAAAGCATCAACCCATCCTAGAAAATGTCTGATTTTGCCATGCAAAATAAGGAAGGTGGAAAGGGTGGGGGATTTTATTTTTACACATTTCTTGTTTGTTGCTCTTTGCTGACTTTGTTGTTTGTTTGTTTGTCTGTCTGTTTTTCCATGTACAGGTGTTGGCTCTACTACTGTCAGTGATAAGTGTATCTTCTACTGTAATTAAGTAGCAACATGTTTAACCCTTTGACTCTCTAAATCTATCCACCACCTTCCAGCAATATCAGCCAAGACGACAATGCAAAAGTTTAACCTTTTCAATCCCTCACCATATCCACTAGTTTTCAGCAGAAAATTGATAACAGCATGAGGGAGTGAAAGGGGTAAACAAGACAACCAGTGAGGGAAAAAAAAGAAGAAAAGTGCTCAGCAACGAACAACTTACCTTTGGACAACATGCTTGGTTTCTGATGTGATGAAGTCTGCAACACAGATATACCCTCCTTTTTACATCACAGAGCACAACAACACAGAAAATGATAACCAAATAAAGACAGCTGGTGCGTACAAAGCACGCAGAATGAGAAAGACTTCAGTTCATAATAAGGAATTTATTAAAAAAAAAAAAAAGCCCAAGCTCCATTTGAAGAGATATGAATACACTACAATCAATAGCAATAATCATGAAGAACGTGATAATTCATTGAAATTACAATCAATGCAAATGAATACAAACATGCATACATACACAAAATGCATATCATATTATAAATAGTAATGAATACAATGTCTGTTGTGATAATTTCAGTATTAACAATTATATAATTGAAAATTGTTAATAATAGACATAATTCAAGATAAAGCAAGTTCTCTTCCGTAAATATTTTGGACATGTATCGTGAGAATTTCTAGCCATTTGTTCGTTTTTTGAAACCACAGGCACTGATAGTCTAAAATCATTAGGACTGTTGTAATATTTAGGTTGTATTGACTTACCTCTCAAATCATCATGAAACAGACAACACAGGACAGAAAAACACAAAGAATCTGAGACAATCAGAAAAAAATTGAACTGACATGGATGGGAAGGAGGCAGAGAAGGGGAGGGAGAGGGGAGAAAGAGAGAAAGAGACAGACAGACAGACAGACACAGACACAGTGAGACATGTAAGTTTTTCTTCTTTTTTTTTTTTTTTTTTTTTTTTTTTTTTTTTTTTTTTTTCTAAAAGCACTTATGTGAATAGACGCTAAAAGAAATAACGAACGAACACAGAGAGACACAGAGAGAGAGATGACACAAACTGTTCTTCCAGCTAACAAGACATGTTTTCTCATCTTTCTATCTAACTAACCCAACTATTTATCAGAAGACCCTGTCTCAACTTTATGTCCCTCAAAGAACCTTACCACCTCAGTTGCCTATCAATATATCCTGTCTGACCTAGCCTTCTAAAGGCATCCTAATATCTTCCTAGTCTCTAAAGAATGCACCTACCTATCAACTAAAACATCCATTGTAAATCATATCTACACATAACATCATCATCATCATCATCATCATCATCATCATCATCATCATCATCATCATGTACCCTGCCTCATGCTGTTGGCAATCATGGCCCTCCACATGAAACTGTCCCTTGTCACTGCAAGTACATCTCCCACCCTCTCTGTCCTCAGCCACCCTGCAAATCAGTCCAATACTTTCTCCCTGGATCTACCTGGTGCTCTTTCCCTCCAGCTTTCCTGTTGTGACTAGGTGCTCTAATTTCTCTTGCCTCATAAAAATGTCCTATAAACGTATCTTCTTTAATAGTTTTCTTCTTGATATATATACATGGGACATCCTAACTTGTCTCATCCTGAAATATCTCTCAGTATTTCAGCACATCTACCTCTCTATCTAGTCTAAATAAAGAAGCATCGTTAATATCTCCTTCATCTACATGAATAATTAAGGCATCCTTTGTGTCAAAGAACTCTGATTAATAAATCATATCCACTCCTCATTTCCACCTGGTCAATCACAATACCCAACCTCCTGCCTCGACCCTGTCTCATCTTACCCAATGTCTGTCAATATTCTATCTCACCTCTCTTTCTTGAGCCTGTCTCATCTCTCCCAATGTCTGTCAATATACTATCTCACCTCTCTGTCTCGACCTCGTCTCATCTCACCCAACATCTGTCAATATTCTATCTCACCTCTCTGTCTCGACCTCGTCTCATCTCACCCAACATCTGTCAATATTCTATCTCACCTCTCTGTCTCGACCTCGTCTCATCTCACCCAACATCTGTCAATATTCTATCTCACCTCTCTGTCTCGACCTCGTCTCATCTCACCCAACATCTGTCAATATTCTATCTCACCTCTCTGTCTCGACCTCGTCTTATCTCACCCAACCTCTGTCAATATTCTATCTCACCTCTCTGTCTCGACCTCGTCTCATCTCACCCAACATCTGTCAATATTCTATCTCACCTCTCTGTCTCGACCTCGTCTCATCTCACCCAACATCTGTCAATATTCTATCTCACCTCTCTGTCTCGACCTCGTCTCATCTCACCCAACATCTGTCAATATTCTATCTCACCTCTCTGTCTCGACCTCGTCTCATCTCACCCAACATCTGTCAATATACTATCTCACCTCTCTGTCTCAACCTCGTCTCATCTCACCCAACATCTGTCAATATTATATCTCACCTCTCTGTCTCGACCCTGTCTCATCTCTCCAATGTCTGTCAATATTCTATCTCACCTCTCTGTCTCGACCTCATCTCATCTCTCCCAATGTCTGTCAATATTCTATCTCACCTCTCTGTCTTGACCCTGTCTCATCTCTCCCAACGTCTGTCAATATTCTATCTCCCTCTCTGTCTCAACCCTGTCTCATCTCACCCAACGTCTGTCAATATTCTATCTCACCTCTCTGTCTTGACCCTGTCTCATCTCAGCCAACGTCTGTCAATATTCTATCTCACCTCTCAGTCTCGACCCTGTCTCATCTTTCCCAACGTCTGTCATTATCAGGCTGGGTAAGAGAAGAAGATAGTTTCCTCTGAAAAATGGCCCGGGTCAAGGAGCAACGTCCCTTCTGGGGAGTAGCCCCCCAGAAGCTGAAGAATTTCTGTAATTTTGAGGCATTATGGATGCATTTCCTGATGGCAAATACAATAATTCAGTAATATTTCCTCTGAAAAAAAAAAATTTTCCCTCTGAAACTAAGAGTTCATCCGCTGAAATCAGTGGATCCGCGGAGAGTTACCCAGCCTGCATTACTCTATCTCACCTTTCTGTCTCAACCTTGTCTCATCGCTCCCAATGTCTGTCAATATTCTATCTCACCTCTCTGTCTTGACCCTGTCTCATCTCACCCAATGTCTGTCAATATTCTATCTCACCTCTCTGTCTTGACCCGTCTCACCTCTCCCAACGTCTGTCAATTCCTATCTCACCTCTCTGTCTTGACCCGTCTCATCTCTCCCAATGTCTGTCACTATTCTATCTCACCTCTCTGTCTTGACCCTGTCTCATCTCACCCAATGTCTGTCAATATTCTATCTCACCTCTCTGTCTCGACCCTGTCTCATCTCTCCCAACGTCTCTCAACATTCTATCTCACCTCTCTGTCTCGACCCTGTCTCATCTCTCCCAATGTCTGTCAACATTCTATCTCACCTCTCTGTCTCGACCCTGTCTCATCTCTCCCAACGTCTGTCACTATTCTATCTCACCTCTCTGTCTCGACCCTGTCTCATCTCACCCAATGTCTGTCAATATTCTATCTCACCTCTCTGTCTCGACCCTGTCTCATCTCACCCAATGTCTGTCAATATTCTATCTCACCTCTCTGTCTCGACCCTGTCTCATCTCTCCCAACGTCTGTCAATACCTATCTCACCTCTCTGTCAACAGAAACGTCCAGATCTTCAACATGGGGTGCAAGGGCAGATCCTGGACTGGCTTCAGGAGATCCATTTGAGATTCTTGCAGCAGTGCCCATGACCGTTCCTGGCGAAAACATGGTCCCTGTGGCACTCAGCTCTCGGTTCAGCTGACTGTAGTCCAACGACTCATTAGCTTTGGCTTCCAGGTCCTGAGAACATTGATAAATATGTGATGATTCTTATCTTCTGACAGGGCATGAAGACCATACAGTATATTTTATATTAAAGGCTGTTCATGATCTCCACAATGATCTGTAGTTTACAACTGGAATACAGCTGAAAAGATTCTTATCTTATAAACAACTGGCTTTGGAATCCAGATCCTGACATACTTATGTATACATGTATATATTTCTTACACACACACACTCTCTCTCTGTCTATCTCTCTCTCTCTCTCTCTCTTCTATCTCTCTCTCATCAAAAAAATGGTATTCAAAAAGTGCATCAAATGTCATTTCTAATATTTCAAACCCTGGCCTACCTCAGGTAAAATGTATAAATTTTTTAAAAATCTAACATGCTTTTTTCATTTACAGTTTACAAATATACACACACACACATACACACACACCACACACACACACACACACACACACACACACATACATACATACACACACACACACATTTACAAAACTTTCTGTAAGAAATACGTATTACTTCACCTGGAAGAATCTTTGTTTTTCAGCCAACTCATCCAGGGTATCAAACCCAGGTTTACCAGGACTTCTGTCACTGTCCACAAGACTGCCTGCTCCATCTGACACAGATACGAGTATACTGAAGCAGGTATGCACAATGTCATCAACAGCATAGCCCAATACTGTAAGATCATTATTCATAGATTGTTCTCCCCTTCTTCTCCCCCCCCCCCCCCCCCCAACCTCGTAAGATTATATTATTTACGGATTGTTTGCCCTTTCTTCCCACTGTTCTACTGTAAGATCATACTATTCATAGGTTGTTTTCCCCTTCTTCCTCCGCCACTTCCATCATAGTTATTGTTGTTTAAAGCCCACCTAACTGCACAGAGCCATATCAGGGCTATAGTCACTTCAAAACATACAAAACTTCAACAGGAAAAAAAAAAAGAAAAGAAAATTAGGCAAACATATCAATGCATTTGCACACATAATCTAAGAACATGCCCCTGGTGTTGACGACTCCATACAATTTATCACACAGGGGATTTAAAAAACACACCTGAATACAAATTTAAGCATACCTAAGCACAAGAAAACAAATGTAAAAACAGGCATGAATTACCTAAAATTGCTTCTGCATATCACACCTCCCTAGAGCCAAAAATGGACTTAATACATGTACCCAATCATCGATCCTAAGAAAAAGTATGTAAGACTTTATCGAACACATACAAGGTGAATGGACCAGCCAGGCAGAAAATGATAGGAAGAAATGACAGAAAGCAAAAGAACAAGGCAGAAACAAAAAGAGTAACAGAAAAGAGGACATTTCTAACACAGAATTTCCAGAAGGTGGGGATACCATTTAAACTGAAAGAGCCCCCGGCATCCCCACGGGGAACCCATTCCACCAATATTCTTTTGATTTTTCAGAGTTTTTCTTATTTTTACACTCCTCCCTCTTTCCTGGCTTTTTCTTGACAGAAAGGTGTCAGGATAGTACACAGACAAAAATACAGACAAACAGGTATTACACACTCAGAAGATAGAGAAACAGAAACACACACACACACACACACACACACACACACACACACACACACACACACACACACACACACACACACACACACACACACACACACTCACACACACACACACTTCTTCATTCTGAACCAACCAGACTGTACTATTACCAGTTAAACAACAGTCAGTTCAACAAATGTTACACAATTTAAACACAACATACAAACAAAAGAAAGACAAAGAAAGAGAACGAGAAAAGAAAGACAGGTAGAAAAAAAAAAAAGAAGTATAGAATTAGAAAAGCAATTAACACTGCAAAAGAAAACATGAAGTAAGAGATGGACAGATGAGACACAGAGGATCGATGCCCTGAATTTCCATTATATTTATTACACAATACACATAATCTAATGTTTACGTACACATGATTTATTGACATAGAAATCTGTTTACTATCCTTAGGTCTGTTTGTTTGTTTACCTCTGTATGTTTCCAAGTGTTTCATTTTGTTTTGTTTTGTAAAATGTTTAAAAAGGAATAAATTGAAAAAACAAAACAAAAAAAACAACAAATGTAGAGGGGCATTAACAACCAAGAATAAAAATAGTTATCTGTTTTACCTGTAGTTGCACTTTCCCTTGTTGTTTCTATGCTGGAACCAGGTCGATATGCACTGAAAAGACAACAAGCCATGTACATCAACTGACATCTTCTGATGGCACGATAGTCCAGTCAGCAAGACATTATACTTTAAATCTGAAGGTCTGGGTTCGATCTTGCCTGGTAATGTTCCATGCTTGCTATGCAGTGGGTATAGATATTTTTTCCTATCCCTCAGGTCAACATGTGTACAGACCTGTCAGTGCCTGAATCCCCTTCACATGCAGATTTAAACTGACCAGAACATAAAACATATATGTTAACCCTTTGACTCCCACACCCAATCCTATCAGCTGCAAAAACTTAACCCTTTGACTCCTTCACCTTATTCACCAGCAGAAAGCCAGTGGATAGGGTGAGGGAGTCAAAGTGTAAAGTTTCTACTTTGCTGTCACTAATGATGATACAGGATGCTAGAGGGTAGGGTGAGGGAGTCAAAGGCTTAAATATCCTGCAAGACCTGTCTGAGTCTGGTGGGTTATGGAACATTTAGATTGTACCGCATCACTTTAAAACCACCAGCACAATGTATGCAAAACAATGTGCTATTCAAGCATTAAAAAAAATTAGAATGAAAAAAAAAAAGAAATGTTATCACACAAGGATGATAAAATGAAGAAGAAAAGGAGAATGTGATGTGTGGGTAAAGGTGGATAGAACTAAACATAAAACACAAGATACTGGAATGTCACATGCCTAGTCTTCATTCTGCCAGGTTATATGGGGAAGGGAAGTTACTCTCTTTTGCCAAGGGTGATTACTAAAGATGTACATAGGAGAGGGAATGCAGGCTTCACTCACTTCATTGAACTATACTATAATATCATTTTTATTCCCAAATTTCAATGTTACCACGAAGGAGAAAAGAAAAGAAAGTGGCAGGAGATAGTGAAGGAAGAGAAGATGAGGAGAAGAAAATAAGAGGAACAGGACGGAATATAAGACCGAGAGAAAGAGGCACAGATTGAATGGGGAAGAAGAACCAAAAGAAGAAAAGGAATAGAAAAAAGCAAGAGGAGGAGAAAAAAGACAAAGAACATGAGAGGGAGGTGAAAAAAAGGAGAGAAGGAGGTAAAAAATAAAAGAGAGGAAGAGTTAGAAAAGAAAAAAAACTAGAGAAGTGAAAAAGGACAGAGAAAATCAAAACAAGATGACTCAACCATTCAAAGAAATTCCCTTTTTATACAAAAAAAAAATAATAATAATAATAATACAAAGTTCTGTTCATGTACTTCTCAAAGGCAATGAGACCTTGAAAGAGACGTCAGATGAAATAGACTTGATGTGAAGTAAAGACAAAGGTAGACCATCACAACACTGAAAACAGAATTTAATTATTTAAGAAGTTTTTGTGACAGAGCTGTCAACACACCTTCCTGAAGAAGTGCTCATTTCGTTTTTAGGCACTGTTTCGGTATGTGTGACCCTGACATTGGCTCCATGATTCCCAACCTTACACACTAATGACTCTTCAGCAGTCTATTCTTTGATAAAGATCCATCCATAATTAGCTGACAAAAATCTTGCTCACATAGTTTTATAGGAGACACACATACAGACATACTTCTCCGTGGTCAATCTGAAACAATCTACCCTTCATTTAAAAAAGGGAGAATGGAGATCGAAAAAAAAAATTTGAAAAAAAGAAGAACAGAAAAAAGGAAAGAAAGAAGAACAAGAAAGCAAATTTTCATCAATATGCAACGGAAATATCAAAAAAAAATCTGAGATTACTAATTCCAGAATAATCACAACAACAAAAAAGACAACTCACGATGGATGGCGTCCATATAAATCATGCTCCTCTGATTTCTCTGAAACTAACATTTAACAAAAGTTCATACGCATTTCAAGACGAGATGTAAAGTCTAGAACAGGATTACAAAATCTGTCTATCACATGCCACTGCCAGATAATAGATCCTGTTTGTTTTGATAACTAGACTCATTAATAGACTCAGGCCATTTCTTTAGTCTAATTAATAAAAGTCAAAAGTAGTACAGAAAAACAAATAATTCATTACTTTGCAAATGAAAAATTAAACATGAGAGAAAAAAAATTTCTTAAAATTGTGGATATCAATTCAAAGTACAGAAATTATAAATGGAAAAATACATTAGAAAGATCACAATAATCATTTGAACCAACCGAAACAAAACAAGATAACTTTGTCCTGCTGAAGAGTTTTGCAGCATTCACACACACACACACACACACACACACACACACACACACACACACACACACACACACACAATATATATATATATATACACACATGTGAACACACATGCACACACACCTGCAAACACTCTAACACACACACACACACACAAGCACACACACACAAGCCCACACACAAACTCACTTCATCACAAGCTCTCTCTCTCTCTCTTCTCTCTCTCCTCTCTCTCTCTCTCTCTCTCTCTCTCTCTCTCTCTCTCTCTCCCCTCTCTCTCTCTCCCTCTCTTTCTTTCTCACCACTTCCTACTTTAGTCACTGATATGACTGCTGTCCAAATTTCAGCTGAAGTAACTGAGGCTTTTAAAAAAAGGACAGTGCCTGTTCTGTGCTCAGAAGATCTTATGGAATTTCAAGTAAATACATAATACTTTTCTCTCTTTTATACTTCTTCAGAAAATGTTAAAATACCAATTAATGTATATCCTACCCTTAAGCCTGATCATTTTTACATCTTATTTCATCTTCCAAAATAATATCATTGCACCACTTTAATCAAGCAGTAATAGCTAAGCAAGTCTTATCAAGATCCTTGCTGACTGTCCATCATTTGTCTACAGAAGTATCGAAGAATTGAGATAATTCTACTTGTTAAGTTCTTATTTTACTTTAATTAATCATAACAGCCGATCATTTATAGCCATTTCAAAGCAACTACAGGTTATAATACTAAACAAACAAGGTTTTCCTTCAAACCCAAAATATTTTTCAACACAATACTGACAAAAAAACAAACAAATCACATTCAATCAATGAGATATTTCAATACACTACCAAAACATGTTTGTGCAGTATGTACAGACTTAGGCTGTCTGATAAAATCAATAAAGCACACACACACACACACACACACACACACACACACACACACACACACACACACACACACACATACACACACACACATATTTACATATATATACACACGCTACACACATGCACACATACAGGCAGACACACAGACACACACCCACTCCCACCCACCCACACAAACACACACAACACACACACACACACACACACACACACACACACACACACACACACACACACACACACACACACACACACACACACACACACACACACACACACAAACACCACCACACACACACAACCACCACACCAGCACAACTACAACCACATAACCTAGCTATATAATTCCAAAACTACAGAACAAAGTTCTACTTTTTCCTTCAGTTTTGTATTAATAGGTGGAGAAGGCTAGCTGAAACAGAAATGATTTTCACTGTGTTTTGACAACAGAAAGAGAAGGGGCATTGTGTATAACGGACCGTCAAAGAAATAGAGTTCCAGATGAAAGCTTGGTAACTAAATAATCTCTGGCCACACACACCACTTGCAGAAAATGAGGCTACTAACACTGTGATGATTTATAATAAAAAATAAAAAAATTTAAATTATAAAAAAAAAAAACCTGTCACAATCAGTAGGGCTTTCTACCTCAGAAAGATTCAGTAAAATTGTAGTGTGATACCAACAAGACTGTTGCATAATAACAGAAACTCTGTCTTATGAATTTTGATACTTACAGGGCTAAGTAGCACTGCAACTGTGATCTATTAAAATGTCATACTTTTTCAAATCATTTAAAGATTTCACCATACAGACAACACTTTCTACCAAAATTAGTGACAGGTCCCAAAAGCCTGACTACCAGTTCTTCATTCATTACAAGGCAAGGCAGAACTGTTTAGGTCATGGCATGGGCGCGCACACACACACGCACGCACGCACGCACGCACGCACGCACGCACGCACACACGCACGCGCACCACACACACACACACACACCACACACACACACACACACACACACACACACACACACACACACACACACAGAGGATAAATGACGTCACAGAAATAGTTCCGCCCACTACCATTCAAATTTGCTTCCACTGGAAATGTTGCACAATGCTGCTGATTTATCATCACATTTTGTATAAATGCAACTTTACAATCCCAGATGATTAGAAGATAAAGATAGTGAGTATTCTACCAAATTTTAAACCATCTCCTTCGAGTTACTTGAAAATAGCATCGCAGAGATGAGATGTATGGATTCAAAATAGTTGCAAGCAAATCCAACACTCACAGACACTGGCTGTTTATGTATTCTTGTCAGGGCTTTAACTAGTCAGAGACTAGGAAAACATGTATACTGATCAATACCAATTTCAACACACATACACATACATGTGTAGCAAAAATACAATCAGAACATTTACAAAGAATAAAAACATCCGTTACAGAAGCTTGATGCATTTGACATTATTTCTCATCATAATCTGGGTCAAACTGAGTGTGAGTGTGTGGTGTGTGTGTGTGTGTGTGTGTGGTGTTGTGTGTGTGTGTGTGTGTGGTGTGTGTGTGTGTGTGTGTGTGTGTGTGTGTTGTTGTGTGTGTGTGTGTGTGTATGTGATGTGTGTGTGTGTGTGCATGTGTGTGTGTGTGTGTGCATGTGTGTGTGTGTGTGTGTGTGTGTGTGTGTGTGTGTGTGTGTGTGTGTGTGTGTGTGTGTGTGTGTGTGTGTGTGTGTGTGTGTGTGTGTCGCGTGCGTGTGTGTGTGTGTGTGTGTGTTTGAGTCTCTGTGTGTGTATCTGTGAGTGTGTCTGCATGTCTCCGTGTGCTTGCACGTGCCTGTATATCTATGTGTGTGTGTGTATGTGTGCTCACATCTGAATGCATGCATGTCAGCACGCATGCATGTCAGTGTGTATGCATGCATGCACCAGTAACATGTTCATACTGCGGATGTTGAAAACATGAGGTTAGGCACAACAAGAAAATACATGTTTTTACAACTACACATACTGAAATGAAATCCATGCCACAAGAGATTTATTCCATTCAGCATTTCTATACTTAATAATTTAAGTTTGGACAACAAATACAACAGGGAAATTCTAAAATACTAAGATAAATAAAATCACTATTATATACCTACAAAACTTTAGTTAAAACAAACATTACAAAATTAAAAAACAACAATTATGCAATCATATACTACAACATAAAGCTTGTTTCCTCATCAGACACATGATCGTACATATACATGCCTTCATGCACTGTATGACATCTATCAAGGTTAAAAAAAAAAGAACTTGTAAACCACAAGATGCTTTCTTTGCACATCAGTCTACAATTTATATCTAAAACAAAATTAAAGCTCAGCATTGTCATGTCTTCCCCTCTTAACAATATGCATGTACATTTTTTTGCTTTGTTTGTTTGTTTGTTTGTTTGTTTGTTTTTTGCCTAAACCTTCAAAATATCTTGCTGAACTTACCATCTGCTCTAATTCTGATTATACTATTGTAACAATACAAATCTGCTTGAGAATGAAAACTTATAAGTTAATGTGATCTGATCATAGCATGTACAAACATTCAGTCTTGTAAGTGAAATAGCTTTACTGAAAACATATTATTGTCCTTAGTTAAATATTCAGTATTACTTTGATATTTACACACACACACACACACACACACCACACACACACACACACACACACAACACACACACACACACACACACACGACACACACACATACACACACAGACACACACACACACAGACAGACACACACACACACCACACACCACCACACACACACACACAACACACACACACAACACACACACACACACACTACACACACACTACACACACACATACACACACACACACTCACAAACATGTCTTCGAATACATTTTCATGTATTCATTGTGAAATGTCTTACTTATGTGGGTTCTTTTCCTTTTTTCTTGTTTTTATCAGTTTTCTTTAATTTTTAATTCTTTTTCTATAGTCTTCCTTTTTTTGTTTTAATATAAGATTAGCAAAGCAGATGATTAAGTTGACCATTCTGCTTACATCTGTATCGTAGGAATATAAAGATTCATTTCACTTACTTCATTTTACATCAACATGTATAAATATTTTTTCACAATAATGAGCACAGAGTATGGTTTGGCCACTTGCTCATGATCTGGTGATCAATAGTTGATTAAATACTTGGAGATATAAAACATTTCAAATTTTGTACAACTGATACAACAGATTGTTTTATTTTAATTCACTGATAGCTAGTATCTTTCATAAAAATTGATACTGTCAGAGTAACTCAGTGATTCTTTGTCAAGTATTATCTCTTTTCTTCTATTACTATTCCAATTCTTTTTAATTTACACACATTTCTTTTTTTTTTCTTTTTTTTGAGGATATGGTAATGCACCATCAGTGAAATGAAAATGATGTTGATGAACACAGCAGAAACTCTGGCTAGTGCTACTCGTGTCCTGGTGCTGTTGAATGCAAAACCATGAACACTATGAACTGAAACTCTTTAAATCAAATCAAACTCTGTCAAGCATCAGTAAAACTGAAAACCTTAGGAATACCACCAGCAAACTCTTCTGACACAAATGCAGCATACTTCATGCAGAGCTGAGTTAACTTCGTTAACTTCTAACTTTCGCTACGTGGATTCTCTGTCTTCTCCTCCCTCCTCCTTCTCCTTCCCCTCCCCATCTTCCCCCCTTCCCGCTCTAACCGACTGTACAAAATACATCATTAATTTCAAACTTTAGTTAATTAAGGACTTAGGTATATCAGACATTTTAGACCTTATACATGTTACACATTCGTTTTTACTGGTCATCATTATTATTCAAGAAGTTTCAATTAACAACTAGATGATTCTGCGTTTGTCATTGTTATCATTTTTTCTTTCCTTCTTTTCTTTATATTTTTTTCTCTTTATCACAACTTTATTTTAGTGTCACATCACTTTTATGCACAGATGTTTAAAGTGTGAACAAATTTTGTCACTCCACCTCCCTTTTCCCATTATCAACACTGTCAAAGAAACGTTCAGAATTAATGATGAATATTCACTCCCAATCTTGAAGCTGCTCCACCTCTCTGATATCAACAGCCCCGCAACCAAGTATCTCACCCATCCACCCCCTACAATGATACAAAATACACAGAAAAAGATATAATAGTATCTCTAATAATGATACTGTTGGATGTTAGTCACCACAGATGCTTAACCCAAACCCCCGCCCCTGCAAAAAGCATGATTCACGTCAATTTTAAAACACATAGCATACCACCAGTGGAAGAGGTTGGCTCTGTCAAGAGTCAAGACATAGCAAACGTATACAGCAAGATGCAGTAGAACATAAGTCTCCATGTTATTTTCTATACTGGGACATTTCATTCACATTTTTAAGCCATACCTTTGCTCAAATACTGCTCACAATTTTCAGAAAATGATCTCACTTTTTGAGTTACCTTCTCCAGCAAAATGAAAAAGGTAAGTTATCCGTTGTTTTTGTCCTAAATCTAGTGAATTGTCTTTCTTCGTTGACTTTTGTGTAAGCTTGACAAAGGCCAATTTGATGAAAATTTGCGCCTGTCTTGTTTCGTTAATTAACGCTTTGACTCCCGCACCCTATCCCCCAGCATCCTGCATTGTTAACCATGCTACCAAAGCAAAAACTTAACCCTCTGATTTCCTTACCCTATCCATCAACTTCCTGCAGGAAGCTGGTGGATAGGGTACGGGAGTCAAAGGGCTAACCTTTTGCGTTTGGTGAATAGGGTGCCAGAATCAAAGGTACATTTTCTCATTCTTTTTTCATGTGTTTCTGGTTCCTTTAAATGTCACTTTGGACAAAATCATGTCTATCAATGCAGTGTAAACCCCATCTTAATGATGGTTCAGTCAAAAAGATAATACAAGATTCTATCAAAACAAACAACTAAGCAATAAAGATAGCCATATCTGTTCAAACAGGTGGGTAGGTGGTCTTCAGCTATGTATTACTCAGCTTGAACGAAACAGAAAATCAATTCACGAAATGAACAATGATTAAAAGGAACTGAAATTTCTCCAGAGGAACGAAAAATCAGATCAACAAGCGAACGGTTAAAATGAAATCAAGTTACTCAAGTTACTTTTTCATCTTAGATCACACAATCAGAGAAACTCAAACTGACTACAGTTCAAATAAAACTTAGATAGTTTACATAACGCATTAGTTTTAAGATTTCTTGATATGTCGTTAACAGAAGAATGAGTGAAAGTTGAAGAAAACAACCAAGTAAAAGACTGAATTGTGAGGCAAACAAACTACACACTTACTGTCTTCCAGGCTATCTTTGCTCATGGACATGTCTGAAGGACCTCTTCCTCGTGTTCCTTTCCCTTTTCCAGGAGAACCCTGATAAATGTTTAGAAAAAATAAAAGATAAACAAATAAGTGAGAAAGACCGTATAACTACTTGCAGCAGTAAACATAATAATAATCATAATTACAGAATTTATATGGCGCCAAATCTTGACAATTCAAACCAAAGCGCACTCACGTACCATAAGCAAACGCATACAATCGACAAAGACCACCTTACAATACTTAATACACAGACTGAGGGAAAGGACTAGTTGTAGAATTCATTGTTGGGAAAAGAGGTGGGTTTTTAAATTGGGTTTAAAAGCAGAAAGGATAGGTGTTTGGCGAAGGCAGAGCGGAAGTCTATTCCAGGCTGATGGTCCTGAGACAGCAAATGATTGCTGGTCAACACTTGATAGTTTAAATCTGGGGACCTGAAGAGAAAGTGTCTGAAGCTGAGCGCAAGGTACGAGTTGGAATATAAATGTTGATGTTGTAGCAAAGATATGATGGAGCAGACTGGTGAATAGATTTGTAACACAAGGTATCCAGTTTATATTCAATACTTTTTAAGACAGGCAACCAGTGAAGAGAGCGCAGGAGAGGACTGATATGATCAAACATCTAGCTATGTTACATAAATCATAACAATGATTAGACTTCTATGAGAAAGAATGGATGGCACTGCTGTGGTGATGCTTTTTCACAAATTTCACATAACAAAGTGACTGTAACTTGTGTAAGAAAAAGAAACAAAACAAAAATAAAGAGAACATGGGATGCTTTTGTTCATGAAACAGTCAAGAGAATAAGAAAATGACAAAGTTAAAACAAACAAACAGATAAACAAAAACCAGAAGCAGAATTCTGAATAACCCACAATATCATTCTAACTTTTAAATATCTCAAGACAAAATCAAAAACCCTTGACACTGTCCACCAGCTTCCTGTCGGACAGAATGAAGAAGCTGAAGTGTTGACTTTACGTTTACTTCCTGAACAATCTTTCCCACTGAATAATGCTTTGCTTAAGAATCCAACACTGTCATCATCATTTTTCCTTTCCTATCTGCAGAGAAAAATGTCAATTCTGCACCACTCAAACAGACAACTAGTAATTTTCCCTCTGTTAATTTCATAAAGTTCCACAAGTTATTGAAAATTCCACAAGATCAACTTTGAGAAAGGCTACAGGTCTTTAACTTGAAAGTGGAAGACCATCTCCAATCAACTGGGTCAAATGTGCAGACAGTACATGACCGTCACATATGGAGGTTAGCTGTGAAGTTAATGAATCTTGCCTGAACGAATAAGCAGTTCTGGACTGACTGGACATGGTCTCTAACAGGATGGTGTGGGGTGGCACTAGGCAAGGCCACACCCCAAAACAATCTCTATGTCCTGTGATGAAACCTTCAGGCGGATAAGGGCTGCCTAAATCTCTAGCCCCCTGCATTGACAGAACAGGTCTTCTGGCCATGAGCTAAAGGATGGGGTAAGCTTACAGATAACCTAGAAGGCTGAAGTCAGAGGTACAAGGCATGCCAGTGCCTTCTCACAAACCATGGTACCATGTAATATTATACAGTCATCTGCGTAAGATGAAAATGGCACTTGATCATTACTGGAAAAATTGGCCACATTCACTGCCTGGCATAGCCTGACCATAGAAAAGGTATATGCAGGACTAAGAAAAAGAAGAAAAGATCAACTGTCAATCATACAAAATGCTTTGCTCTGCTTGCCTGTAAGTCTTCCGGCATTAGGGCCTACCATTTTTTATGATCAAAGACAAATGAGCTAGTTATAATACTTTTCATATATAATCAGGCAAGAAAAATATATATAGATAGATATACTGCAGATTTATGTAAGTGTAAATGTTGAAAACTAACATATTATCTATAATTTGTAATGCCTCACTTACTGCCACTTATAGCAAAATATATATACTGTTTATAAACTAGTTTTTAAAAAATGTCCAAACAATTCTAGTTAAACAACACACACACACACACACACACACACACACACACACACACACACACACACACACACACACACACACACACACATATACATATATCAATACAAAACCCACACTTACATACTTATATGACATTATATTCTTATACATTTCATCAGTTGGACTAATAGTTAAAAAAGATCAGTTTTAAATTATGTTGTATGCATCTGTGATGCAACATGTTTAATTAATGGTTTCACTGCTCTGTTGCTAGGAGATGTATGTTGTGATTTCATGATCATGAATATCATGTTTACATGCCCTTTGTTACATAATAAAGTAGTGACAGTGTTTGTGTTCCCTTCAGCACTGCAATAACATCAACCACTAAGTTACAAGATTTATTTCCCCTGACCGCTCTCTCTTTCTCAAGTACAGATAGCTCAGTTTTGTGTGTATGTGTGTGTGTGTGTGTGTGTGTTGTGTGTTGTGTGTTGTGTGTTGTGTGTTGTGTGTGTGTGTGTGTGTGTGTGTGTGTGTGTGTGTCTGTGTGGGGGGGGGTATGTATGTGTGTGTATGTGGGCGCACATGCATGAGTGAGTGAGTGCATGTGTGTGCAAGAGACAGAATGCGAGAGGAGAGAGAGGGGGGAGGAGGGAAGAGACAGAGAGAGGAAAAAAAAGAAGAAGAGACTGAGAGAGACAGACGGAGAGAGATAGAATATATATATAAAAGAACATGGCATTTCAGGATGATTGTATGATAATCTGATTCAAAACAGTCTGCAAATTACAATGTTACACAAAGAACCTTTGTTCATTTTCAATCCATTCTACATGTATTTTTACAATTCTGGAGAGCGAGCAAAAATCGTAAGTGTAATATTTCCAGTTCTTCTAAAAAATTCCTGGGCAGAAACTGTAGCCAAAACCATGAGCAGCAAAGGGTTTCATTGACCCTTTGACTCCTGCACCCTATCCACCAACTGCAAAAACCTCACCCTTTGACTCCTTCACACTGTCCACCAGCTTCATGCATGAAGCTGGTGGACAGTGTGAAGGAGTCAAAGGGTTTAAGTTTTTGCTTTGTTAGCATGGTGGACAATGCAGGATACTGATGGACAAGGTGTGGGGGTTAAAGGGTGAAAAGACCAGCCACATCTCAGTGCCATGACGTACTTCTCTCCCTCCTTTGCCTTTACTGCGGTCTGGTTTGGTCTTCTTGACCAGAGCATGCTTTGACAGCTTCCCGCGAGGTGACCTGGAAGAAGCAGGGCTCTCTGAACTCTTCACCCGTCCCGCTGAATCAGCTGACACGGGCTTCTTGCTTTTCAAAAAACTTTTTGACGTGGATCCTGCCCAAACACACAATACTATCAAAACGGTGATACACTAGGTCTGATGATTCATAACACTTACACTGCAGAGGCTTAAAAGAAACTTGTACTGAGAAACAATCAAAATATTACTTAATTATGCTGATTCACGAATAGTATGATTTTTTTTCTCCAAAGTGTGGACACCTATGGCAACAAGAATCATCTTATGCACTTCCAATTACACAGTATGCCAAAACATAAACATAGATATCACAGATTCTTAACATAAGTTTAATCGTTAGCAGTGCAAATAAATAACACAATAAAACCCATGATTATGAAGCTGAGAACGTTAATTCAGGTCACAACAGTTTCTTTCAAGGACAGACTTCTTGGTTAACCCTTTAATTCCCATACCCTAAACACCTGCTGCAAAAACTTAACCCTTTGACTCGCTCACCCTATCCACCAGCTTCTTGCAGGAAGCTGGTGCATAGGGTGAGGGAGTCAAAGGGTTAAGTTTTTGCTTTGCTAGCATAGCTGACAATGCAGGATGCCGATGGACAGAGTGCAGGAGTCAAAGGGTTAAATAACAACCCAAGACATTAAGTAATTTGTATGACTAATGTGTCACTACAGTAAAATATATTTCCCACTCACCGCAGCAAAGTGGTTTATGGGAGGATAAAGGTTCAAATCCTATCAATTATGTCCAAATCACTGTTGGTTTGTTGTTTTTTTAATCAGCTGGCTCCACCCAATATTAAGCATGCTACAGGAGCACACTCCATACAGTCCAGTCTCATTCACTTCACAGGTACTCAGGATGGTGTTAAAATTTCCAGGCCAGGCTGATACCAGGGTATATTGTAAAAGTACTTAGAATACAGCCCTGTCGCTATTCACCATGGAGCTCCATTGCATCACTATCAACCTCCCTTTCATTTATCAAGACAAAGTGAAAAAGATGTCCCAGATCCTACAACCCTTTATTCTGTCTATGCTCTCATGGTGTTTTGTGACCCCACTTTCAGTATGTTTGGAGCTGTGGTGGACAATCGAAATTAGCAATGAGGGCTAGTAACAAAGAGTCAATAAAGTAGATGGGGCAGAAAAAAAAAAAATTTGCTTCATACATAATGAATACGGAGTATGATAGCATCATATAAATATAAGTAACTAAAGATCATTTGAAATAAAGGGAAAAAAATAGAATAAACACTAACATACTAGTGCTTTGTGATAAAAACTACTGATTTTTTTTTTTTTACAGTAGCAGTTTAAGAAACGTAATTTTATCTTCCCATATAACACTATTCTCCAAACTCAATTGAACTCACTGCACATTACAATACATACAATTAACTTCTTTTGTGGAGCATGGAGAACTCAAGCTATTTATATTAGGCGAGCTGAGCAGCTTCACTATGTTATTGTACAGTCTGCATCTTTGGTGGTTGTGCATGCCAGGTGTTCTCAAACCACCTAACCCAGCCACTGAGTTTACTTACTGGATCTTCGGCATTTTACTATATTTTTACATTTTGCAAGCTTATGTATTATACACATGGACAGGCTTACAGTTACACACAGGCAGGTCAGCACACACACTGACTTACAGACCAAGGTTTCTGGTGGACTGAACCCTGGACCTTCTGACTGGAAATCTAACATTTATCCACTTGATTTCCCTGCTCATCAAAGTTTATCACAAATTCACTTTTAGCACAAACCATATCAACCAAAAAAATGGATGCACAGACCTTTCTCTTTATCACTATCTTCCATCCACCATGGCGTCTGATCCTTGGGTTTCCCTTTTTTAGGGTTCCGTAGTAGATCATTGATCCTCTCTGTGTCATCTTCTGATGATGCTGACTGTTCAATCAAAGCCAGTATTGCCATGTTATAGTACTTATGCACTTATTTTTCTGTGAAATATGCTTTGTCCACGATTTAGTATTCATGTATAGTATGGCTATGAAACATTGTGTGAGTGTGTGTGAGTGTGTGTGTGTGTGTGTGTGTGTGTGTGTGTGTGTGTGTGTGTGTGTGTGTGTGTGTGTGTGTGTGTGCGTGTGTGCATGTGTGTGTGCGTGTGCGTGTGCGTGTGGTGTGGTGTGCGTGTGCGTGTGTGTGTGTGTGTGTGCGTGTATGATTACTGTGCATTCTACAAAAGAAGTCATCTGAATACACAGTTATTTCCACAATATCCAGAACCGATGTACAGAAACAGAAACATCCTATGCATCATAATATTGTAAATTTACATCATTCTTTTAAAAAACACATAATCTTTATTCTCTGTACAACAAAAAAAGAGGTAACAAAACCAAGCAAATAGCAGAAGAAAGCCTGCAAGTAATGGACCAGTGTGGTCTCCTTGGCAAGTAGCTGAAATAAATCTGTTATCAGCAATTCATGCTGATTCCAAAGCTTCTCTGGCCTCTTCCGTTTACATGAATGATATCAATTATCAGCACTAGCAATAGTACTATAGTAGCATAGTGGAATCGACAGAGGCTAAAATCAACAAATACACAAGGAAATGGCTTGGTGGCCCATTAGGTCTTACTGATTTTGTGCTTTTTGGCTGCCAGGCAAAGCTGAAGCTACCCCTAAAATCCATCATCGACAATTACAAGGTGGAAAAGGTCAGGCTTCTGAGCATGCTTGAGCACACCAGACTATATCAGTATATGTATACATATATATATATATACTGATTACCATGACTTCAGTCTCCTTGCTATTTAGTTCCAGCCCTATATTTTTCCTTTCTATTTCTAGTATTATGTTCACAAGATTTTGTAGGTCCCTTTCATTTTCTACAATTAACACTGTGTCATCTGCGCAACAAATGTTGTTTATCATTTTTCCTCCAACCTTTAATCCAGGGCATTCTTCTAGATTTCTCATAATGGTTTCGCGTAAACCATACATATATGTTTGTGAGATCAATCCTGCCCAAGCTGAAGATTAATTCACCTGAGTTGTGTTTGAAGGTAAAAGTAATTAGTATTCATGTCACTGTAACTACATTAGTAAGATTACTAAGAATGTATGCATTGTGTCTTGTTATTCTCTTACACTATTTATCATGAAAACTCTCATCAATTGCAGAGCAAATGGTTTTGCCTGGGGAGCAAGTAGAAATTATATCTGCTTGCCCCCAGGGCAAGACAGGAAAAAAGTTACTGTCCTAATCGTATCCTGACCTACCCTGACTGGGACCAACAAAAATGGAATGGTGATCAGTCAAAGACACAGTAAAAGCAAAGAATCCAGTTCTAAGGCCATCCAGCAAGACCAACAGGAACAATGCACAATGTGCAAAGATGCACTCCAAAGATGTCTCAGCTGGAATATACCGCCCTTCTCAAGATCAGAACTTCTTCAGATAAAAATATATAATCTCCTGTCCTTGCAGCAAATCTGATGAAAATGGGGGAAATCAGATGACCCTGAATGTCTGTTTGGCAAGGCAAACAAACAGTGGAACACGTCCTGAGCTCATGCAAAGTAATGTTAACCCAACAAAGGTATACATGGAAGTACAGTCAAGTGCTTATTAAACTTTAGATATCACATACTTGATTAGTTTCCCACCAGAAGACAACTTAACTCCCTTGGATCAGGCCTGACAGCAAATTCTACAACTTTTTCTTATACAATATGAGGAAAAGAAAAGACAGGGATAAGAACACATCAATAGGAATTTCTGGTAGTCTATGGTACCACATAGATCATTATATTCAATGAAGTATTTGGAACAACTAAGCTATCTCATCTGTACAACTGTGGGAAAATACAATGAAGAAAAAAATGAGCCAAGGTCTACCGTTCAGCTTATCTATGGTCAAAGACACACATGTTATGCAATCTACTGAGAAATTACTAAGATAAAATAAAATGCCATGTGAAATTTTCAGATTTATACACAGTCACATACATGGTCATGTGCACACACTCACACACACACACACACACACACACACACACACACACACACACAGAGCAGCACACAGCCACACTCACTTCCCATCCCCTTTCTACATACACCACCATTACCACAAATGGCGCTGTACTGTCACACACTCTTGCACAGTTACAGTGCTACAATAGAATGGTACTGCTAAAATTAATGCTTAACTTTACAAATAAATGCTTACTGTTCTCAAGAAGGCATTGAAAGTCGCATCAAAATCCTCTTTTGACAGCTTCCGAGGCATTATTTTTTCAACTTCAAGGTGAAGGTCTACCACATCATACACACACTGTAGTATTCTTGCATTTCTCTATTATAAATCAATTTCACTGTCAAGATGATCGTTCTCAAAGCTCCTAACTAAGTGCTGATGAATCGTATCCTACTTGTAGTCCTCCAACGACAGCGGTTTCCTAGGCCGACAATGAATATTAGGCTATATATTCTCAGCGGTAGAACTAGAAGTAGAAGTCTGGAATTTCTGCTCTGATCAACAAATCAAGAAAAAATAGAGCCTACAGTGAATTAAGTGATCTACATCATTTCAAAAAGAAACTTCATTCAGGAAAGAGATGTAGACGATTTGTTCCACGGCAATTCAACGATCAAATCAAATCAGTTTCCCTCTGAAACCCGTCACAACACGTTTTCCTACTTTCGTTGATGCAGTAACTTGGCGGTTGTTTCCCTTCGCTTATAACTTTTCGGACTTCGGAATAAAAGATGTTTGAGACCCGATAAGATGATATTAAAAAATAGATATGTTATTGTTTTCATTCAAAAACATTCCAACTGTCGATTTTTCTGTCCTTGGGGAATATGCTTGTTATCAAGCTTCCCACTCATACTCATCCAACCACGCGCCTTCGTTGATTGACCTGATTTTTAGCAGTGAAGAAGATATGGTCAGAAACGTCATCCACAATCCTCCACTTGGAATGAGCCATCATCATATCCTTCACTTCGATTTTCTAGTTTACGCAGAGAACATTTCTAAGGAGCAACAGACAAAGTACAATTACGCTAAAGGAGCCTACAAGAAATTGGGGGAGGGTTTGAGAGAGGTAAACCTTTCTGAGAAAGTTAAGGATCTTAGCGTTGGTGAGGCATAGGACTGTTTCAAAAAAGCGGTAGTAAAGGAAATGGATAAATGTATTCCTAAGGTGTTAAAGGTCAACATTGGGGGGATATATAATGGAAATGCGAAAAAAAGAAAACCACTGTGGTGGAATGAGAAAGCACTTGGTAAGCTCAAGAAGAAAAGGGAATGCTTCAAGAGGTACATGGAGACTAGAGAAGGCAAAGTTTACCAGACCTATGCAAAAGCAAGGAATCAGGCCAAAGGAGCATGTAGAAAGGCTGTTCGGAACTTTGAAGGATCTGTGGCCAAGGATGCAAAGAAAAATCCTGAGTCTTTCTACGCTTATGCTAACAGCAAATTGAAGACAAAGCAAGGTGTAGTAGATCTTGTTGACGAAAGAGGTAGGACAGTAAACAGTAATGCGGATAAGGATGAAACCTTGAACAGATTTTTCTGTAGCGTTTTTACACAGGAGACACTAAATTAGATGCCATCATCAAAGGAAAGAAAGTGTTCAGAAAAGTTAGAAAGGATTAGCTTTTCCAAAGAGAAGGTACTGAAGAAACTTAAGCACCTGAACCTTGGGAAGTCTTCCGGCCCTGACGGTGTTCATTCACGTGTTCTGAAGGAACTTGCCGAGGAGTTGGCAGAGCCACTTTCTATTATTTTCACTGAGTCAGAAGAAGAAGGAAAGTTGCCAGAAGAATGGAAGGAGGCGAATGTCACTCCCTTGTTCAAAAAAGGAGATCGGAGCCAGTCCTGCAACTACAGACCAGTGAGTTTGACAAGCTTAGTCTGCAAAGTTATGGAGTCCATCATTAGGGACAAAGTGATAACCCACATGGAAGTCAACAACTTTCTCGCACCATGCCAGCATGGTTTCATCAGCCAGAGATCCTGTGTTACGAACCTTCTGAGTGTACTGGATGCATGGACTGAATAATTAGATGAGGGGAAACCTGTAGATGTAGTCTACTTAGATTTCGCTAAGGCATTTGATTCTGTGCCCCACCAACGGTTAATCTCCAAGCTTGAATCCTATGGAGTCACTTCACAGGTTTTATCCTGGATTACAGACTTTCTGACAGGCAGAAGACAAAGAGTTGGGGTCACTGGGAGTTTCTCCAGATGGGAGCCGGTGTTAAGTGGAGTCCCTCAAGGTAGCGTCTTAGGGCCAATGTTGTTTGTTGTATTCATCAATGACATGCCAGAGGTGGTGAACTACATCTGTCAGATGTACGCAGATGACACAAAAAGTGTCTGACACAGTAGAGGAGCAAAACAAGAGGGACAGGATTCAACAGGACTTAGATAACCTTGTTGACTGGGCAGATTGCTGGCAGCTGTGGATCAATGTGACAAAATGTAAGGTTCTACACCTCGGACGCAGTAACCCCAAGGCAGAATATAGCATGAGACTACACAACAGCGAAGAGAGAGTGATGCTGGAGTCATCAAAGGGGGGGGGGGGGAGATCTGGGAGTATTGGTAGATCAGGAACTCAAATTCAGCCGGCATGCCGAGACACAGGTCAACAAAGCCAACAGAATTCTAGGGCTGATCAGGCGCTCGTACCAGTACCTCAACATTGAGACCATGCAACAGCTGTTCATTGCACTGATACGCCCTCACCTGGAGTTTGCCAACAGTGTGTGGTCACCAAGATATCAGAAAGATAAGGACATCAACGAGGGCATTCTCAGGCGAACAACAAAGTTAGTTCCTGGTCTGGTTGACTGTCCCTATGAAGAGCGACTTGCCAGAATGAAGATCCCCAGCATGCAGTACCGAAGGGACAGGGGCGACATGATCGAAACCTACAAGTTCACACACGGGTTGTACAACGCGAAGAGTCCTCTTGTACTGGAAAACAGCGCTAAGCAGACCCGTGGGCATAATCTAAAGCTCAAGAAAAGGAGTTGCGATAGTTCACTGTGCCAGCACTTTTTCTCCTATCAAGTGATGAATCCCTGGAACGCGCTCCCAGAAAAAGTGGTCAACGCACCATCTCTCAACAGCTTCAAGGCCAGTCTGGATCGCCATTGGGCAGACCGCATGTATTCGATCCAGACTGTTGCGCCATCAATACCCACGCATGAAGTTTTAAACTGTATCATTGACTAAGTTTTTCGTGAAAAAGACCAGACTAAAGGCTGAATAGCCTAAACCAGTCTGCAGTAGTATGGTATGGTATGAATGCCAGCCAAAACATGATAGCTAGTCTTCATCACAGTTTTTTTTTTAAACTTGTCCACAGATAGACATCTATCCGCCGACATAACCATACAAGCTCCTGATTCAATCAGACTTCATATTTATTAATACAGAATGTTCTTCAGATATCCTTTTGCTCTGGTCAGTCACACGCACCAATGTCTGCCAACATCCAGTATCATCCAAGACCGTATACAGATGGTCTTTAATATTATATGACGCAGCTGTGTGCAGACATCGTTCGAAGACTGGGATAGTTCTTGGTGTCCAAGAATCATAGCATGTATTTATAAGAAAACCTCGTTCTAACGATTCATGATTTCCAAAGCCTTTTTATTTTCGTTCTGAAAGACCAGAATGTCACAATTTGTATTTTGCTGTGACTTACTGTCCAGAGTGTCCGAATTGCTGTCAAAGAAGCCGTGTGTTCAAGTACATCTTTTCTTTACACACAAAACAGTACAAGCTTTATTCTTTGTGTCACATTGGTATAGCATTGCTGTCTATGCATCAAACATTAAGCTAGGCAGTGAGATTAAAGTGTAGGGGCAGATTCCTTTAACTCTTTTTATTTCCAAACTGGGTGTGTGAAGAAATCAAATATTTTGAAAGCTCCTTGTTCCATGTTTTGTAATGTCATTCTAAGATTACCTATCAATTTTAACAAACAAACCAGCTAATCCTCCAGGTTTATTTCAAGGCTGCAGGAAATTAAGTAATGGTGGCAGTCAAATACACCATTATATGAAAAATTTAGCAAACACGAGAGCTGTTTCAGTACATCACATGATTATACTGTTGTGCCATCTACACAGTGTGTGTATATTTGCGATGTCCATGTAAGATTGCATAGTCAGTTTTTAGCTAAACATTACCCCCCTAAACGTGTGGCATACATGGTCCACAATACTGTCAGATGGATGTACCCTGATGTCCATGAACTAACCCCCTATGTGGGCAAATTTAAGGACTGGACAACCCAACAGCAGACCAGGCAGATGAGGACAAACTCTCAACATCTTTGAAAGCAGATTAGGATGGACAGACAAAACTGGAACCCTTTACCTTGTGCGCATCTTCGAGGAACAAGAAGGCTGAGGAATCAACCCTACAAAAATCTGGAGTAGAACCCTTAAGGCAGTGTGATGCATCATCCACTTTCTGGCAGCTCCTTAGAAGAGGCCTGTTCCCACTTCTACAGAAGACTGGATGCCCACTGAAGCTGCTGAATTTCATCAATCCTTTCTTTGACGGCATGCAGAGAATGCTGCAGTCTGTTGGATCCTACTCACTCACCAGTCAAAGCGGAGTGAAGCAGGATTGCCTCCTCATCATGATGCTGTTCAGGATCTTCTTCTCCCTTGTACTGTCGTATGCTTTCTGGGCATCTGATGACAAGAGTGTACCAATATGGTTTATCCGATGCTCTTCAATCTTGCACCCTTCAGAGCAACGACCCAAGTGCATCAGGTCCTGGTCCAAGCGATTCTTTTCACTGATGATGCACCTTGAAATATTACATACAGCCTAATTTCCAGAGGCTAGTCAGCTCAGTAATGCATGCTTGCCAAATCTGACCTTGTCATCAGTGTGAAGAAGAGACAGATTATGGGGCAGAATGTCAGTGAAGACCCCAGCATCAGCATTGGTGATCACACCCTTGAAGTAGTAAATAAATTCATGTACCTAGGAACGACAGTCTCCAGCAATATGTGGGAAAATAACAATCTAACCACAGCTACCATAATTGGAGTGTACAGAGCCAGCATACTGAGTATCCTTCTCTACTACAGTAAAAGCTGGAAAACCTACATGTGTCAAGAGCACCACTTCAATGATTTCTACGTGCAGTGTTTGTGCCACATCCTGAAAATTTTCTGGAAGGATTGTGTGCTAAAGAAGGATGTCCTAGATCAGGCCAGAACACCAATCATGTGTGCCTTCTTCACAATGACAACAAACAAACAAATGAAAAACAAACTTGACTGTGGTCAGGAAGAATAGACAGAAGAAAAGCTGTAGCAGTGACCTCCCTGTCACAGTTATCACTATCAGTTTTCATGTGCAGAAGTTGTGCCAAGGACTGCCATTCAAGAACCAACTGTTCATTCACTGCTAACGTTGTTCCAAATCTGAGTCCTTAACTGGGCGTGTCCATGGTCTTATTATGGAGCCATCCACACTACCAACAGATTTTGAGAATCTGTTAGTATTCTGTATTATTTTTTTATCATTCTTGCTTCCATTACTGGTATGTAAAATATGTTGGAAGTTTAGAGAAATAAGCAACTGTTACTACAGCTTTGACCTTCTTGGTAGTTTCTGTTTGGGAATCAAAGGTTAAAGTTTTAGCACTTGGTGGATAGGGTGTAGGAGTCAAAGGGTTAAGTTTTTGCAGCTGGTGGATAAAGAGTGGGAGTCAAAGGGTTAATGTAGATCAGTGTGACCGTCATTAACCTATCCAGTGCCACCATGACCAGTCATCCTCTGAAACTGGAATATCTGGCATTGTAGACTTGAAGGGCTGACTGGTTTTACTGGTATCCTGGCCTGGTGGTCAAACCATTGATCCTTGCTGTGCAGTATGAACATAATGGTTAACAAGTGTTGTTCCATTTCTCAGATAATGTTGTTCATGATCATATCTCTGCTACATTATCTTGCTGCTTCCAGTTTTTCTATCTTGATCCATTTGATTCCTTTTTTGTGTGTCTCAAACAGTATGTATCCCCACAGGCTTACTAGGGCCCACCATGACTATATCAAAACCTTGTTAGATGATCCCAAGGCTGAGGGGTTGGACTTAACTATAATAATGATAAACTGCCATTGTAGTTTGTATACTTGCTAGTTCCATCTGCATTCAATGCAACATATTTGCTTTGCTAAATACAGCTGCGACTTTGACATGATAAGATGGATGCTCAAACCTTAGGCTAATTTGATCTACATATTACAAACAAATAAACATGCAGTCACATTCACAAACTGGTCTTGCTGTATTCAAATATGAAATAATTATTGGAAAGGACTTTCATAGGCATTCCAGATTTTCTCAGATGTATGTCTGCATATTGCTTTGCTCACACTGTACAGGTAGTAGGGCCTATGTTGTGCAGTCTGCATTATCCATTTTCAGTAGGCATACATGCTGGATGTTTTCATATGAATCCAGGAGTACCGGCCACCAACATGACTTGTAGGATCTTTAACATGCATACTTGATGTTCTACATGCGTATCATACACACAAAAGGGATTTAGGTAACAACATCTCTGCAGATGTTGACTGGAGAAATCAGAAAAATCTGCACCCTTTATCCATCAGGCAGGTGTGCCAAGGTAGGAGCGAATCCCAGACCTTCCATCTGGAAGTTTGGTGTCTTACCCACTTGTCTACTGTGCCCATCCACTGGAAAGAATGTAGGCCTATAACCCAAGAACCAGAAAAAAACACAAAAAATGAATAAGAACGCATATCTAATATATACACAAAATAAGATAGGCGCAAGTTTTTAGCCAACTGGCCTTGTCAAGCGTAAGGTCACACACACACACCAGATATAAAAATTAGGAGAAAAAGACAGAAACTTCCCCACTGCTCTGTCCAGTGTGAGAAAAGGAAAATATTTTTGTATCTGGTGTTTGTTTGTTTGTGATCTTACGCTTAACAAAAGCCAGTTGGCTGAAAATTTGTGCCCGACTTGTCTTGTATCGAATACGCATTCTTATTCTTTTTACGTGTTTTTTTTCTGGTTCCTGTTTGCTTGAACACGGGCAGTCACACTTGTTTTGGATTTCCTTTAACCCAAGGATTGAGAAAAATGTCAGTTCTGTTTGCAAAGATGTGGTGGCAACATTTTTTCTCCTTTTTGTGAATATAGTGAACCAGCCTTTCTACAAGGATATGATGACAGCATCTGTTAAGGTGTTGGCTTACTTGTGCCTGATACCAGTTACACACGCTTTGAAAATGAATGATGCCCTTTGAAACATAGCATGATTACGGACGGATGTATTATTTCTCCTCCTCTCTTTCTCTTCATACGCACAGCTTGCTCCTGGCATATCTAATCTGTACTGTTTACACTGGAGATTGCAGCATAGTGGAGGAGGAAGAAGGTGAATGATTACAAGGCAAAGACAATTTTTGTTCATAAGATTTATTCAATTGACCACAATGTGTATATTACACAGTTTACATGTAATCCAAACATGTAATACATCCACATGCAAGCACGCACACACACAAACACACATGTGCGTACACATTTGTTTCTGTTCAATGTGAACAACTATCCACTGACTCCTAAAGAGACAGTAAGGGGTAGGGGGTAGGGAGTGGTGGAAGGAGGTCAAAGGACCACCACTTTTTTCCATTTATTTTATTCAGTTGACATACATGTAAATAAAGAAAAAAGGTTTAAACTTCAAACTAAATGCTGTTTAACAAATCAGTAAAAAATATCACAATATCAGGTAATCTTGTGATGATTTTGTACCACATAATATTATAACCATGATTGGCGCTTACCAATGTGTGCTAATAAACAACAAATTTTAATGCCCGCATCTTCTTTTTCACACAGCATACAACACACTCTGAACACAAAGGAAATCATGCAAAAAGCAATTTTACGAATCAAGAGAAACCATCCACAAACATTCACAATTACAATTCAATTCAGAAACCACTCTCTGTCACACTTACTATTATTGTACCAACATTTTCACACACACACACACACTGGTACTACCTGAAAATGCACCCTTTCTTTAAAAAAAAACAACACACACACACACACACACACATTAACTTACTGTATTTAGTTTCCATCATTCAGACTTAAATTATGCCCATGAACCCTGACATTTCTTTTGTATTCTGAAATCATATCTTTGACCCTGTCATTGATTTAAAATTTCAGCTGTAGAAGATTCCTCTATTACCTGCAGGGGCAACATTACTGAATTCACTTGGAACTCCAAAGCAAAATCTCAACAACAACAACAACAACAACAACAACAAAAACCAAAAAAGAAATGTCCCTGTACGGGCAACATTTCTAATTTAATCTGGAGTACTAAAAGTACAAGATTAAAAAAAAAAACTAATAAAATATGATAATGACAAAAAGTGAAAAACAAAACAGAATTATCAGCAACCACTGCATATGTAAATCAGTCATTACAGCTACCACTACATTTGAAAATTAGTCTAAGATCTATTTCTACTTTCACACTGTGTTAATACTGTTATTGTACTTTATGGCCCAAAGACTTGGATTTACATACCAAATACTTTCTATACTCAAAATGTAATGAGAATTAATAACATTTGCTCAATGTCTTGCTGAACCCACAAGTGATGCAATACAGAAACAAAAAGAATTGATAACAATATCCAGTTCATAAATGATATGGTAACTAACATTCCAAGGAATTTAATAGTATTGTACACTGATCGAGTTTATACAATGCTGCCGACAAACTATTTTCCGAATGTGCATTTTGTGTGGAGGAATAGATGCTGATGAAAGGTCTTATTGTATCATATTATGTGGCGACTTACCAGCAGGCATTCGGAAGATGAAATATTATGTTGTATGATAATACAAACAAGTAGTTTTAAAATGTTGGATGATAGGCAAAACTCATGTTAGCAAAATCATCTAGGTGAAAACTGACATGTAAAAGTTACGTTACCGGTACCAAATTGTTTCCCATAACCTGAACAATTTGTGTTCACAAACAAATAAATGCATTACCAATACAAGGTTTTTGTATGACAATCATTATGTACAAGAGTCATGTATTTCTCTAATTCTATTGGTACACTGACTTGAGCAAATAAATGAAACATCATACTCATACCATCTCACACTCACAAACTACACACACCCATACACACACACATACTACAATGAGATTGTCAAAGAAGTGAAGCTCTGGATCCCAGCTCTAATCAGCTGGATGTGGAGGGATGAAGTCCAAGAGTCAAGTTGAGTGAGACATCAGCAGAACTCGCCACAGGGTGGGCAGGAAAACCATTAGAGAACCGAGGGGCAGGATTCAAAGTCATACCACTCACAGAAGGCTGGGCACTACTGACAGGGCAGGTCTCGATAAATGTGTTGAAACTATTGCAAATGAAAGGCAGATTCATGCTGACTGAGGGCTGTGGAGAAGACAGACTATTTTCATCAAGTTCAGGCAATGGAATGTCAGTAATGTCAAAATCGTAGTCAGAGCCATTAATGACACAGGCCACATTGGAAGCAGAGGGGCGGGTCATGAAAGCCAGGCTGGGGGCCACCACAGATGTCAGGTGACTACTATTCAGTGAGGTTTCTTCCACACTGGCAGCAAGCTGATTGATGCTGGCGAGGTGATTTGGGACAAGAATCGACTGCTGCACCGATGACTGACTGGTCAAAGGTACAAAGTTCTTCGATGGATGAACAGCAAGAACGGGGATGATCCTTTGCTGATATTCTGGTTTTCCTGCAACAAACCTTAATTTTCGTTCTTGACCCGCTGAAACAGTTTCAGTGGATTTCAGCCCATTCTTCTTTGTTGTTGTACGAACAGGTTTAGATGGAAGGCAACAAGAATTTGGTATCTGGCCATCAGCAGAGGCAGCTGCAATAACTTTAGGATGAGCGACAGATTTGATCATTGGTGCTGAGAATGGTGAGACAAGTCCTTGCTGGGCAGTCGCCATGTTGATGGTGGGGGCAGAGGAAACTGGAGCTTGGGACTGACAGGATGGGGGCTGAAGGGCAGAGAAGAAATCTGAAGAGGAAGCCAGTGGTGAAGCTACAGAAGACTGCTGAGCAACACTGGCCAAGGCTTCTTCTGGCAAAGATTCTGGATGGTTCATGATGTCTGTCTCTCTTGTGATGTCTCTCATATTTTCCAAGGTTTCTGAATAAAAATAAAAAACCACCACAGTATAATGGATGCCAGTAAACTTAACATTAGACCAACACATAAGACTGTCATAAAACAGTGTCTTATTTCCCTTGCAGGTAACTGAATGAATTAACTATGTACCGATCTATTCCACATTTTCAAATTCTTAACCTGCTGACAGCCTACATGACGGGTGTAGCCATCACACTGTAGTCGCAGCCACAGCACCTACATGTTACATATATCGGTCATGGGACTTTCATGAATTTTCCCTCAGCCAAAAATAGATACAAAGTCATAACTTTTGGCCATTCCAGTACAGGTGGGCCTCTCGCCCCTGAATAAATATGACATTGTTTAAAGTCCAGCCGACTGCACAGAGCAAATCAGGGCTATACCATTTCAAAACATACAAGACACCTGTTTGGAAACAAAAGCTGGGAAAGAAACTCAAGTATGCATATCAAAGCATGTGCCCACATAATCTAAAGATACACATGTATGCCACTGGCACTGACATTCCGTATAATTTATCAACAGAGGATTCCAAAAAACAAACCTTAATACAAATGTGAACATAACTACGGACATTAAATTATACATTTTTCAAAAACGGCCTAAATTACCAAACTGTTCCTGCATAGCACACTTCCTTAGAGCCAAACATACAGTCAACCAACACCCACCAAACATACAGTAAACACATGCAACCAA
This sequence comes from Monoplex corrugatus, assembly GCA_030674185.1. Taxonomy (NCBI): domain Eukaryota; kingdom Metazoa; phylum Mollusca; class Gastropoda; order Littorinimorpha; family Ranellidae; genus Monoplex; species Monoplex corrugatus. Next base: position 41,799,026 of record JAPXFY010000017.1, read on the forward strand.
TTATCAATCCTACGATAATGTATGTATGATGTTTAATTGAACATATACAGGTAAATGGAACACCAAAGCAAAAAATGATAGGAAGAGATGACAAAAAGCAAAGGAGGAAGAAACAAAGACAGTGACAGAAAAGAGGAATTTTCTAGCACAGAATTTCCAAAAGGTGAGGGTACTATTTTACTGAAAGAGCCTCTGGTATCCCCACAGCGGGAAGAATAAACATGACTACAGTCCTAACTTGGTATATGATGCTGTCTATGACACAAAGCATTGAACAACTAGCTGGCATATCAGAGAACTTCACATGCAAACGACAAAATGACTGGGACAAGCTTGGCAAATTAAGAAGAGTCCAATTGTTTTGAATATGTATTATGTCTCTATAGTGTGTGTGTTGTGTGTGTGTGTGTGTGTGTTGTGTGTGTGTGTGTGTGTGTGTGTGTGTGTGTGTGTGTGTGCGTGTGCGTGCGTGTGCGTGCGTGCTGCGTGCGTGCGTGCGTGCGTGCGTGACTGCGCATGTGTGTTCGCATATTTCTTGACTTCAGCAGATCACTGTGAAGGGAAAACACTAACCACTCTGACAAAAATCTATGTCCTGAGAGACAAGTGAAGTTAACTCAGAAAATATCATCAAGCCATATCTATGCCATTTAAAATAACTTCTCTGACATATCAACTTATCAAGTACAGTCTAATTCTTTCAAGCATCTCGGGTGCTGTCTAATGTCGAAAACATGCACAACTGCCGGAGTCCCCATGTCACCATTTGGGTGAAAACCAGTTACGACTGTCGAAAAAATACATCAATCTGTTGACAGCTGAAGAGGTTGCCGAGTCATGTAAGGAAAGTAGAACATTTTTATGAACCCTTATAAGAATGGCAACATCAGTCAGATCATTTCTATCAAGCCTTTCTAAGAATGGCAACATCAGTCAGTGTTTCTCTCCCATTTATATTATGTGACACACTACTGCCATTTATTCTATGTTTATAGGCCTCACAGAAGGCTTTGTCAGTCCGTAGTTTTTATGTTGGTGATAGTCATGGGGTTTCAGTCCGAGATATAAACTTTCACTATAGTCAGGGGATTCAAGTCCGAGATATAAACTTTTGACTAGATAGAAAGAGATGACAATTTTCACTATGCAGGTCAAGTTCATATTGTTTATAGCCCAGCCGACAACCAGATCCATATAAGGGCTAACACCACATCAAAAACGACACAACCAGGTTAAAATTAAAGATAATAGTTAAAAAACATGCTAATTGTTCAACTATGCAGATCAGAACAATCCTGACTAGTTTAAACAAAACTGACTAATTTAAATTACACAAGCTAGCAATGGCAGAGAAAGCCAATCTTTCAAAAATGCCATCAAACCAATGCAACTGCACAGAAAAAAGCGACTTCACTTTTTCCTCTGATCCCAGAGATGAGACATTTTGCAACAATAGAAGTTACTCCATTTCAAATGCAAACATTAGTGCATCAAAATATATGAACTGAAAGTCTACTTTATGTTTCAGCAGGTCCTTATTTTTCTTGCCAACAGGACTAAGCTACTAAAAGTGCACAATGTTCAAACCACATCATTTCATACTCTGAACAATGAAAGAAAATGTTCTGAACAACTGTGTTTGAATGAGGATTGTAAACATAGAAAACAAAATATTCTGAACAGTTGTGTTTGAATAAAGATTTTAACTCTCTGACTACTGCACTCTGTCCACCAGCATCCTGCATTATCAACCATGTCAGCAAAACAAAAATTTAACCCTTTGATTCCCTCACCCTATCCACCAACTTCCTGCTGGTGGATAGGGCGAGGGAGCCAAAGAGTTAAGTTTTTGCAGTTGAAGGATATGGTGCGGGAGTCAAAGGGTTAAAAACACAGTCTACTTACGATGCCTGAGATTTGCAAGTCCCAATTTTTCACTGGTCCAATCACTGACAGAAGTGAGAAATGATTTGGCGTTGTCTGTGGAAACCTCTTTCTTGTAGGACTTAAACAGGGACTTCATAAAGAAGCTGAACTGCAGGCTGTCAAGGAAAACATTTATACAGCATGATCAAAAAGACAGTGAAAAAATTATACAATATCAATTTTTTGTGTGTGTCCCAACTTTTGTGCCACATCACTGGTGTTCATCCCATGTCATTCTTTCTGGCTCACCAACACAACCTCATTCCATCGAAGACCCAATGCCAGGAAACCCATGGGAACCAGACATGTCACACCACCATGTGGTGACCCACCAGAGGAGATCCTGCACTGTTGCTGGGTCACTTTGATGGAGTTCAACAGTGCCAGTAGTAGTGAACTGTCATACTGAGAACGCTGCCTACTAAACTAAGAACGCTGCCTACTAAGCCCCCCTCAGTCACAGAAACTGATACATAAAATGGTTGGTTACCAAGTTTGTTTATCTGGCCTGTTGTTTAGTTTGGAGTTTGTATCTCATTTCACTCAACTCTAAGCTCATTGCTTAATTAAAGAACCCTCACTAACCCCGTAAGGAGTTGTCACAGGGCCATTTGTAGCAACCGCAACTTGGCTGCGTTTCAGAGGGTTTGATTATATCCTGACAATTCTTCATACACCACCCACATCTATCTTAAATCTTTCATTCCCACACCCTATTATCCACCAGTTGCAAAAACTTAACCCTTCTACTCCCTCACCCTGTCCACCAGGTTCCTTCAGGTGACGGAGTGAAAGGACTAAGTTTTTGCTTTGTAGTCATGGCTGTCAATGTGGAATGCTGTAGACAGGGTGGGGGAGTCAAAGGGTTTGCCTAACAGACTCCCTTAGCTTGCACAAATCATCATGCTTTGGTATGGTCTTGACATGGGCAGGAGTAATGAAACTTGAATTCTTTATCAAACATGAATTTATGCCACCAGAATGAGTGGAACATTAAGACGAACATTGGACAAGATAGACATAATAAACACGACAAATTACTGAATCAGACTTCTAAGCGAGCACTTTCATCCAGTCTGCCATGACCAATTTAAATTCAATGAAAACTAAGCCTAAACTTTCCTGTGGTTTTAGAGTTTCTGGTTTGATGAACAAGTTCCGCTTGGAAATTTTTCTCTAGTGAAAACCAACAAGAATATACTCAGTCTATGATTGGACCACAAGGTCACAATTCAACCAAGTTGCCCCAGAGCCATAAGCATGGCAAACCTCATGAAATTTGGCTTTTCGTCATCTAAATCAAACTGATGGATTTAAAGCAGACATAATCCAAATGGACATTCAGGCTGTGTCAAAATCAGTCAAAAATGTCAACAATATCATTGTTAAAATCATCATGTTATATTCATTCAAGTAAATACTTGTTGCAAACAGTGGTGCATGAGTGAATTTGATCAGTGAATGAATAATGTTTAGCACAGATATCTGGAAATGTCTTCTGAAGTTTTGTCATTTACTCTTCTTTTCTTGTCCCATTTCTGTCTGTCTCTTTGCGTAAGAGTTTATTTGTGTGAGCCTGTGTGTGTGTGAGCCTGTGTGTGTGTGTGGTGTGTGCATGGTTTTAGTTCATTTTCTGTTTTAAAGTGTGACCTGTAAATATCCTGGCGACCCCCTGAAAATTCGGATGTGAACTTTGTTCACCAAATCTGACTCTCTTATTTCCTGGAAGTAATTATCACTGCAGTGATATGGCAGTCTCCAAGTTATGATTTTCAACTGCCATTATTAGCTGAAAACTCGAGTTGCCTCCCCTGCTTTGACACACATTTTGATATACATACTTGTGCGACACAAAGTAGGCCTAATTTGACCATCTTATCAGTTATTCTAATATACTGATGATCAAAACTTTCATGTAATCAATACACTTTACAGAAAATGTAATACCTTCTCTACTTCACCCTAAGAAAACGTGAATTCATTCACTCTTTAATGAATTTTTCTTTAATAGTTTGACAAACAGAAAGGCACTGTTTAACTCCCCGTTTTCTTTTTTATAGGCAAAGCAACAAAGAGAAGGAAAAAAAAATTGTCAACAGCTGAGACAAATCTGTGTTCCATTACCAGAAAAAGGATACAATGTAAAACTTCCAGTTGTCCTTGATGGAAGTGGTGAGGTAGTTGTTATACAGGTGGTCCAAGGTGTCAGGGCTTTTCCCCAATTTCTCAGGTGATGGTATCAGCCCTGCTGCTGGCAGCTGCTCTTGAAATGTGCTGCACGAAGGTAACGGCAATGTTTAAGCATCATCCTTGGTGAGACCAATGTATCAGGGAAAGGGGAGATGGGAGGGGTAATAATGCTAATTAAAAACAAAAAAAACAAAAAAGTGTAGCATGAGTGAAAACACACTACAGACTAAATTAATTGTCAGTGGCAGTCTAGGCAAGGGTGCAGCTGCACAGTTTACACAGCTACCATTGTTCACCATCTTTTTCAACCTCCCTTTTTGTTTTATTTTCTGGAGGGAAAAAATCAACAATTCAGACCTTCAGTTAGATGCCTTTCTATTTCTACTTGTGCTCTTGAAAATGATGTGTTCTTGTGGATTTTGGTATTTCATTCTGCTTAACATTAATATTCATTTACTCATAAGTTTAATGAGAAACTCTGTTAAAAGCTCTCTGTGTGTATGTGTATACATCACCGAGTGTGGAAAGATGTAAGGACGGGTAGAAATGGATAGACGCGCAAACAAATTCAATATAGTTAGAGTACTCAATGAATTTATGCTATGATTTCATTTGCCAAGATGTAGAGGCAAAGACAGTCCTGCCACCAAGACATGCATGAATTATATTTATCATCAGTATATCAAGTAGTTTGCATGTGTGCAGTGATACTGCAGTTGTGCGTATGTTTTTCTGCACAGAACAACAATAATGCCACGAGAGTGAGCTCAGCCAGTTTCAAAGTAAAAATGTCACTGGGTGACATGTGTAATTTAAATCTGTGCTTCTGCTCTTGAACAGACTGCCCCTTTACTAGCTAACAGACTATTCTGAGACAGCTGACGAATTTGAATCTTCGTTTTCCTACAGCCTACAATAAGTGAAGATGTAGCAACAGTTTCAATGAATCAATTAAAATCTGAGACACAGTAGTGAGAAAGGCTATGTAACTATCAAAATACTATTCAAGATTTTCAGCTACCACTATTCGTAAAATCTGAGTACTTCACTGTAAGCTACTCTAGTAGTTTGATTATCCGTTACATTGCATTTAGTTATAACCATCTTTTCAATTTCAAGCACCGATTTCTACAGACATCTTTTTTCTTTTCAAGAACTGTTTAACTTTGTTTTACATTTTGCGTAACACACCTGCAATGAAGAAGAATAAGATTAGCGTACCAACAAAACTACACGATGCAACCCGAAAAAAAAAACTACACATCATACGCACAGACAAGGAACATACCATACAACCGAGAAGCACTTATTAGGAGGTGGTCACCAGCGCACTTACTGAATCTCTGAGCTCAGGGTTTCTATTTCCTGGCGGAGTTTTCCAGCTTCCTTCGAGAACCTCTCACTTTCCCCGATTAGGTGCTTCGTGTATGCCGCCGCTAGAGATAGGGAGACAAGTCAGAATTTTGGCATATGTGCCCAACATAACTAACGGGCACAACTAACTAACTAAAGCAAACACATAATTGAGCACCATGTAACAGCTTGTGTCATTATCATAACCCTACACACAATTCAAAGAAGAAGGAAAAAACAAAGACTAAAACAAAAACCAATGAGAAAAAATAAGAAAAAGGAAAAAAAGGAGAAATGACTTAACACTTAAAAAGTAATGAGTCTCAATTTGTTTTCCCTTGTAAACGAAAGTCAAATTTGTCCCCTTGAAACACAGGCTGAAAAGGTAAAAAATAAAACAATGTAACATCACAGATTTCTGACAGTTTAAACGTTCGTTTAGGAAGGGAAACAATTCAAGACTTGCTTACCTTATTAAAAACCTGAAATAAAAAGTTAATCGACTGGGGAAAAAGAAACACGCCAAAACTGGCAACGATTCTCACCTTTAGATAAAATTGCAGACTCGCTCATTTTTCCCTTGTCAGCAATTGATGGAACTTGCACTTTGATGTCATCAAGCCGACTCTGTGTGACAAAACAAGGAAACCTCAATGATATTTAAAATGCTCACACAATTTCCACTCTCAAACACAAGCACTTTATCAATCAGAAATGCTTGTTTTCCACAGATTCTGATCAATATTTTTTAATAATCCATGAGGTGGAAGATTATGTAATTCTGAAAGAATTTTAAGATAACTACCTTTACTACAAAAAACAACAACAAAAATTAAAACAGCAAACACACACACACAAATATAATAAATGAACTTATAAATAAACTAATAGTCTATTTCAATTAAAATTACCATAAATCGTTTGTATATAACTCTAGCTAGTCTCCTAATTCATTTTGGACCCCTTGCGTATTATACAGAATCAAGACTTCTAATTGAAACTCAGAGAAGATGAGCTGTCAGGTGAGTTGAACACATTACACTATATCATTATTTACTGCACGGTGTTGGGCATGTAAACTCGGGTATTTTCATGTCCACGTGATTGATGGGATCCTTAACATGCATATTTGATTATTCTATCATGATTAATTAATAAAACTAATATTCTATTCATGTCACATTTTAATCTTCAGTCTACATGGGTGAATTATCAGAACAATTCATTCTAGTGAATGTGACCACTAAGAATTAACTACTACTTCAAAACATCCCAAACTTCCATTTGTGCTCAAGTCGATCCACTGATATTCATATTTACCTTGATTTTGTCTCGACGTTTCAGCTCTGCACGTTTATGCGATGGTCTCATGTGGCGAGGTATAGGGTTGGTTGAACGGTGGCTACCGCCATCACTGGACTCCGGTGATGTAGGAGCTGTAATGTTGCCTGGTCGCCCTTGCTCAATTGTCTTATCACTCCGTCGCCCTTGCTCGATTGTCTCCTCAATCTTCATCTTTTCCGGTGCATTATTTTCCATCTCAAAAGGGAGAAGAGAGTCAAACTGCCAGCCACTGTCCAGACTGAGATTCATTTCCAAGCCATGATTAACGATCCAGTTGGCTGTCGTTAAGTCTCCATCTTGAAGACAAGGCAGGTACTCTTCATCGTCCGCCTGACAACAAGAGCATACAATTTCATGTTAAACATATTTCTTGTAGGAGTATAAGACTGTTTCAGCCTTTGCTGTAAGAGTGTAATGTTTTGTAAGGACCAGTCGCAAACGAGCGATTTTCATTTTCAAATCATTGGGATCACTCTGTCATAGCCTACTCGATAGGCTAGCTTATTTGGTTTTGTACTTGTTGCACATACTTTTTCTCCACTTCATAATCATACCAGCAGGAGTCATTCTTTTTGAGTTTTTCTCTTCTCCTCATCTTGGACATGTGTGTGTGTGTGTGTATGAGAGGAGTGGGGGTGGGGGGGGGAGCTGTACAGGCCTAAAGCTGTGAATTGCTTACCTGACTGGACGTCTTGTCTTGAGATTACACAGTGTTAGAAAATAAAATACAGCAAGGAAATTTCTGAATCTGTATCAGTACTATCACTGAAATTGCTGTGTCAGTTTGCTGTAGAGGCCTAGCTTATTCCAGAAAAAAAAATATTATCATGCTTTAGGGACTTCCTATTGGACAAAAGTACCCCCTCCCCATACACACTCCCACTCACCCCCCAGACAATACTTTTTAAAGGTTATTTAGGCTATAAAGGACGTATATGCCTAAAGGTTGTTTCCATAATGTTCTTGGAAGGACGAGTAAAGGTTGTAGCCATGAAACTGTTCTTGGGTCCAGTGGATCTAATGAAAGCAAATCCTGATCCCCTTCCCCTCACACTCCCCCCATTTTTTTCTTCCATCTTCCTCAACCATATGAAACATGACATTTTGGGTTGGCCCACCCTTTCACTAATTATGCAGGCTTAGGCATACTGCAGGCCTTCTTAATTAAATTCTAGTTAGTATATCAGTATTTGGAATACAATTTTGACAGTTATAGTCTAAGTGATTAGTTTTGATTTGAATGGGAAGGGGGGGGGGGACGTTGTTGACGAGTTCCAGCAGGGCAAACGGTCCATAATTTGAACAGAATTACTACAATTAGTCTATCGAACTGACCACCAAACAGTCCTGATTGTAATATGCCGACCATACTGCAGCACGTCTTTAGAATAAGCAAAATTAAAGCTCAGGCTTTGGCCCAAATAGAATACCATTCAATAGGCCTTATGTCCGAAAACAAAAAAATCCCCCCTCCCACCAATGCAGCATGACTTTGGAATGGGCAAAATTATTGCTCAAGTTTTGGCCCAAGAAAAATGCCATTCAATAGGCCTAATGTCCGTACTGAAAAAAAAAAAATTCTGCCCCTCCCGCTCCCTGACGAAACGAGACACCGCCGACCATGCCCAGTAGCCTACACTAGGCTAGGCCTACCGCGTGTTTGTGACCGCTCATTTTTCAAGGTCATGAGTTTGGCCAATCATACGATAGAACCGGAAAAAGGCACTTCAGCATAACTTAGCCATGAAGCCGCGACCGGCGTGATGGCACGTTTCCAGCCACGCCATTGGCTAAAAGGTGGCAGATCACTCGTGATTCTTGCGACATATCACCAGTGATAGCACGTGAACAGATACGAAGAAAGCTGATTGGTTGCAGACTCCTGATGACGTCAGCAAGCTGAGTTTTGCTATATAAGCCGGCGCGCACCGCTATTTGGATTTTCGCGTATGTGGCCCAGCTCGGAACAAGACTTCAATCAAGCTACAGTGAACCAAGACCGGGCTCATCAGTTTATCTGAACCGACCGAGAATTTAACGTCGATCAGTCGCTGGCAACGTCTCGTGTGTAAAACAAAATACACAATGGAAGTTCCAACAAAACCACAAGACTGAGAGATCGTACTGTGGGGGGAAAGTCGACAGCGATGAAAGTACAGCCAAGAAACCAGTTCTTTGGTTATCCCCTGATCTTGGCAAAATTGGTGGAATTAAAGGGAAAAACAAATCAAAGCAACCCAAAAAGAAAACATACCTGTATCGGTAGAGGTAGTTCTGAAACGTGTGAAGAACTTGGCATAATCGTAAACGTCCCAGAATGAACCTTGATCATACCGCTAGGCTACTTGAACACAATGAGGTCGAGAGAAAAGTTTACTATGAAAGGCCGCCATTCGACTCACGCCGCGCGGCGAAGCAGACGCCTTTTATACTAGACCCACAATGCATCGCGTGTGTGACGTTGCACGCCTTGACTTCATTGTGCTATATTTATTGTACTTTCGAGACATGCCTTTTTGTTTTGTAGCTGTTTATTATTATGATACTCTTATTACACTTCAGAAATTTGGTCACTTGATGTTTTTGAATGTATAGGCCCCCTAGTTTTTTTTTTCTTGGGGGAGGGGGGGAATACAATTGGTGAAATCTGATTGGTCAAACCATTAACCCGAGCTCACATTGGACCGAGGCGATAACCTTGGCCTGAAGGCCGAATCGTACCGGAATACTATTTTCACGTTGTATGGACTTGGTCGATTTGGATCTATATAGATGTTGTAGCTTTGTATAAGTTGAGAAAAATGCTATAAGGCCTCATTTTTTTTTTTTTTTTTTTTGTGGAGATCATAGTTGTTTACCACAAAGCTTTGTGGAAGGATACAGGGAATCTTGCTACTTATCTTTTATATCATTCAAAGATGATGTAATTAGATGGACAGAGTGCATGCATTCTCTCTCTCTCTCTCTCTCTCGCTCTCTCTCCCTCGTTATTTACCCATTTTGATATCGCTGTTTTTTTTTTGTTTTTTTTAATTTTTTTTTTTTAATAATGGATTAGGCAGTGAATCATGTGCGAGTTGGTTGATATGTGGACTTTACTGTCCGTTCACAAGAATCCTTCCTGCACTTCTTCCCCGTATCTTCACCCCACCCCCACCCCCCTCCTCCTCCGAGAGCTCCAACCCGCTCGCTGTTTCCTCAAACGACCGATCTCCATCACTTTCCGTCCTACTCCATTCTACTTTTAAACATCTATTAAAAAAAAAAGTAAAAAAAAAAAAAAATAAAGTACGGGTAGTGAATGAAAGACTGAAATGAATAAAGCACATTTAGAAGGAAAGAAGTAAAAAGGGCCCATGTAAGCCTATAAAATAATGAAATACGTAAAAAAATTTTTTTTTTTTTAAAAAGAAAAAAAAGAAAGAAGGAAAGAAAGAAAGAAAAAGATGTATGAGGAAGTAGTTCAAGTCGAGTTCCTCTTCCACCAAGTTAACTCTTAGCTTTTAGATGCATCGCATACATTTTGAAGGTAATACGTGTGTAATATTAAGTCGAAATCGAAGGATCTGGATGTGTTAAGGATTAGATAGGCGAGTCGACCGAAAATATTGTTATACACGTACAAGACTTAAGAGTGTGTTTACGAGGGATTCAGTGCACTCCATATGCGCTCCACCCAAATCTGCCAGTAATTTTGTGATGGACGTTTTTGGGTTTTGTTTTGTTTTGTTTTGTTTTTGTTTATAGAGTTTTTGTTCCAAATGGGCTGGTTGATTCTTTTGCAGAGCTGTGGACTCGAGATCTGATGCGTACAATTCCAGCCTCTAACATTAAAAACTGGAGTGTTCGCTGCTTATCTTAAATGTTCCCATCATTCTGGTGCACAGCTTCGTATTTTATAGGTCCCCTCTACCTCTTATCCCTTCCCTATTTCAATACCTTGCCAACACAAAGAGTTTTGCGTATGCCTAGTCAAAGAGTCTGCTGGGTAATTGTTAGCGGATTTGGGAGGAACACATAATTATGGAATTGTCCATGTGCGATGAACCACTCTTGAACAAACTCCAAACTCTACAACAATTTGATAAAGTACAAACATACACTATTATAATTTAGCCAGTTGAAGGAGAAATGATTAAAACATGTAAAAGACATTATATATCCAACTTTCAAAACGACTGCCCAGCTCTGGTCATATGGAAAAATTCTGTTTACTGGGACAAAGTATTAGCAACACGCATTTTGAGTGTATATATTCTGACGTGTGAGTGTGTGCGTGCATGTGTGTTTGTGTGCGCGTGCGTGACTGTGAGCGTGTGTGTATACATGTGCGGGATATCAGAGCTGTACATACTTTTAACCAATTGAATCCCTCACCCTATCCACCAGCCTACTGAAGGAAGGTGGTGGATAGGATGAAGGAGTTAAAGGGTTACATTTTTGCTGGTGGTGGATAGGATGCGGGAGTCGAAGGGTTAAGTTCCACTCTGTGTCTTGTAAGTATGTAGTAACGCACAGTGAACCCAAATGAGTTTGGAAAACAGCGCTATACAAAAGTTTATCATCATCAGAATGAAAACTATAACAAAGGAGACAAGTGACTGACTGCAGGGGGAAGGAGGTAACCCCGTCATTTAAAAATCGACTGCCTCAGTTTGCTATGATGGCCCACTTTTTCCCTGGGCTACCTACTCTGTTCTGTAATATTGTAGGTTTACACTTCGGTGGGGGTGAGGAATTATACATACCGGTACGATAACGTTAGACTTCTCTCAGATTCCTGAGCAATCTCTGTTTACATTGTCCCACACTAAAGTGCACAAGCCAAATCCGTGTCTAAAAAAAGTTACGAAAAAGAGCGGTGACCCTATTACAACAAAGTAATTGGTTTCCTCAACCTAGTTGGTGCGTATAATAACCAAAAATCTGGTTATACTAGAAGACAAAAAATGTGAAAAAAACTTGTAGGCCTACAATGAAATCGGTTCAAAATGTACATAGCCAGTTAAACCAAAATGCCTAAAACCCGCATCACTACTGTCGCCACTACCATCCCTCACCCCAACACTCACACACACACACACACACACACACACACACACACACGCACGCACGCACACACGCAGAGAGAGAGAGAGATACATTCACACATATAGGCCTACACCTCGCTGGGACTTCTTTCTCAAATATTTTGTATTTTCAGGGATCGACAGTTGCACGGTACAGTAGTCAGTCGTACAACTTCCTACTTATCGCCGATACGACCATCAGACATGTGCCTTGAGTAAACTAGTCAAAACAGTTCTTCTTCTTCTTGTTCTTGTTGTATATTAACGTCCCAGAGTGATCACGATTAGGGACTGTCTAGAAGATGAACCGTGTCATATAATTGAAGGAAAGCGATGTCTTGTAGTTTCCATGTCTAAGATAGGAGGGAGTTTCAAGAAGTTAGAGATGAGGACGAGTCTGGAGAGGGCTGGAATCACAGAGCTCTGTTGCTGGAAGTCTTAAGATCAAGACAGAGGAAGTTCGCACTTTTTACCATGCCGGTGCCGTCAGATGTATTACCGGAAACCGAAACGACATACTTTCATTGAATGTAAATGATGACGTGAGTAACATGTGTGTAACCAAGTGATGTGACTTTTCTTTAACCCTTTGACTCCCGCACCCTATCCACCAACTGCAAAAACTAAACCCTTTGACTCCCTCACCCTATCCACCAGCTTAAGTTTTTGTTTTGCTAGCGTGGCAGACAATGCAGGGTGCTGGTGGACAGGGTGCGGGAGACAAAAGGTTATTAAACAACAACCTCGGAGATTGCTTTGTTTTGCTTGCTGTGATGACTCTGTTCTGTTCTTCTCGTTATCCCATATCAACTACTCCCATGTCCAACTGCCACAATGCACTGTTTACAATAGTGACAAAATACAGAACAATACACACAACCTACATACAATGAACAATTCTGTAGTTTGGAGATTTCTAACTCTTTAATCAGTATCAGTGAAAGGGAGAAATTTACAATTTATATGACGAGTCACTTTTTCTGAGGCAGGTTTATACACCAACCACCCCTGCCATTATTACAAGTTCATGCAAACTATGTCACAGTCTAAACCATGAAAAACATAACCAGTCCTAAAAGCAAAAGGACAGAAACTAACACTACAGCTAAATCTGAACTAACACTAGCATTTAACAAACATCCCTCTGGGGCTGCGGTCTTGGTTTTTCTTAGTGACAGGACATAATGCTGTATTGAACAACATACAGTTTATAATGACATACCTTACTGCCATCTCGAACATGCGAATCAGTTCGATCATTGATGGACAAAGGACTGACCTCGTATTACCAGAAACCAAACCAAAATGAAGTCCGTTTAACAGACTTGA
>JAPXFY010000017.1:41819736-41844736 GCA_030674185.1 Monoplex corrugatus
GGCGGATTATCTGTTGTTGTTGTTGTTGCTGTTTTCCCCAGATCATGAGAAACTTATTTTGATCCGAAACACCTCAATCAAATGACTGAGTGATGTCATGAGAGGTTTTATATATATATATATATATATATATATATATATATATATATATATATATATATATTTTTTTTTGTTAAGTAAAAGAGGGGACTTTTCTATTTCTGTCGTTGTGAGAGCCCTTGCTAGACAAGAGTCTGGACAACAGTAAACGATATTCGGTGGTGGGGGTGGGGGTGGGGGATGGGGGTTGGGGGCGGTGGTCTGCAGAGGTGGTTGGTCAAGCTCAGTGAGAAAGGAGTCAAAACCCTACCATCCTCTCATCTCGCTAAATAGTCGTATTCTTTTTTTGTTTGTTTTTGTTTTGTCATAGTGGATTTACTATCTGAAACTCGGATTACTCTCCGTGTTAAGAGTGCGTCGCCGCAGTGCAGCGCCACCCATTTTTTTTACTAAGACTTTTATAAGGGCAAGAAGGCTAATTGGCCTTCAAGGGGAGGGACCTGGGAAATCGATATGTTTCTCCAATGTTTTATACTACAGCAGCTGGACGAATGCCCTACTCTTCTCGATTTTCAGCTGCCATGGGATTTTCAACGTGTCCAGGCCAGAAGGCACATGGGTTCGATTCGTTTTTCTTCCCCTTCCCAAGAACTAGACGTTCAGCTCGATTTTCCGGTCAAACTGAGGAGAAAAGTCGAGGTCTCAACAGGAAACAAATCCTGGAACCTAGTTGTGGGCAGGCGAAAGTCTGAACCATTCTGCCACTCTTCTCCTCGATAGCCTAAACCCCACACACAAAAGCTAAACCATTTAAAAGATTATTAAAAAAAAATGTCGACCGGCCGTTGCTGTCGCTCAGTCAGTCAGTCGCCTGTGTGTGGCAGGCACATAATTATGGAAAAATCCGCCACAGTCTCAAGTAACAACCCAACCCAACACAAGCAACGTTCGCTTGTATGCCTATAGGTAGTATTGCCGCAAGCCTGACGGTCATAAACCGGTCAGGACTGGTTCAGTCTGGCTAGCGCTGTTGCGACAGGGATGTTGTCGTCTGCAGGTCCGTCGACTTAGCCAGGGAACAATGGCTGAGCCCTCCCCCTCCCCCTGCCCTCCCGGTTAGGCTGCGTATGTATGTGGCTTAGTATTAAATTTGTCGTTTAACCATGAACGGAATAAACATAAATAGTAAGCCTATTTGAGGGACTGAGTAAACGTATCGTCTAAAAAAGGGGTATGTTTGTGCGCGAGCGTATTGATTTACACGTACTTAGGGTCTGATTAAAACATATCGTCAAGAACTAAAAAAAAAGAAAATTGTGAGGTGTGTGTGTGTGTGTGTGTGTGTGGTGTGTGTGTGTTGCGTGTTTGTGTGTGTGTGTGTGTGTGTGTGTTGTGTTGTGTGTGTGTGTTTGTTTGTTTGTGTGTGTGTGTGCGTTTGTGTGTGTGTGTGTGTGTTTGTGTGTAGGGTGTGTGTGTGTGTGTGTGTGTGTGTTGTGTGCTTGTGTGTGCGTGTTTGTGTTTGTGTGTGTGTGTGTCTGTGCTTGTGTGTGTGTGTTTGTTTGTGTGTGTGTGTGTGTGTGTGTGTGTGTGTGTGTGTGTGTGTGTGTGTGTGTGTGTGTGTGTTGTGTCAGAGAGACAAAATGAGAGACATCGATCATGTGTCTGTGTATGTGTGTGTATACATATGTGTGCGTGTGCGTGTGAACGCGCGGGCGCGTGCCTGTGTGTGTGTGTGTGTGTGTGTGTGTGTGTGTATTCAAGCGGTTTGGGGGTTGTTTTTTGTGCAGTGACTTCAGCTGGATTCAGCTATGTGATATTGGTTTCCTCTGTTCTGTGTGACTAGTAGTTCCTTCTACAAACAATTGCCTATCAGTTTCTCGTGTTTGTTTTGTCGCCTCTTGTTAAGTCGAATCTGTGGACGCTGTATAGGCTTATGATGTCTTTAGGCCTATGTAACTCCCTGTGGGCATGCTGGGGAATCTCTCAGTATAAATAGTATCCCCAACTTCTGGTAATCCCCAGTTAGAAATTTCCTCTTTTCTGTCACTCTCTTCGTTTCTGCGTGGTTCTTTTTTGCTTTCTGTCATTTCTTCTTATCATTTGCTGCTGCCTTGCTGGTTCATTCACCTGTATGTGTTCGATAAAGTCTTGCGTACTTTCTCTTAGGATTGATAATTGGTGTATGTGTTCGATAAAGTCTTGCATGCGTACTGTCTCTTTGGATTGATAAATGGGTACATGTATTAATTGTATTCTTGGCTCTAAGGAAATGAGATATGTGGAAGCCATTTTACGTAATTTAGACCTGTTTTTCTGTATGTATTGATGTCCTTAGTTGTACTTAAATTTGTATTCAGGTATGGTTTTTAAATCCCTTGTGTGATAATTTGGATGGAGTATTCATCGCCAGGAGCATCATCTCCTTAGATTATGTGCGCGAATGCATTGATACGTGTGCTCAATTTCCTTTTCCTTTTATTTCTTTCCCCGTGTTGAAGTACTGTGTATGTTTTGAAGCGATTATAGCCCCGATATGTCTCTACGTAGCTGGCTGGGCTTTAAATTAAACAACGATAACGATAACAATAACAATAGGCCTACGTGAAATCAGTATTATTATGAGAACCGAACACCTTGCAGACTTCTTTCAACCGTGACACTTACCAAACTGTTATTATGATTGGCTTTGATAAGCTGCATGGGCCAGAGCTTGGTGGAGAACTTGTTCAGCTTTGTATCATGTTTGTTCGTTTGACCACACGGTCATTCATTATCGGCCTATGTTCACACACCTCAAACTTTCAGCCTCTATCGACTCTCTCGTATACGCTATACACGCTCCTTTGTGTCAAACTGAAAGACGAGCCAGCTGGCTGTTTTGATAGATAGTGCCACGGACTCAGATATCTTTCATGTTCACTTCCATCGGTAACGTAAAAAGTTAGCTTGTTCAGTTCGCTCACCACGGTTAATGCTCACGCTGATTTGATTGATTAATTGATTTGTCCAGTTTTTACGTCGGCACCCATCTCAGGGGATATCATGGCCGACGAGGATAACCATCCCCAGGGAAGTGGTAGGGAAGGGGGATTTATCTAATCCATACTGACACCACAAGAACAACAATAATGTTACGATGGGACAATGAGAAGGCCAGTTTTAACCCTTTGACTCCCGCACTCTATCCACCAACTGCAAACACTTAACCCTTTGACTCCCTCACGCTATCCACCAACTTCCTGCAGAAAGGTGGTGGTATAGTGAGGAAGTCATAGGGTTAAGTTTTTGCTTTGCTAGCATGGTTGAGAATGCAGGATGCTGGTGGACAGGGTGTGAGAGTCAAAGGGTTAACGAAGCGCACCCCAGGATTCGAACGCATAACCATTTGCATGTGAATCTGACGATCAACCAACTGAACCACTGAGGCCCGCTGCAAAATGCTCATTCAGATCCATTTCTGGTAGTATCAGTGTTTCATAAGTCCCGTTCACATCTCCGAAACCATATCAGTGCTGTTGGGAGTTCG
Organism: Monoplex corrugatus; assembly: GCA_030674185.1. Classification (NCBI taxonomy): domain Eukaryota; kingdom Metazoa; phylum Mollusca; class Gastropoda; order Littorinimorpha; family Ranellidae; genus Monoplex; species Monoplex corrugatus. The sequence continues at coordinate 41,823,302 of JAPXFY010000017.1, forward strand.
TCAGATACTTGCTGGCAGATTGGAGCGGAGCCATATGGAATTGTCTAAGTGCGATGAATCCGTCCTGAACTAACTCCGAACTGCTGTATTCACGTAGAGTAGAATAGGGCCAAGACTGACGGAGAGTAGAATAATGAGATACAGACCTCGGGGCCAAGACTGTATTCACTCTTTCACACACACACACACGCGCGCGCCGCGCACACACACACACACACACACACACACACACACACACACACACACACACACACACACACACACACACACACACACCACACACACACAACACACACACAAACGCACTAATATATATATATTTATATACGCACATATACATACACACACACACACACACACACACACAGAAACACACACACACAACAACACACACACACACACACACACACACAGAGAAACACACACACACACACACGCACACACACGCATACATACACACACATACGCACGCACGGACACATACATACTGTGATTTCGCCTGTCACAGGAAGGGGAACAAAATCCGGAGAGATAGAGAGAGAGAAACAGACAGAGACAGAAAGAGACAGAAGAGACAGAGAGACAGAGACAGACAGAGAGAGAGAGAGAGACAGATAGAGGAGCGGTAGAGAGAGAGAGCAGATAGAAGAGAGAGCGGTAGAGAGAGAGAGAGACAGAGAGACAGAGACAGAGACAGATAGATAGAGGCAGCGACACAGAGAGAAGAGAGAGAAGAGAGACAGACAGACAGACAGACAGAGAAGACAGAACAGAAGAGAGAGAGAGAGAGACAGACAGGCAAACAGAGAGACAGAGAAAGAAAGAGAGAGAAGAGACAGAGAGAGAGAGAGAGAGAGAGAAAGAAAGAAAGAGAGAGAGAGAGAGAGAGAGAGAGAGAGAGAGAGAGAGAGAGAGAGAGAGAACATAGAAAGTTTGTTCAGGCTGTGTTCTGAGGCGAACAGTGTTTGAGTATGGGATGAAACAGCTGGCGCAACAAAGCACTTTGCTTACGCAACTAAATGCGTGTGTGTGTATGTGTGTGCGCGCGCAAATAAGTGTGTGTTGTGCGCGCGTGCGCGCGTGCGTGTGTGTGTGTACGCAACTAAGGTGTGTGTGTGTGTGTGTGTGTGTGTGTGTGTGTGTGTGTGTGTACGGAAATAAGTGTGTGTGTGCGTGCATGCGTGCGTGTGTGTGTACGCAACTAAGGTGTGTGTGCGTGGGTGGGTGGGTGCGTGCGTGTGTGTCTGTGTGTACGCAACTAAGGTGTGTGTGTATGTGTGTGTGGTACGAAAATAAGTGTGTGTGTGTGTGTGCGTGTGTGTGTGTGTGTGTACGCAACTAAAGTGTGTGTGTGTATGTGTACGCAACTAAGTGTGTGTGTGTGTGTTACGTAACAAAAAGTGTGTTGTGTGTGTGAGAGAGAGAGAGAGAGAGAGAGAGAGAGAAGAGAAAGAGAGAGAATACAGTCTTGGCCCTGAGGTCATGTACCTCATTATTATTCTTAGGGAAAGAGACAGACAGAGAGATGAGGGAGGAGGAGTTAGGCCTATGGCGTGCCTTTTGTTCCATGGGTCAGCAGGCACAAAGAGAACCAACCTAGTTTGGTATCAGCTCTGTTTGTCCTCGTGCTTCCCACTGTACAGCGCTAGCGGTCGACCGAAACGATTGGAGTGAGGAGCTGCATGTAAACAAGAGAGATTCATTGCACATGCACTCATAGGCATCATCCAGTACACGAAGGAGAACCGAATAAAGCATCTACTAACATTTTTAAAGGCTTCTTTGAGCATTTTTTTTTTTCGCTAGTCCTCGTATACTCTGAGAGTGGTAGGACTTTAAAACCTACAGAACAGAACAGCACATGCACTTCCCCCAAATCGACCAGCAACTAATTGGCAGACTCCTTGAGCCTGCGCAAAAACATGTGCTGTCAAAGTCTTTAAATGGGGAGGAGGGAGCAGGAAGGAGGAAGAAAGGAGTACAGGATTTATAAAACGCTAGCTAAACTGACACCAGCAGAATGATTGAAGCATCAGTTAACCCTTTGACTCCCGATCCCTATCCACCAACAGCAAAAAAAATAACCCTTTGACTCCATCACCCTATCCCCAGCTCCTTGCCGGAAGCTGGTGGATAGGGTAAGGGAGCCGAAGGGTTAAGATTTTGCTTTGCCAGCATGGTTGACAATGCAGGATGCTGGTGGACAGCGTGCAGGAGTCAAAGGATTAATTTAATTAGGAAGCAATCAGGCCAGTTTTTATGTTGTTTGTATGCTGGGAGGGCGTTGACGGCCCGCGAAGCTGGGTCCAGAAATGGAGAACGAAAAATCAGAAGCCGGTGACTGAACCTCTTCGAGAACAGGTCAACAAGAGTGTGAAACCAACCTCCCCAGACCAGGACCAGTAAGGCGGTCGAGAAGTAGGCTGCGAGGAACAGAGAGACCGCATCCGGAAAGGTGACCCTCTGCTGCTTTTTTTTTCGGTTGTAAGTATGTATGTTGTTTATCCAACACTATGCAAAAGATATGTTGCTACGTAGTCTGCATAGTCCGTCTTCAGCGGGCGTGTATGCCGGCTGTTTTCAAGTTTCCATAAGCCACCAATCAGACACGGATATGACTTACAGAATCTTTAACGTGTGTAGTCTAGTAGTTTATTGTTCTGCGTGAGTATACACAATGATTAGGAGGCTGAAGTACGAACAACAGGTCTGCATATACCTTGACTAGGAAGATCGGAAAAATCTTCACCCTTTACCCACCAGGCAGGAAGTACTCAGACAGGATCGAACCGCAGACCTTCCAATTGAAAATCAGACGTCGTACCCACCTCACAATCGCGCCCATCGTGGTAGAAGAAAGCAGGTGACGGTAGCTTCAAGCTGTTGGCTATGTAACAGGGTAGGACCACTGACTTCATTCAGTTCATATCATACAGGTCACATAGTGTAACGACAGGCCAGCTGGCTATCAATGTCACCGTGTGCCTGGGTATCACGGTCTTCCTATCTATCCGGTCATAACGACCGGTCAGATCACAGAGCGACCCTCTGCAGTTCGGATAGCAGTTTCAGTTTCAGTTTCAGTTTCTCAAGATGACGTCTCCGCGCTCAGAACGAATTCCATATGCTCTAACGTCACAGATGCCATGTGTATGGTGATCGTGGCACAAACCTTAATTAAGCCTGCACATAAACCCAATAAGTTGCCAGGTCCTGAGGCCCTCCCTACCTAGACTATGTCTTACCTAGTCTTTGTTTTATGCTGGTATTGTTTGTATCAGCCTACCACTGGAGTTCGGATAGCGAATGGAGCAACTGATAGTTGGGAAAGACGTCGAACTTTCAGTCAGAAGGTTTGGGTGGGGATGCTGGGGGCTCTTTCAGTATAAATAGTATCACCCCGTTCTGGAAAGTCTGGCTAGAAATTTCCTTTTTTCTGTCACTCTCTTTGTTTCTGCCTTATTTCTTTGCTTTCTGTCATTTCTTCCTATCGTTTTCAGCCTTGCTGGTCCATTCACCTATATGTGTTCGATAAAGTCTTACGTACTTTTTCCTAGGATTGATAATTGGGTACATGTATTAAATGCATTTTTGGCTCTAGGGAGGTGAGATATGTGGAAGCAATTTTTAGGTAACTTATGCCCGATCTTATATATGTTTTGGTGTCCTTAGGTTTGCTTAAATTTGTATTCAGGTGTTTTTTTTAAATCCCCTGTGCGGTAAATTGGACGGAGTGGTCAACGCCGGGGACATGTCCTTAGATTATGTGCGCGAAAGCATTGATATGTGTCCTAATTTTTTTTTTTTTCCTGTTGAAGTTTTGTGTTTTGAATCGGTGATAGCCCTGATACAGCTCTACGCAGTCGGCTGGGCTTTAAACAACAATAACAACAACAACAAGATCTGGGTTCGATGCTGCTGAAATTCCTCACTCATTGTGGGTGAAGGGTGGACATTTTTCCGATCTCCTAGGTCATCATGCCCGCAGATCTTGTTCCGGACGCGCCAACCTAAACCTTGTTTATGTGTATATGCACCAGAACATCAGATATCTACGTTCAAATTCTTGTGAGTCATGTCATGTCTGCTGGTTTATGGAAACATGTCAGAAACACCCAGCATGTACACCCACCGAATATGGAGTATGTAGACTGTGCAACAAAATACCCCCTGCACAGCGTGATAAAGACAACACACATACACATATCTGAGAAATGTTGGTACGCTACGAAAACAACGACAACAAAAACTACAGACATAAAATCAGAATTTCTGCACTTCCGTGCAAATGGCTTATACTTCCAGCTATTTGCAAATTTCTTTTAAAAAAAATAAAATTTATTCTTAATTCTTTTATCTTTCCACAGTCTGTCTGCACTGCTCGACCCCGTACTGTTGGGATACAGACAAAAAGACGTTATAAATAAACAGGTCTTTGGATACAGAATGAATTGCAAGCGCCTGTCCCTTGGCCCAACGGTGGGTCGTTAGGGCAACACAGATGGTCTCCATTCCAGCTAAAGTTTCCTCGCAGACAGGAGCAATTAGCATCCCGCGCTCTGTCTCTGTCTGTCTGTCTTGTCTGTCTGTCTCTCTCTCTCTCCCCCCTCCCTCTCTCCTCTCTCTGGCCCCATCTATGAATACACATCTGAATATGGTGACCCAGACATCGGAAAAAACAAAAACAAAAACAACCCCGTACCGAAAATCAGGTACCCCTATATTGTGGGAACCGTAAAATTCCTCCATGGTTAGTACAAAGCTACTGAATAAGCTCAGATATTTCATATCTGTAATGTTTTGTAACTAGTGACGCATAAATGCAAATATATGAAATATACGAGCTTACTGACTGACTTACTGACTTATTCACTCACTTCCTTCCATCCTTCCTTACTCACTTAACTACACACCTATCGTATTTCCTCTTCTCTTTCCTCGGAAGTGAACGACAGACTGGCAGAGCTATGATTAAATTAAGGAAATATTGTCTTCACCTAGTTTGATCGACAGCTGAGGCTTTGTGCATTGACTGGATAGTAGTAGTAGTAGTAGTATCATTATTAGTATCATTATTATTACAAAGTAGTATCATTATTAGTATCATTATTATTACAAGTATCATGATGATGATGATGATGATGATTGTCATTATTATTATGCTATGCATGAAAACGCAGCACCTGGGCAGACTTTCCGCCCCCCCCCCCCTTTCAATAATGTCTAATCATCTACTTGTGATTCCTTCAAATATGTGTTGTGGGAAGTAGCCCAAGCGTGTGAACAGGCCTACGTGTCGGTGTTGTCAAAGTCCACATTCCATCAACTGGACACTGATAAGATTCCAATGTATATATAACAGAGGGTCAACCTTAGTACATACATATGTAGGTCACAGTGGGAAAGGAATTTATAATCGTTTGATTCCGTACCCTGTCCACCAACAGCAAAAACTTAACCCTTTGATTCCCTCACCCTATCCACCAGCTTTCTGCAGGAAGCTGGTGGATAGGGTGAGGGAATCAAAGGATTGATTTTTGGAAGCTGGTGGATAGGGTGAGGGAATCAAAGAGTTAAGTTTTTGCCTTGCTAGCATGGTTGACAATACAGGATGCTGGTGGACAGGGTGCGGGAGTCATAGGGTTAAGAACGCTTGATCAACTGGGTTGTTCTCTTGAGCGACCGTATTATTAACACGAGCGCGCGCGCGCAGACAGACACACACACACACACACACACACACACACACCTCTTTCATACACATGCACACATACTTGGGACTTTCGAGTATGTTCAAACAGGCTTCACCGCACTCGGACAATTCCATACGCGCTCCTCGCAAATCTGACAGCAATCGTTTCGGACATCTCCTTGATCATGCTCTATTTCATTGTAATGATATCTTACATTTTGGTATCCATCATGTATCTTCCTTTAAGCTGTACTTGTTGTTGTAAACGAACGTCATGTGTACAGATTAGCAACGGCAAGTTTGAAAAATGGCTTCTAGTCAATAAGTTTTACCGTTGGAAAATAAAGCATCATTCTTATTGTCATTTGTCATGCCAAAACCTGTGGCTATGCCTTTGCAAGGTCTTGAAATAGTGAGGACGGGAAAGTGGGGAGGTGGGGAAGGGGGCGACAAGACCTGTCAGGCACTGACATCACCAGAATGACTGTGAGTACTGTTATTATTATTTAAAGCCCAGCAGACTGTACAAAGCCATATTAGGGATATAAGGATACAACCACGTCAAAACGTATACAATATGTCGTTGGGAGAGGGAAAAAGATGGAAAAGAAAATTCAGTACACATATCTAGGGAGGTCAGATATGCGAAAGCAATTCTAGGTAATTAAGGCCCGTTTGTATATATATATATATATATATGTTTTAATGTCCTTATTTATGTATAAATTTGTATTCAGATTTGTTTTTTAAATCCCCATGTGCGATAAATTGGACAGCGTGGCAACGCCAGGGCCATCTCCTTAGATTATGTGTGTCAATGCACGATGTGTGTACTTATTTATTTTTTTTTTTTTTTTCGTGTTGAAGTATTGTATATGTTTTGAAACGTTTATAGCCCTGATATGGCTCTATGCAGTCGGCTGGGCTTTAAACAACAATAACGATAACAATCACAGTAACTGAGGCCGAGAAAGAACAAGAAAGAAACAGAAGAGAAAGTGAGAGAATAGGGACAGAAACAGACCAACGTCGAGGTGGGGAAAGAGACTTTTACATTCACCTTCCCATCTCGGCAGGTTTCAACTTGGGTTGTCTGGACAAAGTGAATAAAGGCGGTCGGCTACCTGTAAATCCTCCGACCACCAAGTCTCTGTAGCAGTAAGGACAAGCTGGAGGGGGGGGGGGGGGCGGCCATCAACATCGCTAGATGAGGTTGGAGCGTGTAGTGAGGAGGGCAAAGGAAAGAAGGAGAATGACGAATACATGAATACATGAGCTCTCGAGTCGTCTTTTTTCTCTCTCTCTCTCTTCTCAGTACACAGACACACACAGACAGACAGACAGACACACGCACACAGAGACAGACACACACACAGCTACAGACACAAAGACACACACATACATACACACACATACACAGACACACACAGATTGACACACACACACACAGAGGGGGGGGGAGGGGGAGAGAGAGATAACACAACACAAACACACACACACACACACACACAACACACACACACACACACTCACACACACACACACACACACACACACACACACAGACGCAATCCAGGCCTATCTACCCGATGGCATTTTTCCTTTCTTTCCAAGTGAAAAGGTCCCTTGTTGAAAGTTTCCCTGAAAACTTCCGGCGCTTAGGCATCACTTGAAAATTACGAAGGATAATGGACACTGTTGTGTAACTGAGTGGTAAACTGTTGTGTAACTAGGTCTTACCACCTGTTTGACCCCTCGCTCTTCCCCCACCTTTCTACCTCTCGTACTGGACAGTCCAGTTTCGCTGTCTAGGGGAAATTAGCCCACACTCCAAATCTGTGTCCCGGGTCTATATCACTATCGATTTGAGTTGAATGGTGTCAAACGATCTATCCATCATTTCCATGGATCAATCCTAGTTGTTGTAAATGCTGTTTCAAAGCTTCTAGCAACATTCATATTGCTACTCCTCATATAATCTGACAGTGGTAGAACTTGAAACTCCACAGAAGAGAACAACAGATGCAGGTGGACGGATTAGCACTACTTTGGACATTAAAGCCCTTTGACTCCTGCACTCTATCCACTAGCCTCCTGCATTGTCAATTATGCTAGCAAAGCAAAAACTTAACCCTTTGACTCCATCACCCTATCAATCAGTTTCCAGCAGGAAGCTGGTGGATAAGGCGAGGGAGTCAAAGGTTAAGTTTTTCAATTGGTGGATAGGATGCAGCAGATTGAATTAAAACTGGAATTATTTAGAGTTTAGTGATACGAATCGGGAGTTACCGAGAAATACGATGCGCCACTTTTTGTCAGTTTTCAGACGCGAATGAAACTCTAGTTCCACAATAGACTACACCTGGGTGGGTGAATTGGCCTTAGAGCAGCAAAGAGTGGGCACGCAACTCCCCATTCCGGTTATTAGACTCTTAAATAATTCCAAGCTAACTAACTACCAATCTTGCCTCTACGGTCACACACTGCGCACCGAACTTTCGTGGATTCAGCTAGCTTTAATTACCGTTTTCATTTTAAAGAGCGTTAAAACGTATGTGCGTGCAACATTGTAGTGTTAGATTCTTGCATTGGGCCTGTTTGACAAAAGATAGGTGGGGACAGACATTGCTTGCAGAGTAAAATGTTTGAAATGATTTGTTGAGGAAGAGAATCGGTCACCTTGCATATGTGTATATTGCTGCGAGGCCTTATAAGAGTCAATATAGATCCAGTCAATGATCTAAGGGTCGCTACAGATCCACGAGATTACGAAAACAAAACTGACGTATACATACCTCGTTACAATAGAATAAGAACCAGAAAAAAAAAAAAAAAAAAAACAACAAAAAAACACACGAAAAAAGAATAAGAACGCGTATTTAATACGACCTGTCTTGTCTGGTTGTATTAAATGCGTCCGTCTCGTCTTGTCTTGTTTGGTCATATTTAAATACGCGTTCTTATTCTTTTTTCGTGTTTTTTTTTTTTACTGGTTCCTGTTTGCGTGAACGAGGGCAGTGACACTTGTTTTGGATTACAATAGAATAAGGTTCAAATGCCATCCTCAGGATCTAATCCCATGCTGTTGTGGAAGTGATGGGCCGAAGCATCTGATGGGCTCCGGCTCCTCCATCTCTGTTTCTTGTGTGCATCACAAACATGTTTATAAAAGTAATAAACATATTTGACAGATAATTGCGTGCGCAGGACTTTCATGTAATTTCCTTTCTTTCCTTTAAAAAGGTAAAATCAGTTTCCTCATCTGTGTCTAACATAGAGCTCTCTCATTCTCTCTCTCTTTCCTCTCTCTCTTACTCGTCTCTCTGTCGCCTCTCCTTGTCTTATCTGTCTCTGTCTCTGTCTGTCTTGTCTGTCTGTCTCTTTCGTTTTGTTTCTTTTTATTTCGGGGGTGGAATGGGGGAGGGGTTATGTATGTTTTTTCTTCCATGTTGCCACATTTTTACGGTGTGGAGTTTGAGCTGTTTTATTGTAGATGCCGTGTCGACACGAACTATATGCAACGTCATCGTGATTCTTTGCCCTCCCCCCACCCCCCCCTCCGCCCTATCCCAACTTATCATTATGCGACTGTTCTCTGAAAGGAAATTAAATCAAATTTAATTATAATCCATCTGCTAACAGCTGACAAATCTTCCTTGACACATTTTATTCACAGATACATAGACAGAACAAGCTCCCTCGATCGTGCCAAACACTCCTTAATATAATTATATAAATAGAGAGAGAGAGAGAGAGAGAGAGAGAGAGAGGAGAGAGAGAGAGAGAGAGAGAGAGAGAGATGAAATGCCTGAACCATGAACCATAAAGTGTCAAAGCAGAGAGAGAGAGAGAGAGAGAGAGAGAGAGAGAGAGAGAGAGAGAGAGAGAGAGAGAGAGAGACGAAATGCTGAACCATAAAATGTGTCAAAGCAACGGTGTACTTTCAAATTCGTGCTTGAAAATTGAAAACAATAATATAACCATTTTGTTTTGATCTGAATTCGTCGAGCACACAGAAATATCCTGTCAAAATTTAGTAGGTACACATGTTTTTCTTTTACACCGTCACAGTCGCTTGCGCGCTAAACCCATAGACATCCTAGGATGTCTGTGGCTAAACCGGGCAAGACAAAGGTGGAAAGAGCTGATAGGAAAAACAAGAAAGGTACTTGAAAAAAAAACTTTTTAAAAAAGTGGGACACATGCTTAGGTGGAGATAATATGGAGCCGCAACGACTGTGAGAGGAAAATATAAATTATTCATGCTCTTAATTCATATTTGTTTTTTGATTCTCTCGCTCGCGTAGGTGTGTGGCCCGGTGGTTAAAGCAATAGACTAGGACGCGAGAAGCGCGGGTTCAAATCAGACCGGGATTTTTCTTCCCACCTTCTCTAACACATGAGTGGTGGTTTAGGTGCTAGTCTTTCGGATGAAGTGATAAACCGAGGAGGCCTCATTGCAAGCACGTAATCAGTACACGTTAAACATCCCATGATAAGTAAGCAGTTGTTGATGGCAAAATTCTGTTGAAAAATCCATTGTGTTCGTACAGAAGAACAATATACGCAAATATGCGGAAGAAAAAAAAAGTCGGATTGGATGGTAGGCCTGCTACACACCGGTGATATGTTCTCACAGGAAGAGCAGCTCGACTCTTCACATTGTAAATCCATTGTGAAAAGCAAAGCAAAGCAAAACAAAACAAACAAAAAACATTGTAGTCCTACAGTTTTAAAATTGTGACTACATGAACTGAATAATAATTTTATATTCAAAGTCCAGCGATGGGGAACTGCGGAAGCAGAAATTAATCCTTTTCACTCCGTCAGCCTATCCATTAGCATCATCATGCTTCGTCAATCATGACAGCAAAGCAAAAATTTAACCCCTTAACACCATTACCCTATCCACCAGCTTCCTGGAGGAAGCCTGGTGGATAGGGTACAGAGTCGAAAGATTGAATGTTTGCTGGTGGTAGTAGATAGAGCGCGGGAGTCAAAGGGCTAAACGTGAGTACTTGTATTCTGTGTTGTGATGCCCTATAGTGCATGTCCATAGGTTACTTCGTGCACTTCACTGATCCATCAAATCTGTCCCCGATGACCCTGTCGCTACACAAGGGATTCTTGTGATAGCATTATGCATTACACCAGATAAGCGCTCCAAATTTACTCAAAATCCGTTGACTAACGGACTGAAGTAAAATTTTTAAAAATCTTTGTTACGCTCTTGTAGGCTAATCACATTTTGCGTAGACGCGACCTTGACTTTTAACCGAGCACACTGCAGCACGCAGAATAAAAATTTTGCTTAACAGTACATAATTATTTTGTTCGATTTTGGTGAAAAGGCGCTTTGAAAAAGCCAAGATATACTTTTAAGTAATTTTCCTTTTTTTCAGCCACAGAGCTCTCACACTTGAAAAATAATCATTCGTGAATATAGTGTCTATGAATCAGATTTTGTGAGACGGACGTGGTAGTCATATGGGTAAGACATCAGACTTCAAGTTGGAAGGTATACGGTTCGATCCTGCGTGGGATGTCTCCTGTTTTGTGGGTAAAGTATGGAGATCTTTCTGATCTTCCAGGCCCAGCATGTGTGCTGATATGCTGGTACCTGAAAGCCCTTCGTGTGTATACGCGTACACAGAACATCAAGTATGCACGTTAAAGATCCTGTAAGTCATCAGTGTCTATGTCCGGGGGTTCAGATTTGGATGAAAACACGTAGCACGCGCTTTCAGAGAAGACGGGGTATACAGACTGCGCACAACTAACCGCCTGCACAGTGTGGACAAAACAATATGCGTACACTCATTCGTAGAAAATAGGAACTTTCAAGAAAATAAAGCATGTTAGCGACAATTCATTGAAAGGTGACTATGAGCACAGAGTACTTAATTAAAAAAGAAAAAAAAAACAACCCATCCCTCCAGAAATGCTGGCCTCAGTACCTCAGTTGGTTGAGCGTCGGATTCACATGCTAATGGTTTTGGGTTTGAATCCCGGGGCGTGCTACAGTAAAACTGGCCTTCTGACTGTCTTATCCTAACATCATTGGTGTTCAGCTGGTGGTGTCGATATAGGCTTAGATAAGTCCCCCTGTCCCCACTTCCGTGAGATGGTTATCCCTGTCAGCCATATCACCTGAGGCGGGTGCCGACGTAAAACCTGAGCCAAATCAATCAAAATCTCTGGAAACAGCTGACGTATTTTTGTACAGACATACAGACATCCTTTGATCTGTGCTGATGTCAAATAATCTCATTTTAACAAGAAGATTAAGAGAGAGAGAGAGAAAAAAGAAAAAGAAAAGAGAAAGGAAAAGAAAAAAAAAAAAAAAAGAAAGAAAGGAAAAAAAAAAAAAAAAAGGAATGATTTGTGGCTCGTACTTAGTAATAATCAATTTCACATGAACTGGACAGATGTGCGTTAGGTATGAAAACGTTTTGCTTTATCATAATTGCGCGGTTTTTAATTTTATGCGTGGTTATACGTGCAGGGCATATATCTCTATCTCTCTTTCCATTTCTCTATCTTGCGCTGCCTCTGTGTGTGGTGTAGTGTGGTGTGATGTGGTGTGTGTATGTATGTATGTGCGTGTGTGTGTGTGTGCGTGTGTGTGTATGTATGTATGTGTGTGTGTGTGTTGTGCGTGCGTGTGTGTGTGTGTGTGTGTGTGTGTGTGTGTTGTGTGTGTACGTGTGTGTATGTGTGTTTTTTGTGTGCGTGTGTGTGTATGTGTGTGTGTGTGAGGGGAGAGAGAGAGAGAGAGAGAGAGAGAGAGAGAGGAGAGAGAGAGAGAGAGAGGTGCATCGTCTATTTTAATTAACTTCTCAATCAATGTTCTCAATCACAGATTATAACATCATATTATATTCATGAACTTCTAGCTTTGACTCAGCACACAGAGATCAATGACCATATTGTTATGATTCTCTCCAAGGCAAACCACGATAGTTATATATATAACTACTTCACGTTTTCCTTTCTGAATAGTCTTCGCTGCCAACCGAGAATTTAGAACTGGTAAAGCATTGAAAGACTTGTTGCTGATCGAATGCCAGACGAATTATAACTGCACTGGGCCTAAATATAGTTCTTTACTACGTGCGATCTGTCATTTCACTTGTGCTGTAAGGATCAACACTTAAGCCATTGCAGTGGCGGACAGCGGGTCGATGCACTAAGTAAAACATTCGATGGGGAAATGTACCGTCGAGTCGAGTCAACAACAGTATACGACTTTGCCACGTTGAGCAGACGAGATATGAAGCAACAATGTCGACTGGAATAGGGTAGACTGTTGTTGGACTTTCCCACCCACTTCATCGTTTTGCTTCCGGGTTGCTGCACACTGCCTGGAGGAGTTTCGTATTGACTGGAGAGAGGTGTCTCTGTACGTCTGTCTGTCTGTCAGTCAGTGATGTGTTAGGTACAAGAAAAACTTAGTTTTGGTTTTCGTGGCCAGGAGCATAAACACATTAATATTTTTGTTATACCCAGACCTCCCCATAGAGGGTCTACACTCGTACAAGTGTGTTGTATTGTTCACTGACAATCAGTATCCGCACAAATAGACTTAAGATAATACGAACAATCAAAATGATACGAAACCGAAATATCAGTGTAAGTGAGAAAGACGAGAGAGAGAGAGAGAGAGAGAGAGAGATGAGGCAGAAACAAGAAAGGAACCCTACAATACATTTTCCTTTTTCGTCCACCAACAGAAATACTTGGAACTCGGTCCAGTTTCCAAGCCAGACCGAGGAAAACGAGCGAGCTAGATGAACCTCACACACACGCACAAATGCTAACATTGAAATGTGCCTATGGAAATTTGTCTGGTCGGATCAGCGATAACCTTGCCCTTGGGTGTGACCTAAGAGTGTAGACGAAGCGGGAACATTGGCAATACCGGACATGTATTCTCTTTGTTGTGACCTCAATGGTTAGGCATGTCTCAGCCGACACATGAGAGTTTTTAGCACCGTCACTTTTGGGTCTGATTTTATGAGAGCAAAATGGAGAAGCAAGATAAGAATTTAGTGGGCGATGAAAAAAATCAACGAAATTATAGGCCTACAAAAATATCAGAAGCCCGTATCAATTGTCACACCATTTTTACGTGTCCCGCCAAGACCGCTGAAGAAACAGGTGAAACCCCAAGTAGGCTACAATTTGGAGAAAAGAAGCGAAAATTCAGCTCCGTCAGGAGGACATACACTCGCAAGTCCCATGCGACACTGAAGTGGAGGTGAGAGACCAAGGACCGCCACACCAGCTACACAGTGGCAACCAAGACCAAGAACTCATTTTGGGTATGTTTAAGTTTTGATACTGTTTTTGTCATTTTGTTTTACAAATAAGGAATGAAAGCATAAAACTGTTGTGAGAATGAATCATTGAACAAGTTTAATTGTTTTAAGTAATAATTTTTCTTCTGTCTTGTGTTTCAGATTCTGATGACAATAATAAACAACAGTTACAGTATACACTCTGATCTGGAACAGGAGACTACTGGACACCTTCAGGGATGAAGATGGCCCGGAGCTGTCTGCATCCTTTTTTTCCCTTTTTTTTATGTGTTATGAAATAAAGAGTTTTTTCATTTTGTTTTTAAATAGATGACAGCCGCAGCATGTCTGCAGGCAAAATCTTAATGGAAAAAGATGCCACAGCATCGTCAGTCCCCACACCTCCCTGATTTCAGCTCGTGTAAATTTTACATCAAGCACTATGAGACTCGAACTTTATCTCTCTTTCTTTTTTTTTTCTCTTTTTCTTTTTAATTTTCTCTTTTTTTTCTCTACCTCTTTTCACTCTCTACTTTTCTCTCTCTTTTTTTCTCTTTTAATTCATTCCTTTTTCTCTGCCTCTCTCTCTCTCTCTCTCTGTGAGGACATTTCAAGTCAAAGGGTCATTACCAGAATACTCATGACTGATGATGAAAGATATCAAAAATCCCTCGCTAAATTTATCGCCTTTGCTTGGGAAAGTCGGAGAAAGAAAACAACAGCAATAAATCAATGTAAGTTTTCTCCGGTGAAGATATCACTTTATACTGTTCTTATGTTTATTTGCCGGATTTGGATCTTCCTCTTACTTATATGACTGATTACGTCGGGTGGTCAACTGTTTCTTCAACTTTTTGTTCAACTTTTTTCCTTCAATTTTTTCTTCATCATTTGAAAAAAAAATTAAATGGATGTAATGTCAGCCATGACTTATGTTTGTAATGCTACGTTTACACGGGATGCAACTAACGTGCAACCACTGGGTTTTACCAGTTGCACGAGGAGCCGTGCAACCGCAAAGTTGTGTGGAGTTGCATTGTGTAAAAGGAAACGTGCAACCGTTAGGCTCCTCCCCTGTTCCCGCCGTTTCTTGAGGCTCGCGCTGCGTGTGTCAGCCGCTGGCTGAGTGTTTGGTTGTAGTTTGGTTGCACATATTACATGCAACCGCTGCTGCAACTACGTGTAGTCGCGTATAGGTTGCACGGAGGTTGTACATAGAAGTCCGCAACCGTCTGTTGGTGTGCCTTTCTCCATTTGAGGTGGGGGTTTCCAGGGGTTTTCTGGGGTTTCCTGGGGTCTCCAGGTATCTCATGGGGTGTGTGTGGTATTGCAACCGTGCAATCTGCGGCAACTGGGGTGTTGCTTGAAGGATCCCTGTTTGAGGGAGCCTCTTCATTCCATCTTGATTCTTCACCATGGATCCTGCTCTACCTATTCTGATTGCGAGATTTCATCATGATCTGCATCACCACCACCGTCACTGTGCCGATAGGGAGCGAGAGGAGCCAGGTCGACTGGCCAGGAGAGGAGGAGGGAGATGGGCCACTTCTACACCCTGCTGGACATGACCATGCAAGATCTCGACCAAAGGATGTTCAGGAACTACACAAGGCTGACACGAGAGATCTTCATGGAAGTCCTGGACAAGATTCGTGCCACAATTACCAAGCAGGACACCAATATGCGAATGCATCGAGCCTGGCCTGAAGTTGGGGTCACCCTGAGGTATCTGGCCACTGGAGACAGCTACTGCTCCTTGTCCTACGCTTTCCGGGTTGGAGTATCCACTATTTGCCTCTTCGTGCCTCAGGTATGCAACGCCATCACGGACGCCTACAACTTGGAAGCCTTCCCGATGAGTGGAGCGAAGATGGCTGGAAGGCCATTGCTGACAAGTTCAACACCCGCTGGAACATGCCCCACACAATGGGTGCGTTGGATGGCAAACATGTGGCAATCAAAAAGCCCAACAAAACGGGGACTCTGTACCACAACTACAAGGGTTTTTTCTCCATCCCATCCTGGCGCTCGTGGACGCAGACTACAAGTTCCTGTGGGTTGAGGTTGGTGGACAAGGGCACATGTCAGATGCCCAAATCTTCCTTGAGACTACGCTGCGAGAGGAATTAGAGGACGGTACCATCAACAGGCCAGCTCCATGCCCTCTCACAGATGATCCTGAGGACACCACCCCTGTACCCTTCTTCATTGTCAGTGACGATGCCTTTGCATTGAAGGATTACTGCATGAAGCCCTACTCCAGGCACAGCATGGCACCCCGGGAGCTGATCTTCAACTACAGGCTGTCAGGGCAAGAAGGGTGGTGGAGAATGCCTTTGGGCTGTTGGCTCAACGCTTCAGAGTGTTGCTGCGTACCTGTGAACTGAAGCCAGAGAATGTGAGGGAAGTCATCAAGTGTTGCATCATACTCCACAACGTCTTGCTGCAGCGTTTGCCACCACCTCAGGATGCAGTCGACAGGGAAGATGCTCAGAAGGACTTGCTCCCTGGTGCCTGGAGAGAGCAGCTCATCAGCCACAAGCAGCTCATGCCAACACTGCTGGGAAGCGAGTCAGGGAGACTCTGGCTGACTACTTTGGGAGTCCTGCAGGGATTGTCCCGTGGCAGTGGGAGAAAGCCAATGTCCGCCAGCCAGCCCGTGCTGCGAACCCTGACCCTGCTGCTGCTGCTCCACCTGGACCTGATGGCCTCCTGCTCAGTCTCCACCCTCCTCTCCCTCCTCTTCAGAGTGAGATGCCTCTGGGTACCACCTCAAATCATTGGCCCTTTTCAGGGCCTACACATTTCCCAAGAGTTTTAGGTTGTTTCATGCTATTGCTGCATTCAGTCCTTGTCAGGGCTACAATTCTTGTTATGTTGTGTCTACTCTCCCCACATGCACAAACCCAAACACTCCCCCCATCTCCTGGCCTCTTGTGTGAAAGCTAATCCAAAATTCCCTCTCCTGGCTGAGAAACACTTGTTTTTTGGTTTCGGTTCTTTGTCTTTGGAATTTTTTAAAAAATATTTTCTTGCTTGCTTTCTGTCTCTGTTCTCTCTGTCTATCACACACACACACACACACACATGCATGCATGCATGCATGCACACATATATACAATCACATCATCCCCCCACCCTACCCCAAAAAACACCTATCTTTCAGTCAAAAAAAATACTCCCTGGGTACAGGGCCTTCTAAGAACATAAACAATCTTTTTTTGTTTTAATCTTTCATTTGTATATGATATTCACACACATGCAACAATACACAAGGCAAACAAACATGAAGTGTTTCTGTTTTGGAAGGCCTTTGGAGCCAGGGGACAGGGCCAGTGTTAGGCTGTGTGCATGTGGGGGGATGGGGTCTTGGCATTGTGAGAGTACTAGAAAGGATTCAATGCCTTTGCATGTCAGTCAACTCTCTTGGCATAGTTTGGGGGGGGGGGGGGGGAGTTGACAGTAGACTAACACCAACACAGAACTCAGTCTCTCGGTGAAGAATTGTGGCCCTGAGAAGGGCCTAAATGGCCCTGAAAAGGGCCTAAGGCACCCAGGAAGGCACCTAGGCACTGTAGTCAGTCTCCTCTGCTGTCAGTGAGCAGATAGTGGAGGTGGAGGTGGCTTGTGGGGGGACCCTCCTAGGTGTGCTGGTCTTCCTGGATGAGATCCGTGGCATGGGGTACGAAATCGGACTGCCGAAGTTCCGCTGGTAATAAGTCTCAAGCCCATCATCTCCTGCTGTCCACGGACCTGCCACTGGCTGCTGGGTGGCATGAGAAGCCACATTCCTGGGAGCCCCAAATCCACCTCCAGACACTCCAACCGCAGGTTGATATGCTGCTGTAGAGACGTGGCGATTTTGGTGGGTTGGTTTGGGACCAACCATCGCAAGATGTCTGCTCACCAAATCCCACACATCATTCTGCAGCCGCAGCATCTGGTTGGAGTCGAAGTGGTCAACCCTCCACTGAATGTTGCTCCAGAATTGTGCCTGGGGGCTGGACAACCGCTGAATCATATTGTCCAGCTGGGTGCACAGATGACCGCAGCAGTTCGACTCAGAGGCAGCATCAGCAGCTCTTGAGGAGGACCCCACAGGACGGACCGAGGGAGCAGCAGGTGCTGGGGGTGTGGCAGAGGCTGCAGGTGTGGCAGAGGCTGCAGCCTGACATGGCACCTTCCGACTTGGGCCTGGCTGGTCAGGGTCGAAGTCTGCCTCAGTCTCAATAGGGTCTACAGCAGCACAACTTCTCTTCCTCGGGCCCATGGAATCCGAGGAAAGTGACGATATGTACGGAGTCATAAACGCCATATGGTCCCAGACCCATTGGAGCGAACGGAGAAGATTGGTACTGCCAGACCCACTCTTGGACTTTGCCTTCTTCGCTCTTGCAAGCATGGTCCGCATCGATCGATACCAGCCGATGCATGCAGCTGCTTCCACTCCCAGTCTGTCTGCCAACTCCTTCCAATCCCTGTTGCGTTTTGCTTGGTCCTTGAAGTCCTTGTGACTCTTGTTGTAGAGGTAGGGTCTCTCCTTCAAAAACTCCAACACCTCTTCCTTCTGGGCCTCAGTGAGTCCGGACTGCTTGGTCTTCTTGCGTCCCTTGCCTTGCCCGCCAGCACTCTTCTGGGATGGGGTGGATTGGGCCGCCTCCTGAATGTGTTCCTCTTGCTCTCGTGCAGCCATCGACACGTCAGTAGTAGCAGTATCTGAGTCGGAGCTTGACATCTTGACTTGAAAAAGCAGAATGTCGACAGTCGTGGATTCAGTAGCACCAGGAAAGAAAAAAATATCACTCAAACGGCCAGCTTATATAGCATTCGCACGACAACTAAACTAGTTGCACACGGCACTATGCAACGCCAGACAACCCCAGGCAATCGGTTGTGTGTAGTCGCGCGCAGTTGTACACAGGACGTGCAACCGCACTGCGTGCGTGTGAGCCTTGTCTGCCACGCGTGTCACGGAGGCACGCGTGGCGCGAAACTACTTCCTGCCTACAACCCCAGCCAACTCCAGGCAACTCGTGTAAAAGTGTTCCCAACTCCACACAACCGTTTGGGGCCGTGCAACTGATGCAACTGCGAAAACATTATCGCTCTAGGACAATATTATTTTCGGCCGTGCAACTACACGTACAACTAAAAATGGGATTTTACCGAAAAAACTGACAACTCCAGACAACCTCAGACAACCGATTGCCTGGAGTCGTCTGGGATTGTGAATAGGTTGCATGGTAGTGCAACCGATTAGTTGCACGCTAGTTGCACGTCGTGTAAACGGGGCATAAATCTTTATTGATGACAAAGCACTGGGCTGACGTGTATTTGCGAAATAGGGGAGTTTGTTTCTTGGATACACTCACCGAAACACACGTCGTGCGCGATGGCCTCTTAATGAAACGTTTGCAATCTCTCTGTTGTTCATGTTGAGAAATCTGTCAGGACTTGACGACTGCGGTCAATCTCAATCATGCTGTCCAGTTCTCCATACACCAGCACATGCACAGGTTGAGCCAGAGTTTGTGAAAACTTTAACTCCAGACGCAGAGCTCCACTTTTTACGAGCTCAAACTGCTGGTCTCCATCCAGACAGACTGGGGCTGAGGTCAAAGGCAAACATTGCGTATCCCAGTTCAAAGTCACGATATTCAATGTAAGATCCATTGTCTCTGTTGACCACTCCAGTTGCCAGCATCAGACTGTGGTGGGTACCGAACAAACAAATGACGGTCAAAGTCAGGGGTCAGCGCTTTGGCAGGGATCTGCTTTCCATCCAGATACAGGCTTAGATAGGACAAGTGAAAAGTCTGAAAGTTAAAGGGATTTCTGTTGTAGCGTCCGTTAAAGGCTTCACTGCTCACAAGTCCTATGACCAGCTTGGTGGGGGTCTGGGTCAAAAACAAATCGTCTTGCACAGTTCCCAAATTTCCTGTAGGAACGGCAAAAGTTCTCTGCACCATCCTTTTTAGTGGATACTTGGTCGTTCCCCTTTCCAGTGCTTTTTCGTGAGCCAGTGCTACCGCTGGGTTGAGCTTCACCTTGCTAACAAATAAAGAGGCATGAGTGATGACACTTCTGTACCCCACAGCAGCATCTTGGGCCATCAGATGAAAGATACTCTTTGAGGGAATAAGTCTGATCTGTACGTCCATTCCATTGGTCATGTAACGCTCCTGATGCACGATGTCTGTGTGAAGTCTCCCCAGCATATCTATTTCACGGCTTCTAGAGGATAACTGACGTCGTACTTTTAGCCCCCAGTTGTCATCACTTTGCGTACCATCCAGGTGGTTACTGCTGTCTCTGTAGTACAGGGCAGATGTGAGGTGACTCTTTTTAGCTTCTCTGCCAAAATTCAAAGTAGCGCGGTAAGGATAGGTATTTTCACTGGAAGTGATCAAGGTGTTATTTAAAGAAATGTCCACTTGGGAGAACAGGCTATGTAGCCAGTAGCTGATTGGGGCCACATCAGTGCCCGCATCCAGGCTGGTTCCATCTGCCTTGGTGACTTTGGCCCGCACATGAAGATAGGTGTTGCTCAAGTCCAAGTATTCTGTTACTGCTCTTCTCATAACAAACTCAACGGGAGCAGCAGGAGACATACTGTGACATACTGTTATGTCTCTGTGACATACTGTTATGTCTCTGTGACATATTGTTATGTCTCTGTGACATACTGTTATGTCTCTCTGACATACTGTTATGTCTCTCTGACTTACTGTTATGTCTCTCTGACATACTGGAGGTGTACATCATTGTTATGCAAAGTGTCGGGTATCTCCAACACAGCTTAGATTTCGTACTGTGTAAAAATATCTCTATAGATCATTGTTGTACGGACGCCAAGCATGGACAATCAACACGCAAAGTCAGAACAAGAGGTAGCTGAAATGTAGTTTCTGAGAAGAATGTAACGAGTTCCATGGACGGCAAAAAACAAGAAACAAACAAATATGCTAAACAAACAAACAAACAAACAAACAAACAAACAAACAAACAAACAAACAAACAAACAAACAAACAAACTAACAATCGAACAATCGAACTACAAACAAACAAACAACAAACAAACAAACAAACAAACAAACAAACAAACAAAAAAAACAAACAAACATACATACAAACAAAACGAGATAGCCTTGAAAGAGGCAAATACAAAAAGAACGTCAATGACGAAGATTAGGAAAAGACAAGCAACATTTACAGGACATTTTATGAGGCAAGAGAAATTTGAGCGCCTAGTCACAACAGCAAAGCTGGAGGGTAATAAGAAACACTGGGGAGAGCCAGACAGCAGAAGGTCCGGTCCTCAGAGGAGAAACCCCCGTCAAACAAGTGTTTCGGCCCTTAACTCTTGACACTCTAAGGGGGACGGGCCGCATCCAGGTCATGACTCCTGGATGCCCCTGTGCTGTCACCAATTTAAACAATAAT
>JAPXFY010000017.1:41849736-41852236 GCA_030674185.1 Monoplex corrugatus
TTTATAGGACACTTTATGAGGCAAGAGAAATCAGAGCACAGAGTCACAACATGAAGGCTGGAGGGAAAAAGAGCGCTAGACAGACCTTGGACGGACTTGCGCAGTGGATGAAGACAGAGAGGGTGGGAAATACACATGCAGCGACATAGGATAAATCCATATGGAGGGCCATGCTCGCCAACGCCATGCGGCAGGGCACATGATGATGATGATGATGATCAAAGAGGAACTAAAATAGGAAGGAGGCTGAGAGGCCTGATTGGCACAGAGATACAGCACTCGCCTTCCAATCCGCCTGCATGAGTTCGCATGAATTAACAACGCCTTACAGTATACTCAGCCGTAATAGCATGGATACAAGTGTTTTCCAGCCAACACATCCCGGCTAACTATTCCTTCCCAGAAGCATTTAGCGTTGGCCTGGTACATTCCTGAAGCCACATGTGTGAATTCTTGACAAGTAGGGCTAAAGGAAGAAGAGGGCAAGCCGGATCTGTTACATGTTTTTCATCACTGGCACCGGTGGTCAGCCAGCGCGCATAGCCATGCGAAAACAATATACATTCCACTTGATACTTCATGTACACTTCTCCTGCTTTATATAGAATGCATTAAAAATATGTTTTTTTTTGTTTGTTTTTTAATGCACATTAGATTGAAATAGGACTGTCAACCGAAACGATGAAACAGACTGCAAATGATCTGTTCGGGGCGCAGAAAAATGTGTCACCAATGACTGTAAAAGCAGACGAAACCAAAGTAGGTCGAGATAGGGAGGCCAAATTGTACCAAGAAATTTTCAACAACAACACAACAACAACAACAACAACAACAACAACAACAACACAACAACAACGACAACAACAACAACAACAACACACACAAATATACTTTTAACTTAATTGTGACCTTTTTCATTTTTCATTATGAAAACATTTATAATCTTCAAAAGCGATGTGATGCCCCATTTCTGTCATTCTCTTTGTTTCTGCCTTTTTCCTTTGCTTTCTGTCATTTCTTCCAATCATTTTCTGCCTTGCTGGTCCATTCACCTGTATGTGTTCGATAAAGTCTTACATTCTTTTTCTTAGGACTAATAACTGGGCACATATATTAAATGTATTTTTGGCTCTAGGGAGATGAGATATGCGGAAGCAATTTTAGGTAATTTATGCCTGTTTTTATATGTTTTGGTGTCCTTTGGAATGCTTAAATTTGTATTCAGGTGAGTTTTTTAAATGTATTTTGTACTGAATTGGTTGGAGTGGTCCACGCCAGGAACATGTCCTTAGATTATGTGCGCGAATGCATTGATATGTGTAAGGGAGAGTGGGGACTACCAAATATCGTGATGAAGTTTTATATGTTTTGAAGCGGTTATAGCCCTGATATGGTTCTACGCAATCGGCTGGGCTTTGAACAACAACAATAACACTAACAGAAGCAATATGTTGAAACGTTTAGCTTTAGAGTTCGTAGATATTCACCTGTAGAATCATATATGTGCACGCGGCCTCCAGACTTCCGGGCTGTGAATGGGTACCTGACTTTCTGTGGAGTTTTCACCTCACCTACCTCACCTCACCTCACCTCACCTCCCTCCTTCGCCGGGATCGGCGGTAGGAGCCAAACTAGACGTCACATGTCTTCTCCAGGTGACAGGATTGAGACACCTGTGGGCGACTTCCTGGATCCCCAGACCACAGACATCAACGATGTTGTTGAAGCAGGAGGTGCGCGGGTCGTCCTTTTCTTCTCCTCGCCTCAACTTTCCCCTGTAGGACTGTTGATATCAAATCTGTTGTGGAGTTTCTGATCGCATTGCTACATGTTTCAGCTTTTTATTTCTTTTTTTTCTTTTTTCTTTCTTTCTTTTTTTCTTTCTTTCTTATCTTGTTGCAATTGATCTCTGTTAGCAGTTGGGAACGGCAAAAGAGCGACGGAGAAGTAGATGGGCATCTCCCTCAAAACACTGTTTTCAAGAAAAGTTGAGGTCTGTACCACCTCACTCCCCTACGACCTCAGGGTTATAGAACAACCGTTAACAACTTAATTACGCTAACTAATTACATAAGCGTCACCATTTGTGTCAATGTATCTGTGACTGATATACAGCGGCACATATGTTTGTCACAAGAATCCAGATAGATTCATAGGACGCAGACTGGTTGTAACACTGAAATGGAGACAAAAGACCTACGACTCACTAGGTGGCAGACTGGTTGTAATTAATAGAGACAGAAAACCGAAAGTTCATGCTTTGGGATTATCGAAACATCGTCATCAACCTCAATAGGAATGTAGGCTGGGTGAAAGAACTTCTGAGGGTCTTACATTTTTTTTGTGAATGAGGGCAATCGTGGACAGGAATTTTCCGTGACATGAATGGCAAATTATCTTCGAGAAGCAGATGACCTGGATTTAGCATTCTGTGTTAAGAGCGATGTATTGTTGAAGGTATGAAAGTGTACTTATTTTCTTTACAAAGAAACACAAAGAG
>JAPXFY010000017.1:41854736-41857236 GCA_030674185.1 Monoplex corrugatus
CACACACACACACACACACACACACACACACACACACACAAACACACGCACGTGCACATGCACGCACCAACCACAGACAATGACACACACGCTCACACACACGCACCCACACATACATAGACAGACAGACAGATACAGACACATAGAGACAGACACAGGCAGTGAGACAGGTAGACAGATAGGCAGGCAGGCAGGCAGGCAGGCAGGCAGCCAGACGACCGACCGACCGACCGACCGACCGACCGACAGACAGACAGACAGCAGACAGACAGACAGACAGACAGACGTACGTACGTCACGTACTGGTTGAAACATATAGTGATGCCGAGTCACGTAGGCCCGAAACTGACACAAACAATCGCCAACACAAAATCTTACAACTGAGATATATGTGAACAAAAAATACTAACAAATATATAAGCAGAATAAATATATATATGAAAGGCACGTTCATCAGAACAGGTGCTTACACGTGCACGCGCACACACGGACGCACATACGCACGCTCATACACACGGACGCACATACGAACACTGGTACGCATAGATTAACACACACATACACACACACATGTACGCACGCACACACACAACACACATGTACGCACGCACACACACACACACACGCACACACGCGCACACGCATACACACACACGCGCGCACGCATTTACACACACACACAAACACACACACACACACACACACGCTCACGCGCGCGTACACACACACACACATACATACACATACACACATACACACAAGCACATGCGTGCATGCACACACACATGCGTGTAAGCACGCATGCACGCACACGCACACACGCACACAACACATACAAGCACGCGTACGCGCGCACACACACACACTCACACACACGCACGCAAACAAACAAAAATGAACACACACACTCAAACAAAAACATACACACGCAAGCACTCTCAGTAGGCCTATATGGCATACAAGTTTTTCTGCTGCTACAAAACAAATTACAGACTGGGTTGTCGTGCGTTTAAACCCCCATGAACCCTCCCCCCCCCCTTCCAAAAAATGATAAATAACTAAAATAAAATAAAACAAAATGTAGTAGGTCCTGAACAGTTCCTAGCACAACTGAACATGCTGTGGGCTCATTGGGAAGTCTCCAGGTCCATAACCCATCAATCAGCCCTTGGTACTATTGTAGTTGTGGTAGGCTAAATAGGGCCTCAGAACCCGGTCAGCTCATGGGTTAATGTGCAGGCTTATGGGTTGTGCTATGATCACCATACACATGGCACCTGTGACGCCAGTGTTTATGGAATTCGTTCCGAGCGCAGAGACGTCATCTTGAGAAACTGAAACTGAAACTGGGAACTCTGGCACCACACAGTTGAATCTCATCCAGTGTAAGGATGTGTCATTGGCAGTGGTCGCTTACATTTTCCTGACCAACACTGCAGGTGTCTGCCTGCATCTCTCGGGCCTGGTTCAAGTTAGGATACCTTATGATAAGAGAGACTAGACTTCAGTCCTGCCACGTGGTTTCAATTCTAGATGGAACTCCCTAGCATCATCATGATCATCATCACAGTTATCATGGAATCATCGGTCATCGTCATCATCATGTGCCCTGCCGCATGGTGTTGGAGATCATGGCCCTCCATGTTAATCTTTATCGCTAAAAGTACTTCTCCCACCCTCTCTGTCTTCATTCACTGCTCACCCACAGCGAAAGTCCGTCCAATATTTTCTCCCTCGGTATGCCTGGTGCTCTTTTTCCCTAAAGCTTTCCTGTTGTGACTTGGTGTTCTAATTTCTCTTGCCTCATAAAACGTCCTATAAATGTTGAGTGTATTTCCCTAATCTTCTTCATTATGTTTTGTGTGTGTGTGTGTGTGTGTGTGTGTGTGTGTGTGTGTGTGTGTGTGTGTGTGTGTGTGTGTGTGTGTGTGTGTGTGTGTTTGTTTGTGTGTGTGTGTGTGTGTGTGTGTGTGTGTGTGTGTGTGTGTGTGCCTCCTTGAAGACTCTCTGTTTTGTTTGTTTGTTTTTGTTTTTTGTGCTGTCCATGGAGCTCTAAAAATTCTTCTCAGAAACCACATATCAGCTGCCTCAATCTTGTTCTGACTGCGTGTTGCCTGTCCACGCTTTACATCCGTACAACAATATTCGGACCCATATAACAGCTAAGAACTCTCTTCCTGTTGTTAACTGATAGGCATTTGTTGGCAAGAACGACTGTCTTCCTGTTGTTAGCTGATAGGCATTTGCTGGTAAGAACGCTTTTCATCTTCATGATTGCTGTTTTGGCTTGGCCGATTCTGCTGGCTATTTCTGATGTGCATCTGCTGGTGAAATGACTGTTCCTAGATATTTTTTTTAACTTATCAACCTGTCTCGGTGTGGTGCCATTTGCCGTTATTTTGCACGAGGATATTTCTTTTTCTTTTCTTTTTTCTTTGTATTTTCTTTTCTGTTCTTTTTATTTTTATTTATTCATTTTTTTTACTGATTACCATGGTTT